>JAFEMH010001155.1:0-525321 GCA_022495995.1 Adenophora triphylla var. japonica | reverse complement strand
TTCGATGGGCAGAGATGTCCTCGAAGCGCCACGTCGACACTTACGTTCTCGGCGCGGGAAGCGGGAGCGGCCCTCCGGCCAGGTGGCCGACCGCTTCCGGCGTACGCTCGGGGTTTTAGCGTTACGATGGTTTCGAGGTCGAAACTGCCCAGGATCACCGCTTTTTGGGCACGGATCGATAACATCTTCTGGAGCGGTACGAGATCCCGGCTTTTGGTAGGAAACAAATCGCGAGGACTTAATCACGGCTGGCGAGAAAGCGGATAAAAGTGTTGGGGAATTCTGAAGAGATGGGTTGGAAACTCTCAGAGATCATGGAGCCGCTCTCAAAGAAAACGAGCAGATCAGGATCTTAAAGTCTTGCTTAAGGCGCGTCCATCCAGAACTCTCATGGATCCCTGATTCTTCCGAGATCTCAGGGCCTTGGTCGTGCTTAGGCTCGCGGTTCGAGAAGGATCTCAAGGAAAAGTTGGCTCTTGCACGCAGCCATGCGAGATCTGCTCAGCGGTTGCGTGATCCCGCACCGTCCACCCAGCGAAGGGAAAGATACGTGTGTCAACTGCGTCCGTCGGGGACAACGGTCGGGTAACGGCTTGATCCCTTAAGCAGCAGTTCTACTCGAAGCGGCCTGCCAGTGCAGCTTCGACAAGTTGGACATGCCGGCGAGCGAGATCTTTGGAAGGGGTTAATCAAGGAGGGTCTCCTTAATCCCGTTGCAAATTCTGAACCCAAAGTTCAGAAAGTAGCCAATACGGACAAAACCAAATCTTGCGCCTTCCGTGATGCTCATGGCCATGCAGTGACAATTGTTTGGGGTTACGATACGAAATCCCGAACTTGATAGAAGAAGGCAAGTTAGAGCGCCCCCCGTGGGTTTGATACGATCGGGAATCCCCTTCCAGAACAATAACGGTCATCAATTCCATTGAGTGGGTGCCCAAGAAGAGTGCCACGGAACCGGTTTCTCACTCTTCAATTTGGATCCTCTCCCCAATATTCCACATCGGCTACGATATTTCACGGCCCCTTTCACTTTGCACAGGTACACGAGTCACGAGCTGTCAGGAGCAATCCACCAGAAAGCAAAAGAAGAAATCCTCTCGACGGACGGGCGAGAGAAAGATACGAAGGCTGGAGATACCCGGTGTAGGTACACTTGGAGAACCCTCAGGGAGGTTCGACTACTACGTGCTTTGTACTCCGGCCGAGTCCTCTTTGCCTCAGGCCATGCGGCTTTAGAAGCGACGGGGGTGGGAAAGCGAAAAGTCAGCTCCCGAAACCGGGAGGTCGAGGCCACAGGGACATCGGAATACCTCGGATCTTGGTAATCTGCCCTTGCCGGTCGAAGCCTTAATCCTCGCGGGGATCAGCCAAGATTCAATTTGTCAATCGACTTAGAGCTCGGACCCAGTGTAAAAGGAAAGATCAAAGGAGTCGAAGCTTGGCAATCGCGCTCACGATCAATGTACTAACCAAGGGCGGCAGCCTTGCCGCGGGCGGCCTCAACACGCTCACGAGGTTCAGCCAAGGCTTTACCTCATGAGGAAGACGGGAAACGGATGGTGGATGACTCTCCTTCTACGGATAGAGAGCGAGATCTACGACTCCCGTTTGTATGGCGGCATGATCACGTTACGCAGCGAAGACTTACGAGAGACGCCTCGGGAGCCTGTGAAGCTCTGCATCACTCTCAAACTCGACACCATATCACTCCGGAGTATTGGTAGATAACGGGTCGGCCGTTAATGTCCTCCCCTCTCGGCATGATGCGAGCTCTCCGCATCCATGAAAGCCACTGATTAGTCGGCTCGGACTATCGAGGCCTACGACAACTCGTCTCGTCCCATCACGGGGACGGTGACTCTGGAGACTACGGTTCGAAACCCAAATGGTGCCGGCCAAAATTCCACGTGATGGACATTCCATCAGAGTTCACGGCTCTTTTGGGGCGCCCTTGGCTACACCACATGAAAGCCATAGCTTCCGCTCTCCATCGGTGCGTTAAGTTCATTAACCGGCGGGGAGATCTTGAAGTCATCAGGGGATAGTTTCCTCGTGGAAACGAAGCGAGACGATGTGACGTGTCGCACTTTCGAGCAGCGGGGTTACCTCCTTCGGAATCAACGAAGGGACTCACGGGGCCAAATCTCATCGAGAATCCCTCGAGTCAGGAGATGCCAACTATGTAAACTTGTACTCGAGCGGGCGGAGACCACAGAAGCGATCCGTCATCCAAGTTTTATTTGTCGTTTCAAACATTTGGAGCGGTGGAAGGAAACGGTTGAACATCGCCATGATGCGGGCACATAAACCCCGAGTCTCCAATCGGAGATTCGTCGGCATTCTCCAAACAAACTCTCAGCCACGCGTGAAGAGATTTTTGTGATAAAGGTCAGCAAGCACCGTCATTCTCGTGATGAATGCATGGAAGTTGTATGGGATGTCCTCACGAGGAACTACCCATTGCACCCCTCTTCTCCAGCGAAGAGCATGATGTTTTCTAAATTTTGCTCCAACGCCTTGGCCGGGCCTTGTCGTCCTACACAGATTGAGCGATCGAGATGACGATGAATCTGGACTCTCGGAGTCGAAGATGCAGGCGGACCCGCAAGCGAGACCTCTGCATTCACATGCTCGGTTTGAGGACGGAACTCCTTCCGATCGGGTCACCTACGACTGAGGTTCCAATACCATGGAAATTGTCGAAGCTCGATGTCCCGGTACTGACGGCTTATCCGATAATTGGAAGCACGTGATTCACGCAGCGAGGAATCCTACGATCAAGTGAAGGGCAGCGACTTCGTCAATATCATCCTATTCCGGATATCTGATGAAGCCAAGGATCCGTCCTTGTTATCGGTCTACACCAAGGTCACCCTCGATGGCTACTTTGCTCATAGTAAACGAGGCATTGGCCAAGCGAGCTGAGCTCATCCCTACTTCCAGTACCGGCCCAGTGGCAGCCGGCCCGTGCCGTCGGTCGGCTTATACCCTCGAAACGCCGCGAGGCGAGGGCAACGGCGAAGGAGACCAGCTCCTCGCCTGCTACAAGTCGAGATCGACCTCGGGAACGCTTCGGCGGCCACCAGAAAACATACGCGAAAGTCTTCCCCGCAAGGCGAGTCGGCTTCCGACATAGGAAATGACCACCTCGGCATCGACATGCTCGATTCGATTCTACTCCCGGCCGTCACGGCCCGGATTGAGACATCACCGCGGTCGGCTTGCTAGCTTTGATAGACTTGGCGATCGGCGAGATCACGAGGCCGTCAACATTGCGGGAATTCAATACCCAGTGGGAGTCAATCAAGCAGATATGGGCAAACTTCTTGGTGATCGAGATTAAGGAAGGCCGCATGGAATGTCCCGATCCGACTTCGCTTCGTCAATGTAATCCAAGTGTTCCCGCCGTTCGGCGATTTGAGATGTAATCACGGTTACGGACACTAGCCGGGCACGATGCGCGCCCCTACGGAGGCTGCCTAGGTCTCGCAAGGAAAGCTCTCATGGAACTAGCCGCTCGAAAGTCGTCTTTGGGACGAAGACCAAGCTCGAAAGACCTACGGGGACCAAGCCCTTAAAGTGTCACGGGCGGCTTCGGACGAAAGCTTAGAGGCAGCTCTAGACCGGTTCGACCTCAGAGTTTTGCTCATGGCAACTTCCACGACTACGCGTCTGTTCTCATCCAACCCCCTGCGACGAGGTGGTCGCGGTCCCGAATGACCTAGGAGATGGAGCGACACGGCGGAGCGAATCCCGGCGCTTACCTTCCCGAGGAAAGCAAGTTCTCTGTGAAAGCGACGATGAAAACGATGAAACCATTCTCTTCCAGCGGGCATGAAGTCAACAAAATCGGACTCCCGAGGGTCTGGGAGGATGGGAACGGATCATTTCCGCACTTTCAAATTGAAGGCGGCTCGGGGAGGAAGGTCTATTTAAAAACGGGAGGAGGATGGAAATTCGTCTCGGCTTGACTACTCGGGGAAATTCCACGGTCTACGGCATTCGTTTACGAAGCGATCAGCTGGGACGGCAACCGATCACATGGGCCGATGTTCGGGAAGCCGTGTACTCACCTTCAGAGCATACCGCCACTCGAGATAAAGCGAGAGAGAAAACTCTCCCGATGGAGAGTTTACCTAGGCTGCACGCGGTTGAAAAGAAGCAGCGGCTATTCTCACGTAGGAAGAAACGCGAGGCACTCGCTCTCGACGCGAGCTCCAGCTGCAGAGAAGGTTGATCTGGGCCCGAGTGGAGGAAAACTAGCAAACCATGAGTATCGCCGGACCCGACTCTAGAATGCCACTGAGTATGCTCGGCAAGAAGGAAAGGAACGCGATATACAAGTGAAGAGATCAAGGGCCGTTCGCTTGAGCGAGAACTCTCCAACCTCCCCGGAGGAGTCAGCGCCACGTTCGGTTCGATTCGAGGCAGCCAGCATTGTTGTGCGCGGCATTCGAACAAGCTGCGTCAAAGCGCCAGGCTACCTCCCGCGAGAGAGCATCGAAGCCGGTATCACAGGGACGAGAATCCGTCAAGGCTGCCAGAAGCTCCAGGAATTCATCCACGATCAATGAGTTGAGGAAGACATATGGCCCTATGCTACGAGGAATCCTCCTCTAACTATGGCTCAACTCGGAGCGGCTGTTCGAAGGGACCAAACGATGTCGGCGTTCTAACCCGATCGGGTCAAATCCATGCATTACCACCTAAGGCCACCAAAAAGCCGACGGAGCGAGTGCAATCCGGCCGGCCCGAAGACGCAAATTCCTTGAAAGAGGACCCGATCCTCACTCGGCTCAAGCGAGACTCGGGCGAACATTTCCCTTTGGTCTCTGCTCACCTCCTCTTTATCCTCACAAGCTCAAGCTAGAGGAAAGCTGGCCCGTACCATGGTCCCCGTGGGCCTATGACCCCAGATAAGTCATTGGATGATCGGCAACATCACTATGGCAACATTATCACCTTCACAGATTTGGACCTTCCAAAATTTGGGGCTGATCCTGATGAGCCGCTCTACATCGCGATCCAGTTTGGACGGCGTCGCCTTCCGCGTGTTGGTAGACGGAGGTTAGGAATGAATGTCTTGCCCGAAGATGATGGACACTGCTTGACATCAAGCCCAGCAGATCTTAAGCCTTGATCCACACTTTGTCGAGGCCTATGACTCTACTTCCCGTACGGTTCTCGGGGTTGCTACTCTCAACATGCGGTTGTGCGACGGGTGATCCCAGCGAATTCCAAGTGTTGGACATTCCAATCACTTTCGCGGCCGTCTGGGCGTCCACTGGCTGCATCAAATCAATGGCGTGGCATCCACCCTTCACCGGTGCCTCAAGTTCATGCAAGGCAGAGCTAACCACGATGCGGCGACGGTGTCACCGCGCTTGGGGACCGGCACAGCGACATTCGGTATTGGAAATCAAGCATAATGACGACATGCCGTGCTTGGATTCACTCACGGAGACCTCGAAGATCCAAATATGCAGCGTGGACCTTCCTTTGTCTCACGTCCGATTCCTCCCGCCATGAGGATGATGAAACTCATGAACTTCATCCCGGGGGGGGCTCGGCAAAAAGGCTGCAAGGCTGACACGAAGTTATTGAAGTCGAGGACCACACCACGGTCCGGGGCTTGGCTACGTGCCAACACCGGTGACATCAAGGAAGGCAAAAGGCTCGCCCGCACCAAGCGGCGACGGCCGCAAGGGAACCTCGACGGCACACCCAATCTCCGACCTTACTTTGACCTCGCTTTCATTGCCACGAGGGGCAGGCAGCCCGAAGCGAGGGACTGACAAAGGAACAGCAGCGGCGAGGGGACCCAGGGAACCGTGAGCGAGGCCAGCGGCAGCAGGGCGGGGACCGGCAGTGAGCAAACCTGTGAGCGAGGGGACCCAGCAGTGGAGCCCGATGAAGATGAGAAAGAAGCGGGGATAGTCGTGCACGGAGACTACGGGAAGAATGGAACGGCTAGCGCACGGGACCTCAGCGTTTCGGAGGACTCAAAGCTAATCCAGATAAGGGGAGCGTTCCTCGACATCAGCGGCTCTACCTGGACCAAGCGCCACCGAGTCCGACATGAGTACACATTGAGGAATCCCGAGACTTGGAGGAGCAACTTCAAGGTACTCTCCATGGGAAACAAGTTGTTCGGATCAGCCGCCAGAGGCCACATTCGAGACGGTAAGTCCAAAGCGAAGGAACCCCGAGAATTCATAGAAGACGCTCTCGGTGGACCGGCTCTCTGAGTCTGTTTGAAGAAGTCATGGAGTTGCCCAACTTGATCGGCCCAGGGCTCAGACAACGGCATGATCGCCATGATAGGGACGGCGAAGCGAAGCCTCTCGATCCGCACCCTTATCGAAGCATCCAGCAATGCCGGCTGAAGAATTGGGTAACTTTCACCGGACCGAGGGCAAGCCGGGCGGGAGTGGAAGACAAAGTGGGCCCGCGCCCCATCTCCACTAAGCCCGGTCTCGAAACCCTGCAGAGTCGAGTCCTTGTCGAGTCCAGTCCTCACGAGTCATCCAGCGGCCTTACGCAGGAGGACTATAATGTTGTAGCCAATCATGTATTCCCGTTCTTGTTTAATAGAAAAGTCGACCTTTCGGAGTATCCTCTCATTGCCACTTTAACAGCGATAAGTTAACAAACAACTTAAAAGAGCGTTAATAATTCAATTGATAAAGCGAGACACATTAAACGAACAATACATTAAAGAAGTTCTCGAGCGTGTAGTTGACCAAGAGGACAGCCAAGAGCTTGCCTAGAAGAGGTTATGACCAAAGTGAACACGGGAGTCGGTCTGAGAGCCCTAAAGAGACACAAGTGGGCGGTTTCTTCGCCGATGCGAGAAAAGAAGCCACGATAAGCCTCCTCGGGAGTATGTTGACGTGTTCGCTGGTCATATCGGGACATGCCGGGGACTCGATCCCTCAATCGTGGAGCACGAGAATTCCCTGGATCCCGAATCAGGCACATCCAAGCGAAGGCTGCGCAAGATCAAGCGAGTGGTCCTTGCGAGTTAAAGAAGAAATTGAGAAAATGCTCGAGTTGGTTTCATCGAGTGATTGAGTACCAGAGCTTGGCTCTCAACATCGTGACGGTCACGAGGCCAACGGAAAGGTCGGATCTTTGCGTGGATTTCGGGATCTCAGCAAGGCCCGACCCTAAAGATGATTTCCCAGCTTGCCTAACATCGACATCTTTGGTCGATACCACAGCAAATTTGAAGTAAAGTCCTTCGTGGACGGGTTCGGCTGGATACAACCAGAGATCAAGATGTCCAGGAGGATCGAGGCCAAGGCTTGCCTTCACTCCATGGGGACATCGCATTACACGGTCAATGCCAGATTCGGTCGAAGCAGGAGCTACTTACCGGCGAGTCTGCAGCCCCTCTTCCATGACATGATTCACAAAGAAATCGAAGTATATGTCGACGACATGATCATCCACTCGAGGATCGGACATGCGGCACATGACGGATCGAGGAAGTTCTTCAACGAGACTCGAAAAGCACTCCATGAGGTTAAACCGGCAAAAGTGCACCTTCGGCGTCAGCGCGGCAAGGTGCTTGGGGTACGTATGGTTACGAGAAAGAGAGTATCGAAGCCGATCCCGGAAAATCAAGGCCATCATCGACATGAAGCCGCCTCAAGCCACGACAGTAAAGAGCTTCATGGGAAGACTTGATTACATCGATCGCTTCATCAACCGGTTGACATCTCTCTGCGAGCCCATGTTTAAGCGGTGAAAAAGAATGCCGACATCAAATGGGACTCAGAGTGCCAAACGGCTTTCGAGAAGATCAAGACCTACTTGGTTAATCCCCCAATTATGTGCCCGCCGCATGAAGACAAGCCACTACTCTGTGTCAGCACGGTAACGATGCAGACACGTCAATCGGAGCAATGCGGCACAAGCAGCGAAAGATTCCAAGGTTGAGCATGCAATCTACTTCGTAAGCCGAAAGCTTCAAGGAAGTGAACTCGGCTACTCGGCCATCGGAAAACTTGTACCGCTTGGTATGGGTAGTCGGGAAAGCTGAAACACTACATGCGGTCGCATTCGGTACTCTGGTCTCAGAAGTGGACCCCGTCAGATATCTCTTTGACAAGCCGTCCCGATGCGGCTAGTAGTGGTCATTCTTCTGTTGAGTTCGACATCAAGTACATGGTCGGAAAATCAACAAAGGGCGAGTAATGGCGAGATCGGCTTGCCGACTTCCAAGCAGTGAACCTAAGGGTCACGATCCGCAATTTCCGGACGACGGAATCTTTTCACTTGCCGGCGCAAACCGGCAGCAGCTCTTCTTCGATGGGGCGGCTTGACAAGAAGGGAATGGCATTGGAATGCTCCTTGTCGATCCCAGGGACGAGCATACTCCATGGCCAATCAAAGTGAATTTTTGAAGCAACCAACAATGCGGCGAGAATATGAAGCACGTGCGGAGTTTGGAAAGCCGCCCTCGAGCGCGACATCTTAGAGTTTGGATGTATATGGAGACTCGGACGTGATCATCGTCAAGTATCCAGCAAATGGAAGACGGTAGATTACGGCCTTGAAGTACCACGCGTACATGGAGGAACTCATTGCTCGGTTCAAGGACATCTCTTTTCACTATTTGCCAAGAGGACAGGGAACACCCCATGACGCCACAGCAACCCTCGCCTCTCTTGTCGAAATTCCCGAAGGGAAACGGTAAAACCCCTCGAGAATAGGCGGACGGGAAACACCCGCCTATTCTTTGTGAGATCGAAAAAAGAAAAGAAACGATCGACGAACCACAGGTACAAATCAAATTTACCGGTACCTCAGCGGAGAAGCTTCCTTCACAAGTGAAGATGGAAAATACGAAAAAAGAAGGGATCAAAGCCAAAAACATGATGGCATTAAAGCATGCTGTGGCATCCCATTTTCGTCGTGCAGGGGGTATGTTGTATAAGAAAGCGCCACGAGGCCACTCCTTCGGTTGTGTAAATAAAGAAAAAGCCGGCGAGCTAATGAACAGAAGTTAGCACGACGGAACTGCGGTCACATGCTTGTGCAAAACGCCTTAGAGCATTGGCACGGCGAATCATTCTCCGGTATGGGATAGGACTATTGGATATCAAATGGAAAGCAGGACTGGCCAATCCGGTTAGATCAGAAGGCTGCGACAAATAGTCAGCGGTTTTCCAACCTCGAATCACAATCATCCTCCTCACGTGAACTTTCTACTTTGCATGACTACGCCATGGCACTTTTCGCAGCGTGGGGAATCGACAGTCATCGGCAAGATCACTCCCTCCAGGGGAGCGATAGTCGCGAGGTTCATTTTAGTCGCGACGTCGCTTACTTCACCAAATGGGTAGAAGCCGGATCGTACGAAGAGTGCGAGATTCTAAGAAGGTGGCCGGGGGATTCATCCGAGAGAAGCAATCATGTGCCCCGATACGGAGTGCCCAGCGAGATCATCTCGAAGCAATGGGACTCGGCTTGCCGAAGGAGATTGTGACCAGCTAATTGACGGCCGAGGTCGAGAGTCACACTTTGTCACTGAAGTCTTCTCACTTACGGACCACAGAAAAACCGATGATGTGCCGAGTAGAGGTATGGCCAACCAAAAGACTCTCGCCAGTGATAATCGAGAAAGATGACCACCGAGGAGGTCGGGCAGCCCAGAAAAGCTACATCTAGCCACTTGCACGGGGATACGGAGGGCATCGAGTCGAGAACCGCCGCTTGGGGAGACTCCGATTACGCGCTTACCTACGGAGATGGAAGCGATGTTACCGTGGAATTGGAAATTCCATCACTGGAAGTCCTCTTGGAAAACAGGATCAATGAAGTCGGAATGGCTACGAGCCGATCACAGCGAACTTGCTTTCTACACTCGAGACGAGGCGCAGGATTGAAAGCAGCATGGACTGCACACTTTCCGAGCCTACCGGAGCGAGGAATGGCACGAGCGATTCGACAAGAGGGAGAGAGTCGAGATACGAGACATCGAGAGAAGGACGACTTGGTGCACTAAAGGAAGAAGCCTCTCCTACGCTTGGACCAATCCCCTCGGAAAGTGGGAGCCTACCTGGATAGAGCAGGACCGTTCGTGGTCTGACAAAGAATCTTCTCACGGAGGAGCCATGAGATGCTGAGAGGATTTGGAGCGGAAACCTTTTCGTTAACCCCGTAAGAACGGAGCAGAGCAAAGCTCCACTTGAATCACTTCGTATGAGGAAGAGCACGAGTCCAACTCTCCTTCCCCATACACCAAATCCCCTCGGTGAAATTAAAGTGCTAAAGAGTAATACCCAGTGGATACATTCCCGCTAATGATCCAGGTAAAAAACAGGGTCGCACTTCTTTTTGTCTTTGTTTTCTCAAATTCACCTAAAGTGTCGAACTACGGTGACACTGAGCCCCTTAGTCTCAATTGTAAAAAAGGGAACGTAGGCGGCCATCTTTGCGTTACGGTCTAAAAAAGCAAAAAATCACAATAAGCGTAAATTGCTTGTGTTTAGAAAAACTCTTTTCATTTAACCTACAAATTCATAACGGTTAAAACATTCTTTGATGAGTTGAAGCACAATTGAACTCTTGACTCGCTACACGCTAGAAAAACTACAATAAAACATTAATCAATTAATGTGTGCACGTGACATGACAATGGGTGGATACTCACGGGCCCGGCGGGTCAGCCCTAGTTTCTAGTACTAGGTCAGCATTCATCCTTCTTCCACTTCCCTTTTCCCTAGGCGAGTGTTCTTCACGCTTTGCCATGGGAAACCTTCCGTAGGCCTTCTACCCGGGCTGGGGGACTCTTCCCAGGCGCCTCGTCGAGCTTGTGAGCTGCATCCCAGCTTGATCCTTTCTCCCAGCTACTGTCTCGGCGCCTCGCTTCGAGCCATCAGTAATAGTGCTTAACTGGATTGGCCTCTGATCAGCACTGCCACCATGTAATCCGGCCGTGGCATCGGCGATACGATTCAGGGTTGCATGGCCACAAGCCGCTTCTGTCACTCCTCGAGGTCGAGGCTGTCCCAGGTGATCAAACTTCCCGGCCAGGCCCGCTCAAGGCTCACTCCGTCTCCACAAGATAGCCACTCTACGTGTAGCTCCCAGTACACTCTTCGTACCCGGTTCGAATCTGCGTCGGCCGAACAGTGCCACTCTCTCTGGGTGAAAGAGAACCTGGCGAGGGAAAGGGCGTGTATTGCCGCAGCCAGGGTGATGGCTGATAGCGTCGAAGGATCTTCCATCCGCAAAGATCCCGGCTTCAGGTGGCGGCATAGCAAGGATCGGTCGGTGGCATCTGCTCCAAGTCCGTCTTGCCCGCAGAACCAATGATGGAATATAGAAAGACGTGCGGGGAGACGGCCCGGCACTCACGACCAATCAAGAGACCCTCTGAGCGGTCCTGAGTCATAACTTCCGTGAGACTCCACCCCGTCGCAAGTGATGCGTGCAAAGTCGGCCATGCAGGCTCCGGCTCGGCACCCATCACCGAGAGGACGTCGCGAGAAAGACCCAGCGTCACAAGACATTGGCACCTCGGGCATCATCTGCGGCCTCTCCACCAGCCACGTGGTCGGCATAAGCGGGACTCCTCCCCGCGTATCGGCTCAGTGCAGCATCCGGCACATGCCCGAGACGTCTCGCCCCGAGACCCAGTAGCCACGATGTCTCCCCTCCACTCGCCTTTGCCTCACCGATTAACCGGTATTTGCTTGATGGCACACAAACGTGAATGTGAACATAGTAAGCGATCGCGCCTAGAACAAACGCGTCCCACGAAAAGACGCTCCCCTGGCTCCGGCAAATCTTTCGGGCAGTCCCGAAATGTCACGTAATCGGTATCACATATCGGCATCCGTATGCTTCTCAGTAGAGATACCAACAAAGACACTAGCTTCTCAGCGGTGGCCATGCCACCGGCCTCTGGAAGAACTAGTGCATCTCGGGTCCTCCCAGGAATGGCCGGAAATCTTGACGTAGGAGTGATTTCGTTGTACGAGTGTACACATTCCTCAGTTCGTCCCAGAGAGACGCGGCTCTCGAAAGATCCCAATACGGCATGAGCTCCTTGAAAGCCCAAACAGTTTAATCCCGCTGACCTTCGAAAAACCTTTTGTTACGCCTCGTGTGGTTCCGTACCCACGGCGAAAGTTGTCCAAATATCGCTCTTGCATCAGGACGATAACTTGGGAAAAGGGAGCCATCGAAGGTGAAGAAAACCTTAAGAAAGGGAAAAGGAATTCGGCCCGGAATGAACAAAGCAATGCGCGGTTTTCTCACGGTGCAAAGTTGAAGCGCAATTTAAAGAATCTGGAAATTCGGTTCTAGTCCGTGGGACTCCCTCTGCCCAGTTGACTTGGTCAACTCTGCGGCCATTTGCCCTTAAAAGTTGGAAACATTTCCAAACCATGCCTGTTCACTCCTATGAAATCTGCGTGCACACCTGATTTCATTCGAGGACTCCCGATATCCGCCCCGGGCTCGTGCAGCGGTCAAATAATTAAAAATTAGTGCCTACATGCTTAATTTTTGACCCGTTCAATTTTAATGCATTTCTCTTTTATTTATTTTTGATTAACCTATTTGCTTATTTGCAGAAAATAACGAAGGTGATCATAGAATAAATATCAAATGCAGGTTCCGCCCCACGGGCCTTTTTGCAAATACGCCAAATCAAAATTTGTTCACGCCCAAATACGTACATTTTGTCTAAGCAAAGAAAGAAAAAACGGTAAAAGACTACTACGAGTCCTTTCGTCATCCGTACACTCATCGTCTTGCTCCTCATTACTGCGGATCATGCAAATAGAACTCGCCGAACTCCTCCAAGGGAATAGGCAAAGGGCCTCCTCGAGTGCGCGAACTCGGGACTCCCCCTCTCGCGCCCAGTGCGGAGAAGAAGCTCCCTCGTACGACACTCGAGTGCCAATGCTCTCAGAAGAAACCGCCCTCTTCGCCTCTGTCCGGGCGAAATCGCCACGGCCCTAGGCGGGTGGGAACGGGGACAGTTCCGACGCTCCTCAGCTCATGATGTCCCGAGCCTGGCGTGAACACCTCGTACCGCGCTCTCGCGCAGAATGAGAATAGAAAGTTATATCGGCAATCTAGACGAGCATACATACGAGCTCATAAAAGAAAGGCGAGGAAGAAGCGAGAAAAGCACGAACATCACATCCAAGACAAAGGCGTAGACGGCTAAATGAGTGCTCGTCTTCCCATGAGAACTTTGTCCGGCGGTAGAGTGGTAGGCTGCGCAGTCCAAATTCCCGGCGTGAACCCCTCGAACCCTCAGGCATCCCGAGTCTACCCAGCGGCCAGGCAAAGGGAAGTGACAAGACGTGTCGAAGTCGGGAATAAAGTCGCAGAGCGCCGCAAAACCAAAGAAACCCTCGAGCCGTACGCTCCGCGGTCATCCTCAAGGACCCGGCCCGGATAAGCGGCGACACCTTCCTCAAATGATTCTCCATCGGCCTGTAGAATGCCTAAGCCCCCGGCATCGGTAATATCAAAACCCAACAGCATAACCGCTCGGGGTGTAACCATCAACTCCAGCACTGCGTGTTGCCATAAGTCGGCAACCCGGTGATAGCGGCAAAATCCGTGGAGTCACCGTCGCTCCCCCATCATCGAAATGGAAAGTGTGGGGTCGTATCCCACTGCATGCCTCGCTCGGTAGCGACATACATGGACTTTGCCCCTCGCGTATCGGTGTCGCAGTTTACAAAGATCGATAAACCCGGCCAACCCGAGTCAAGCACTTGCCAGTGACTCCTCTCTCCTCTCGAGCCACGTCCGGGATAATGCCCCACAATGCCTGCACCGCCTCAAAGGCACCCCGAATCTTCTGGTTATGAGTACTAACCGTCCCTGTCCCCTGCAGACAAACAAGACAGCAGCAACGTCAACAGAATGCAACAACGCGTGTCAAAAGGATGCAATGCAGATAGGGTTCTCATTCATTTCCTACGTATATTCAAATCATTTCGAAAACTCCGTCGAATCCGGAACTTTCAAAATCTTTCGAAAACTCCGTCGAATCCGGAACTTTCAAAATCTTTCGAAAACTCCGTCGAATTCGGAACTTTCAAATTCTTTCGAATTTTTCGAAAATTTCGCTCCGTCCCGAATTAAAGCTACTTTAATTTTGGAAAATGCATCTAGACATGGAATTTTGCAACCAAAATTTTTATGTCATCTACCCATGATGTCAATTGAACTACATCCTAGTCAATTTCGACAACGATTCATAGCAAAGTCAAAAGCCCCAATTCGGGCACCAAAATCCCTAAGTTCATTCCTAACAAATTTCTAACATTTAAAGAATGCACATTCTTAAAATTAATGGAATTTGTAGGAAGCATACTTGTCTTTCGATCCCTCCCTTGGAGTTGTGTCTATCCTCAGCCAGGATAAAACTCCGCCGGATTCAATGGAAGAGTAGTGGTTCGAATGGTCCGAACCAATCGAGTTCTTTCGTCATCGGTCCTTCCGTGGCGAGCCATTGGTCCTCCTTCACCCTCCATAGCAAATTTCCTTCACAAATTCGAGCAAACCTTGCAATTTGGGGTGGAAAATTTTCTCTCCTCTCTCTCTCTCTCGCCGGCAACAATGGAAGAAATGGCTTCTTCCTTCCCCAAATACCTCGGCATTAAAAAGGATTAAATTCGGTAAGAAAGTCCGATGGGACTCTTGCACCAGGAAAAAATTTTGCCCCTTTTGCCCTCGGCTTTTGGCAATTCCAACTTTACCACTTTTGGCCCCCAAAGTGTAAAATTTCCCGAGTTAGACATTTCTAACACCCTATCCCCCGAGGATAAATCAAAGTTAGTTCTCACTTGCGCTCGTCTCTGACGTTAAATTCGATCCGATTGACATTTGACATTCCAACGTTCAACCATGTCTCAGGACATTCCAAGTTACTATTCCGTCTCCCGACGTTAAAATTTAATAATGGTCTTCGCCCATTAAAGTCTCAATCGCGACCTTTCAGATTCCAACTCTGTCCCGCGACCTTTCACGGTCAGATTCGATCTCAATCGCGACCTTTCACGGTCGATTTCAATCCGCGACCTTTCACGGTCCGATTTCAATCCTCAATCGCGACCTTTCACGGTCCGACTCCAATGTCGCGACCTTTCACGGTCAGACTCAATGCGACCTTTCACGGTCCGATTCAACTCTCAATCGCGACCTTTCACGGTCCGATTTCCAATTCCTCAATCGCGACCTTTCACGGTCCGATTCCAAGCTCAATCGCGACCTTTCACGGTCCGACTCCAATCCTCAATCGCGACCTTTCACGGTCCGATTTCACTCTCAATCGCGACCTTTCACGGTCCGATTCCAAGCCTGTCCGCGACCTTTCACGGTCAGATTCAATCCTCAATCGCGACCTTTCACGGTCCCGATTCCAATCTCAATCGCGACCTTTCACGGTCCGATTCAATCCTGTCGCGACCTTTCACGGTCCGACTCCAAGCCTCAATCGCGACCTTTCACGGTCCGACTCCAATCCTCAATCGCGACCTTTCACGGTCCGATTCCAAAGTCCTCAATCGCGACCTTTCACGGTCCGACTCCAATCCTTAATCGCGACCTTTCACGGTCCGATTCCAAGCCTCAATCGCGACCTTTCACGGTCCGATTCAATCCTCAATCGCGACCTTTCACGGTCCGATTCCAAAGTCTCAATCGCGACCTTTCACGATCCGATTCAAATCCTTAATCGCGACCTTTCACGGTCCGATTCCAACTCTCAATCGCGACCTTTCACGGTCCGATTTCAATCCTCAATCGCGACCTTTCACGGTCCGATTTCAATTCTCAATCGAGACCTTTCACGGTCCGATTTCAAAATCTCAATCGCGACCTTTCACGGTCCGATTCCAAGTCTCAATCCCGACCTTTCACGGTCCGATTTCAGCTCTCAATCGCGACCTTTCACGGTCCGATTTCAATCCTCAATCGCGACCTTTCACGGTCCGATTTCAGCTCTCAATCGCGACCTTTCACGGTCCGATTTCAATCCTTAATCGCGACCTTTCACGGTCCGATTCCCAGTCAATCCCGACCTTCGCGGTCCGACCTCCACTCTCCCATCGAGACCTTCGCTGTTCACCTCGCGGCAGCAATGATAAGCCCGAACCCCAAGGCACGAACGCCTTGCAACAATCTCTCTTCGGCCATCCTCGTAAGCCCGAACACCTTTTCACTTCAACAAGTGAACATTCATCTCCTGGCCGCCGGTCCGTAAGCCCGATCGCTCGTCCCTGGCGGATAAAGCCGGCAGCAGCGGCAATAAGCCCGGCACCAAGGCACGAACGCCTCGTCGCATCGCAACTCCGGTTTGAGGCGCCACACGTCCTCGAAGGTTTCGAAGTCCCGTGTTCGTACGCTCCCAGCCCGGTCTCCATTGAGTACAGGTACCTCGCGAATGGTCTCATCCAGGTTTAGACGCCTCCTAACAGTCTCGCTCAAGTCAAGGTCCCCATGCGCGGCCCTTGCCCCTTTTCGAACTACGATCGGCTTGATTCCCGCTCGGGATACGTAGGAATCCTTTTCGCTAAGGGTCCGGCCCGGTGACCGCCTGAGTCTCCTTCAAAGTAAGGCATCCCGATTTGGATCCTTATCTTTTCGACGACCCCACTTCCTTCGAAAGTGACGTCGCCGAGGGGCTAGCGTAAGTACCCAAATCCGGATCGTCCAAATCCGTCGGAAAGTTAACCGAAATCCGTTAGCGGCCCGCTCCCGGGTTAGCCGGAACTCATTAAACTCCCCGTTTTTGTGCCAACGAGACGTCCGGGACTGCCCAGTGCATCCGACGTCGAACCGTACTTAACACGTGTCATCACACGTAAAAGCACGGCTTTCCCGAAAAACGCATTTTCGGCACTTTCCGGGCGTTTCGGACATTTCCGGATCGTTATTTTAAAAAAACGGACAAAGCGGGACCAGGGAACAAATTCCCATGGTGGTGACTCGAGAGGGGCACGTGGCAGCCATGCCACCTCCCTCTAGTCACCCTTCAATCAAATACAAAGGGAAAAGACTAAAATGCCCCTGGTTTGCAAGCCAAGTCCGGCCGGACTCACTGTGCACATTTTCTGAAATTGCCAGCAAGTCCTTCAAATTCTCAAAATACCACAAAACCCCCTGGATTCAGGCCAAGTCCGTTCGGACTCCTACTGCAAATTTCACCTATAAATAGAAGTTGCTGTCAAAGGCAAAAAGACAGAATTTTTACCCCAAAATTTCACCACCCCCACGGTCCAAACTGGTTTTCACCCCTCCCGAGCTCCCGTTCTGTCTCGATTCACGTGAAACCTTCGTATTTCGATCAAATACGCCCCTTTCAACTTCGAAACAACCTTTCGAATCACTTTTCGTGTCCCGTACACACCTCCCGAGCCAAAGGAGTCGACCCTAGCCATAGGTATAACTCCCTCTCTCTAAATCTCCCGTTCCGTCTCGGTTTACGCGCGAGTCGCTATAACCGTTTCGAACGTCGTTATCAAAATGTAGACGTCTCCGTCTAACGGGGTCCGATACGTTTTAGCCCCTCGATCCTCTTCTCTTTCCGTAAGAGAAGTAATCACGGGTTAAAACGGCGTTCCGACCCCGTTCCGTTTACTTTTTTATGTCATTTACCTTTCCGGATCGATCGATCCGTTGATCGTCATTTACAATTCCAAGCCGTTTGGCCTCGTTGATCGTCATTTACAATTTCGAGCCGTTTGGCCTCGTTGATCGTCATTTACAATTCCGAGTCGTTTGACTCGTCGATCGTCATTTACGATTCCGGATCGTTTGATTCCGTTGATACCGCACTTTAAATACTGTCATTTACAAGTCCGACCCGTTTGGATCGTGATAGTATTTACTTTTCAAAGTCCGAGTCGCAACCCGATTCGTTGATCGCATATCATTTAATACGCATTTTTCCCGTAAAAATCGTTAACAATGTAATGCCCGGTTCAAAACCGGAGTTCGTCCGTCGAACTCTCTTTCAAAATGCGCAAAATGACGTTTGTCATTCAAACGCTCATCTTTCAAACTAAAAGCCGCCATTTGACACTCAAAATCATTTAATACGCATTTTTCCCGTAAAAATCGTTAACAATGACTCGCACGGCTCAAAATCGACGTTTGCCACGCAAACGCTCCTTTCAAACTCCAAACCGACGTTTGCCACGCAAACGCTCTTTTCAACTCAAACCGACGTTTGTCATTCAAACGCTCGTCTTTTCAAAAGTCACCTAATCAACGTTTGTCATTCAAACCAAGATTAAGCTTGTCATTCAAGCCCCCATTTCGAAACACACACACACACGATTTCGAGAAAGGTAGAAAGACTCGTCATGCGAGGCGTTTCGGGCGATCTCGTAATACTCTACCCGAAACGTAACTTGACCTCCGAACCTAACAATCTCTGGTACAAAAAAGCTTTTTACTCGTTTTTGCTGCCAATAAAAATGATCCCCGTTTTCAAAAGCCTTTTCCTAAGTTTTTGCTACCAATAAAAACGACACCTTTTCACAATAGCCGTTTCTCAACGTTTGGGCTCAAAATACAAAAACCGCGTGGCGACTCCTCATTTTGTTCCTTCCCATGAAGCGAGGTCTCAGACACCAACCCCTCCGCGAAAGACAACCGCCTTTTTCGCGCCCCCCGCCCGCGCGCGAAAAAGATCGGGTAATTTCAAGGATACAGTTTCCTCATAGGCAATGAAGCCGAAATGCCAACTAATCGTGCCCGCATCTATGCACCGGGGCTACCTCCTGAAAACCGACAAAAGGACAACCAGGGCAAATCTCATCAGAATCCCTCAGAGTCCGGAGGTGATAACTACGTCAACGCCCTCGAGCATGAAGATCCTGAAGCAGTCAGATTCATCAAGTTCAATTGCTGTTTCCGAGACTTGGATCCAAAATGGAAAGAAACCTTGGACACCGCAATGGTACAGGGACACAAACCCCCTATCTCTGGTCGAAGGTTCGTCAGCATCCTTCGAGCAAACTCTTTGGCCACACCAGATGAGGAAATGTTCACAATAAAGGTCAACAGGAATCGGCATACCCGTGAAGAATGTATGGCAGTCGTCTGGGATGTTTTACACACGGAATTTCCCATCGAGCCCCTCTGCTCCAGTAGAGGACATGAAGTTTTTCTAGCAGCGCCAGCTGCACAACGGTGCGTGAGACGTCCTTTGATCTGGGTTGAACCGTTAGATGGCAACGAATCAGGACTCTCCGGAGTAGAAGACGCGGCAGATCCGCAGGAAGATCCTTACATACACATGCTCTGTTTCGGGGATGACACCAGTTCCGACTAGGTCACCTACGATGAAGGCTCAAATACCATGGAAATCGTCAAACTTAATGTCCAGTACAGACAGTTATCCGGCGAGTGAAGGCAAATGGTTGACATGACCAAGAATCCTTCTGATCATGTAATCGACGATGACTTCGTCACCATCATCTTCTCCAGATATCCTGACGAGACCAAGGATCCAGTCCTTATTGTCAAATTATGCAATGCAAAAGTTACCCTCGACGATTGCCTAATCATGGTAAACGAGGTCCTTGCCAAGAGAGCTCAAGGCTCATCATCATTTCCAATTATCAGCCCCAATGGCAACCGGCCCGTGCTGTCAGTCAAACTCACAGCCAAGAGCGCCGACAGGGCCGAAGGCATCGACAAAGGAGACAGAACTCCTCACCTAGTTACAAGCCAGATCAACCTCGGGAACGCCTCCAGCAGCCACCCTGAAAACATCTATGAAAGTACTCCCAGCGAGACAGATCAAGCTTCCGAAGAAAGGAATAATCACCTCAGCATCAACATGCAGTTCAACCCTATTCCCAGCCATCACGGCCACGGATTCAGACATCCCGTCAGCAAGCTGCTAGCTCTGATAGACTTGGCTCTCGAACGAGATCACGAGACCATCAACATCGCAGAATTCAACACCCCCGTCGGTTTGATCAAACAGATATGGGCAAACTTCTTGGTGACCGAGATCAAAGAAGGCCGCATGGAATGTCCAAGCACGACTTCCTTCGTCAATATAATCCAAGTGTTTCCGCCATTCGGAGATTTGGATGTGATGACAATTCTAGACACCAGTCAGACAGCTCGCACCTACGGAGACTACTTAGCTCTCGCAAGAAAAGCCCTCCTGGAATTAGCTGCACAAGAAAATCACCTCTGGGACGAAAACAAAGCTCAGAAGACTCACAGGGACCAAGCCCTTAAAGTGTCACAAGCAGTTTCGGACAGAAAACTAGAGGCCACTCTAGACAAATTCGACCTCAAAGGTTTTGCCCACGACAACTTCCTGGATTACCATCGCTTCTGAACACTATTTTGGGTTTTCCTCCATCTATCGACATCCTTCACTTGATATCGAAAACCATTTATTATGTAAGACTTAAACCGCCTTGCATCCATATGAGAACCCAATGCAAGACTTTTAATTCTTTCGGGCACTGCATCTTTCGTCTTGCATACCTTTATAAAAAACAAAATTTAATAAAAAATATTTATAACAATAAAGAAAGTATCATATGAAAGTGGTTTCATACTTACATAATCTTTAAACCAGCTAACAAACTTATCATTATGTTCTTTCTCTATAAGATGTCGTTGATTACGAGGTACACTACAAGAAAACTGCCAAATAGCGACGGATATTTGAAATTACCCGAATCGCGCGGATTGCGGCCAGCGGTTCTTTCTAATGGACTTCACTTGGAAAAGAGAGTCGCCACGCCGTTTTGTATTATGAGCCTAAACTTTGAAAAAGGCTTTGAAAACAAGGTCGTTTTGATTGGTAGCCAAAACTTGACAAAAGGCTTTGAAAATGGGACGTTTTGATTGGTAGCCAAAACTTGACAAAATGCTTTTAGGGCCAGAGATTTTTAGGTTCGGAGGTCACGTTACGTTTCGGGAAGAGTATATTGAGATCACCCGAAATGCCTCGTAAGACGAGTCTTTCTACCTTTCTCGAAAAGTGTACGTGTGTGTGTGTTTGTGTTGCTTTTGAAAAGGAGCTTGAATTACAAGCTTTAATCTTGGTTTGAATGACAAATGGTGATTTTGGTAAAAATGAGCATTTGAATGACAAACTTCGGTTTTGAGTTTGAAATGAGCGTTTGAATGACAAACGTCGATTTTGAGTCGGAAATGAGCGTTTGAATGACAAACGTCGATTTTGAGAGGTTTTGAAAAGGAGTTCGAATGACGAACTTTTGGTTTCGAACCGGGCATTACGATGTCACCCAATTTGATGAAAACGATGGCAAGTAAGATGCGATCAACGAGTCATTTTGTGACTCGAACATTTGTAAGTAAATACTATCAACAAACCAAACGGTTTGGACTTGTAAATGACAGTATTGAAAATGCGATATCAACGAATCAAACGATCCGGTCTTGTAAAGATGCGATCGACGAGCCAAACGACTCGAATTTGTAAAGTGCGTAAAGTAAGTGCGATATCAACGGATCAAACGATCCGGACTTGTAAATGACAATCACGGATCGAACGATCCGGACGGTAAATGACAATCACGGATCGAACGATCCGGACTGTAAATGACAAAAATGTAAAAATGGGACTTGAACGCCGTTTTAACCCGAAATTACTTCTCTTACGGGAGAGAAGAAGATTAGGGACTAAAACGTATCGAGTCCCGTAGGCGGCGTTACGTATACATTTTGAGAGTGAGAGTTTACCAAATTTGGTGTTGACTATTTGGCTCGGGAGGATATATACGGGATACGAACAGGTGTTTGAAAGGTGTTTTGGAAGTGTTTGGGCAGAGTTTCCCCTTTTATTTGGTGCTTAGAAACCTAGGGATTTGGGCAGCGTTTCGACTTGGGTTGGTTTAGCTTGTGTTTTTTAAGGATCAGAATCCACCGACGAGTAGCACGAGGGCCCCCGAAGAGTAGAGAATTCCGCCGACGAGTAGCACGAGGACCCCCGAGGAGCGGAAGAAGACAAGCCTTTTATTGCTTGGGGTGAAGGAGGAGAGGAAATTGTGTGTTGAAATGAATGGGGAAAGGAGTATTTATAGGAGGGTTTTGCTTGGAGAAGGAGGTTATGTTGCTTAGCCTAGTGGTTTATGGTGTAAAATAGTCCGGCCGGACCCTTCTTCAATTTGGGGACATTTTGGTCATTTGGCCTTGAGTTTGATTGAATCTGGCACGTTTTATTTAATCCAGTAAAACAGTCAGGCCGACTCGTTCTTCAAATTGGCTATTTTTTCTAATTAAACTAGTTATATGCGTAGATCTTGTTCTCGCGTTCGATTTGATATGTGGTGGGCCCAAAACGGAGTTCGTATGAGGGATTTATGACCTCCGGAAGGTCGAGACGCTCGAAAACAGCAAATCAAATCCCGAAAGACCCCGAAAAGTGCGTTTTTCGGGGAAAGTTGTTGTGATAACGTGTGTTGAGTACACTTTGATGTCGGGATGCGCGGGGCAGTCCCGGGATGTCTCGTTGACTCGAGAATGGGGAGCTTAACGGGTCCCGGTTAACCTGGAAAGGGCCAGTTAACAGATTCCGGTTAACTTTTAACGGATTTTGACAAATTCAGATTTGGGCACTTACAATATTAACGACGGAAAAAAATCTGTGGCATTAGCTTACGTAATAGCTTAATGATCTCCGACAAAAACGCAATAATCTGTCTACGACAAAAATATCGACCGTTTTAACGTCGGATATAGCGACGGAATATATTCCGCTGCTAATCCGACGTAATAATGGCGCAAAAAAAGTGCGGGTATTTTTTCCGACAACCTGCCGACGGATTAATGACGGATTTCAAAAAAGATTTAACGAGGGATGTGTTCTGTCGCTATTTAAATTAAAAATAAAGAAAATATTTTTCTTTTACATTTGACGACGGATTAACGACGGATATCAAAAATAATTTAACGAGGGATTTGTTCTGTCGTTATAAAATTAAAAAAAATCTTTTGCATTTGGCGACGGATTAACGTCGGATATCAAAAAAATTTAACGAGGGATGTTTCTGTCGCTATATAAATTAAAAATTAAAAAAAATATTTTTTCTTTTATATTTGGCGACGGATTTAACAGCGGATATCAAAAAAATTTAACGAGGGATGTTTTCTGTCACTATATAAATTAAAAATTAAAAAAATGTTTTTTCTTTTACATTTGGCGACGGATTTAACGACGGATTTTTTTAATATATAATGTATTCAATTTAGCGACGGTTTTTTTTTTCGCACCTTCACGCGTCCCATGTTTTATAACTGAAACTCAAATCTGCAGTCATCTTGTACGCCTCACGCTCAGAAAATTCAAGATCACCATCCTACACCAGAAAGTTTAGGAAAAAGAATTTTATAAAGAAGGTTGAAATTTCATAAATGTTCTCACTGACCGGTGAATGATCAATAAAGAAGGTAAGGAGAGATTTTTTCTTTGAGGTCGCAACTGATAGTGAATAGACAAATATTACTAACTCTGTCCAAAAAAAAATCTCTCCTTTAAAGTATAAATTAAATGATTAACATTTATTCTGGGAAGGATGAAGTACTACTCATTGTAATCCAGGTACTTCATTCAGACTATAGGTTGAACATAAAACACAAATTAAGCTTAAAAACTTTAATCACACTAACAATTAAACTCACTTATACAAAGAACCTCTAAAAACATGTAAATATCCAGCAAGCAAATTCAAGTTTCTTTCTTTACTCAGCAGTTCTCAATCACATTAAACTATCCTTCTGTAACAGCTAAAAACTAGAGAAACAAATCAATGTAGATAAGCATGAATATGAAACATAATAATATTAAGTTAGTAATAGAAACATATTTATCATGCGTAATTATATATAATTGTATTCACGATGTCACTATGCATTGCACGGCGAAAATATAAGAAATTCATGGCAGAAAACCATATTTCTCACAATCTAATGAACTATAATTGTATTCCCTCCGTTCCAAAATAAATGTCCATTTGGGAGTTAAGGTCATTTTGAAAGTTTTGATTTTTAATAAAAAAAATTTATCAACATACAACTTGAACGGGTAATGAAGAATACTTGTGGTGCAGCCGGTTCTTTTCTTTTCGTTGAAGGTTGTGTCATTGAGTGGAATTTGATAATGATTAAGCTGGTAGTAATAATCAAATCATAAGAAGCATTCTCACAATCTATTGAATTGACCAATGAAAATGATAAACTCATGTGTATATCAAAATAAATTTGTGCATAGGAAGAAACTATTGTATGTTTCCAATTTCTCTGTACCCACCCAAATTATCATCTGCAAGTAAGCATGGAATGTAAGATGAGTTAAGACAATTGTACTAAAAAATATTCTAAATTATAATTCCATTAGAAAACCAATAAGTGTTTATAATTATATTAGGTGATAAATATGTGACTCTACAGTCTACAACCCCTTCCCTATTTACTCATGTCGTTGATTGACTCTGAATCCCTCTTTCCCCTTCTCACTTTCCTATCAATTTTAGACTCTTACTACCTTTCAAATCACAGAAAAAAAAAGTGATTTAACAATAAAAAAAAATCGTACATCCTTGATCCTGATCCAAATCCATTCCAGTTTCACTCTATATTCATTTCCTTATTACCTCCCTCGGATCCATCTTAGCTGCCTATCTAACCAAAGTACTAATACTTTTGTTCACTTGAACATAAAATCCAAAAATAAATAAATAAATAAATAAATAAATAAATAAATGTTTTATACTCTGAACAAACCTAGATTTGAAACCATTGAAATGATGCAAGTCTTACCTTTAAACTTGCACACAATATATGCGATAGACTCATTCAAAGATAAATGAGGGTAAATAATTCCAGTTTTCACTATATTCAAACTAAAACGAAGGCAATAATTAGAACTCCCATCTATCATACTAATAATCATAATTTCACAGAGAGAGAGAGAGGGAGAGGCACTAAACGTACTTGTTTACTTCAGCCTTCTCCTGAAAATCTCCTTTAAAGACTATTAATTGTCTTCACAGCTTGAGAAATTGGCTTTTTTTTTTTTAAAAAACCCATTGAAATAGAAAATTAGGAAAAGTATTTGTTAGGCAAAATAGGAGTAACAAAAGGAATTTACGTTGGAAGTAATCGGTCAAAACGGAGGAGGAAGAAAATGATTTGGCGTCGCGAGGAAATTGTGAGAAGAAGGAATTAGAGATCGTGGGAGCTGGGCCAGTTAGACGGCGTAAACTAAAACTACCCGCTCTATTTAACTATCAGAAACATTATTGAAAACCTACTCGTATATGACTTCTATATACACCAAACCGCTAAATATGAATAATCAAACTCAAACTTCAGTATACCACTAAATATAAGTATAAAAGAAAAAAAACCCAATTGGAGACCTAATATCCTGTTTGCAAATACTACTTATCTTGGTGAAAAGTACATCTTCCCTCCATATATCCTTAATAAGAAAGTGTCATACTTAATTATAAAAGATACTGATTCTATTAAGTATACTATAGAGTTGGAAATCAAGATGGACCACAAAATACCCTTTTCAAGCAAAAATTAGATATGAAAGATACTGATTCTATTTCTGGCTTGAATAGCACGATGATTTTTTTCTTATCATTTTCCAATACTCTCTCCATCGTCGCACACAATGTCAAAAATTTTGAGACGGAGGGAGTATTGGTAATATGTGACTATGAAAATGCTTACTTCCTTCCCGAAGAATGTCTGCAGATTGGCCTTATAAGTAACCGTGGATGCTTTGTTCGCCTGATTTCTATAAATCAAAATAAAACAAACAATATAAAATCCTAAACTCAGACAAAAGAATACACATAACTATGCAATAAAATGGTGCTAAACAAAGTAAGTTCCTATTCACTCTGTTCAAATTTACACCACATGAATTAGCATAAAGATACCAAGATCTTAATATCTAAACATACACCAAACATAGCGATTTTATTTTCAAAGGGGATTAAAAAAATAATCTAATGCTAGACAAACTAACTACTCACGTCACTATCTATTGTACCCTATCAACTACTAATATCCAGAAAGAGTGTCTAATTAGACAACTCTCCTTTCTTTAGGCTTTCTTCATTCCTCTTGACCTTCCTCACTTTCCCCTTCATCCATCAATTGCCTAGCTTGGTTCATCATGTACTCTCCCCATTCCTCAGCTCGGTCTAGTTTCCGCCTCATAAAATATAGGCATGCCTCTAATTCTCTGCGGGTATCTCTTAATCTCTGTCGGGTCTGTCTAAGTGTTTTCTCTAGTATTTTAACTTTGTTGTGGTCCTTAGAATTCCAATACTCCATTCTCTGTACTCTGCTCATACCCTTGGTTGGTGTTCTCTTAATCCTTGCCATTTCATACAACCATCAGGAGGGAATCAAACTTTTTTTTTGAAACAGTAACAAAGCCAAAGAGAAGAAGGTAAAAAACATTATCAAACAAATCATCAATAATGATAATATCATTTGCATCAAGGAAGGAATTAATAGAAAAGAATGATGGTGAATTGCCTAATGTCAATACTATCTTGTAGGGACTACAAAACAGGTGGTCCAGGCCATGAGTATGGCTAAACAATTAGGTAAAGGTACTGACTTCCTTCCCACCCCCACTTACCCGCATTCTTCACATAAACACCAAAAATAATCATTTAATTATAGGATGAGGGAGAAAATATGCAGGAGCATAGAAAAGTAGAAATTAAGCAGCATCACTATAAAATTAAACTGCAAACCTGGTGCATAGTAATTTAATTAGAAACCCTGGCAGTAGAATTCAAGAAAACCAAAAAGGAGTAATAGAAGTGAATTGGATGGATGTTTCAATGGCAATGGATTATAGGCAAGGGGAGGAGGAAAGGGCGCAGGGATTGCAAGAGAACGTGAGGGAGTGTTTCAACATCGTGGGAGACATGGGTAAGGAAGTTAATTTGTAGCCGTCGGATCAATGTTCTAACTTTAAATCTGAACCACCACTTATGTGGTAGATAAGAGGCGGTTAATTGGTCTTGTAATGTATTATAGACTAGTACTCAAAAGCTCGTGCCATTGGCACGGGTCAGTATGGAAAGGGAGACAATATGGAAAGAGAAAGACGTGGGGAAACAAAAATCGCATGCTAACTATATGACATTTTAAATGTAATTTTAAACCGTTTCAAATATATGAAGTGCAAAGATATTTATCTGGGAGTTGAAATTTTTTGAGAGAGGGTACTTGAGAAACCATCGGAAACCCATATTTAAAATAAAATCAGATATTCAGAAGACGTAAAATTAGAATGTAACAAAAATGTAAATACTGAGATTTTTGTGAGATAATGTTGAATATATAAAAAAAATCTTTACCTTGGAGTTGGAAGTGAGAGCAAAAACACATTTGAATTTGTTAATGTAAACCTTCAAGAGAGGAATTGATATGGGAGCAACCTTAAAAAAAATCATATGAAACCCAAATAAAAGTTCCCGATGAAGGAAAAGAGAAGAGAAAGGAGAGAGATGGAGGGAATGACTGGTTGCTTCATCTCAAGTGTATAATTACCGGTCTTCAAACCCAAATGGTACCCAACAAAAAGTTAAAGGAAAAAATAATGAACCCATTTATTTGAAGACAAATAATCAAAAATTATTTAGAGAAAAGAATATAGGATTAACATTTGTTAACAATAAAATATTAATCCGTTGGTTCCTCTTCGACTACATTGGCAGCTGTAAAACTTTCTTCAACTCTTCTAGCTACTGCTTCCTGCACTTAGACAAAAATAGATAAGAACCACATTTATATAACTATAAATGATGAATTATATTCGAGTATATATATAAGTGTATATATATATATATATATATATATATATATATATATATATATATATATATATATATATATATATATATATATATATATATATATATATATATACCGCTTCAGCGAGAAATGTGGGATCATCCCAAATATCATCGTACACATTAGCTTCAACCGCATCTTCAACTACATCTTCAACCGTATCTTCAACTACATCTTCAAATGTATATTCAACTACATCTTCAATCATATCATCAGCTACATCTCTATTCACCTATGTCAAACATGGATTGTATCAAAAATTAAAATTATATTAGCGATATATAGTCATTAATAGAGTTAAGTAAATATAACAATTATGCGAACATAATAACTATTTACCGTATCACTTAAGTTATATGCTTTACAGAAGTACTTCAGGATAAACAATATTTGTGTGGATGTGTCACTTCTGATGGTGATGGAATGAGAATCGTTATCCTACTGAATGTAGTACATATTGATAAAGCAACATATAATTAGCCATGAGTGAACACCGGTGTCCGAAGATCAATGCCAAAAAATTTAACAGATTGACCTTGTGACTTATTTATACTCATTGCAAAGCACAACCTAATTGGAAATTGACGCCGTGTAATTGGAATAATAAGTTCGGTAGAAGAAGGCGTAAGAGAAATTCTTGGTATAAATACCAAATTGCCTGCTTTATCTCCCGTCAAGATTTTAGCCTCAATAATACGTTGCCCACGTCGAACTATTCGTAATCTTGTTCCATTGCAAAGACCATCCCTAGGTGCAAGATTCCTCATCAAAATAACTGGGCAACCAACTTTCAACTGCAAGTCTGAAGGTGGAAGACCAGAAGGATTCAATGAGTTCAAAAACTCTATTGGGTATCGATTTGCCATAATCGGATCACTCGTATCATCATCTGTATATTTGTCTGCCGATAGATAACTGATGATATTGTCTGAAAACATATCTAATGCTTGAAGATTTATATAATTGACATCATCATTACGCGGGGACAGAATTGTTCGATCAGTTAAGAACCGAGCAGTAGAAGTCCCCGGTATATGCAATGCTGGATAAACTTCTCTTATTAGCTCTTTGAAGTCTTTACACTTTCGGATAGTAGAAGGAATTTCAATTGTCTCATCTGGATTGCTTCCCACCTTGGATGGAAATTTATTTAACGTTAATTATGAATGCTTATAAAAGAAATATTTATTTTGAATGCATAACTATTACCTTGTTCAAGTATTCCGCAAACTCAACATTCGCGAGATCATTTCGATCCAGCCGCATGTTTTTCGATAGATTCAAGACGTATATCTTTTCCCAAAGTGATGATTTTTGGAGAGTTGACCCCACGATTTGTTCACGGTGTCCCTTAGGTATAACTAGCAAATTTTGACGAAAATCACCACCAAAAACAACAGTAATTCCACCAAAAGGGCTATCATTATCACAAATATCTCGAAGGCTGCGATCGACGGCCTCAACGCAATGGCGATGTTGCATAGGAACCTCATCCCATATTATTAATTTTGTCTCTCTAAAGAGTTGGGCATGAATTGACTGTTTCGTAAATGAACACAACGTATCTTCCAACACATTCAACGATAGACAAAAGGTAGAATGTGTCGTTCTACCACCAACCAACAATAACGATGCAATTCCAGATGATGCAACACAGATCACGATATTGTCATGCGATCGACAAACCCCAGCAATTGTGTTGTACAAAAATGTTTTGCCCGTTCCTGCACCCCCATTCAAGAAGAAGGTTTTCCCTTGATTTTCATTCACCGAACACATCACAACATCGAAACAGTGTCGCTGACCAACATTCAAGCGAGAGATATTTGCTTCCGCACCAGTAGTGCGATCATCATACTTAAGCTGTCTATGTTCCCATAATAACCTGTTGTTGCCGGTCATTTGGGTCCAATTTTAAAGTGCAAGAGGCATTGGTGAGAAATCTGCCAAGCTTTTTCCAGTTTCTTGTAATATTTCATTCAACAGATGCAGGCCATAATCTGTTATTTGAATATCATCCGGATATGGAATTTCATATTCTGTGCGCAATTTGTGAGGAAGATCATCACATATATTCATTGCAAACTTAGTCCACAACTCATGGGGATGTATCGGAGAGCATTGTGTTAGAATAAGCGCAAACAATCTCCTCAGTTGGTACCCAGTCTTCATAACTGAGGCTTCTTCCAAAAATTGCTTCCATTCTTCATCATCTTCTAGAAGACCCCGTGCAACGCAAGCACCTTTAAATGTATCATGCATAATACCATTGTATGTTCTTAAATTTTCCCAAGAGGTTGGCCCTTTAACAGTAATTAATAAGAGTCGGAGGTAAAATTTCTCACCACTGGAGGGGCTAGCAAAATATATTCTTCCAATTGCCTGGCTTACATGACGTCTTCGTTTCCAAACATTCGCCTTCCACGTGTAATGCTTCAGCATTTGTTGATAAGTAAACTGTCGGGCCATTACATCAGAAGCACAACATCTATAAAACCCCAATAATTTCGTTACTTTTCCTCAACTTGTTCAGCTATCTCTTCTCGCGAACATCTTGAATCATATGAAACATTATGCTCTCGAGGTAGATGGAGATCTAATCGAACAACATTAGGAAATTCTTCATGCAAGTTGTATCCGAATAACCGCCATGCAGCTTCTGGCGGACCAATATACCTCGCATCAAGATATTGTTTGATTTCATCACCTTTCCCTAAAACCATTGTTGTTCGATCATGACCTTTGTATATGTACTTGTGAATGTACTTCACACATCTAACTCCAGCACACACCTCCACATTAATATGGCAATCAAATAACTCTGTGAGATAAGGGTTGTAAGGTACAACATCTCTATTATCTACCTCCTTCCCTCTTACTTCAATACAACTCCATTATCGCGGCGACGATAGATTGGATAGCCGTCATTATCGATAGAAGTTGTTTCGGCCCACTGTTTTTGAAAAAAAAAAATTGCACCTATTGTTCTCCATACATTGAGCACTTGGGTTTCTCGTGCCGTACGGACCATGTATCATACATCTCTTAGCCGTGTCGAAAAGTGCAGGCCTGCTATCTCGATCAGGTAATTCGGCACATACCACCCTATCAACTTGCTCAGGAGTTCTGATCTTATCTTCATCCGCGAGAAAAAATAGTGCATGCATATGAGGCAATCCTCTTTTCTGAAATTCAATTGTGAAAACATAAGCTTCTACTTTTCTAAACACCCTTTCATCTCTAACAATTTTCAACAAATGCTTTCTCTTTAATTCGAAAACTCGAGCAACCAAATCGGCCTATCATTGCAGTTTGATTAGGAAGTAGAGCATCTCTAATTTACGGCCATGCCGGTTGTTGTCATAGTTAAGAAAATATCAAGATGCTTATACGCGCGTGTAATAGCCATGGAATCTTGAAAAATTTCATACATTTGCCTTGGTCCACCAGTGAAAGAAGATGGAAGGATGAATCTTCTACCAATTTGATCCGGACTTGCACTCTCTTCATCAAAAATTTCTTGGAGATCTTTATACCGATCAACACGAACAAATCCTTCTTGGTTTTCCCTTAGGAAAAGAAGACGGTTTTGCTCTGTTGCAGCCCAAACGTCCAGCAAATATTCCTGAAATAGTTTTTTGCCTCTTAAAATGGTAGAATACTCTGTTGTTCGTTCGAATAAATGATAACTGTAGTAATCCATCATTGTGAGTCTATTTCTACTTCTATTACTCAGACCATTCCTATTCACATCCCAGAGAGTCATGGACGGTTCCCATCCTAGCTCGCCTAAAGGAAATAATAAGACGTAATGCAATGGGGCGTATGTTGGATGACTTTCACTTATCCGCATCAAGCCTTGATCTCTGTAGTGAAGGAAAATATCTCTTATTCTCCTTCTCTCAATACCATTACCGGGTAACATTACTGCAATCTCATCAACCGTAGGTGCATTATATCGTCGTTGATCTCTTCTTGGATCATAATGCAAATATGCTGACAAATTTTGATTAGACTGATATTGGCTTTGTTGTTCTAATATTGCACATGCTTGACGAAAGATAGGTGCAAAAGGATTGTATTGTAACAAATATTCTTGGATGCAGCTCATTAGTTCTCCATCTAACGTATCATTTCGACGTTGACGACATTCTAAGGCGACCATCGGATCATATATATAAAGTTGAGCGTACACAGGATTTGAATCTGGAGGTGGTAGTAATGACCCGGAACGATGTCGCAACTCACCATGTATAGTGAAGCTATAAGGGGCCCTGCCACATTGTACACGATCATCTAGATCACATCCAAGACTGGTGAAAGCCATTGCAGCATTATACCGTCGAATATCCTGGAAAAATGACATCGAACGATGGTCACAACTGTCATATAATTCCTTGAATAGGGTGGGTGGATCAAGAAGATTAGGAAGCCTAACTTGCCCATCCAAGCAGCATGTTCCAAATCTGGGCCTACTCAAAGGAGAGTTAACCAATTTTTCGCCCATACAGTGCAAGGCATGACAATGCTGACATAGACATTCATTCTGCCAAGGGAATGACGAACCTGATTAAAAATTTGTTGATTCTCTATGTCACGTAGATGGAGCTCATCCTCTTCAAAACCACCTATATTTTCATTTTCAATGGTAGTGGAGGGGTCTTCTAATATAGTTGACCTATATTTTGAAATGCTTGTTATATTTTTTAAGAGAAGTTTATTTGAATTAAACAGGAGTGAAAGAAGAATTATGTTACATAGTAGAATAAGGAGCGCCTTGTTCACGCGAACGACGCCTCCTTTGTGCGATTGCCCGTCTCGAAGGACCCAAAGAAACGTTAGAAGAATTTTGTTGGCTTCTTGCTTGTTCGGCTCGATATCTTGCCTATCGCCTAGATTGTGCAATTTCACGCATACTACGATAATTTCTATTTCTAGATGTTGAACTTTCTCATAACTCCATATTTACTGACCGGTAGTGAATAGACAAATAGATATATATTACTAAATCTTGGAAATTTTGATTTTTTATTATAAATATTATCAACATACAATTTGAACGGGCAATGAAGAATACATGTGGTGCAGACGGTTCTTTTCCTTTCGTTGAAGGTTGTGCCATTGAGTGAAATTTGATAATGATTAAGCTGGCAATAGAATGAAAAAAGTGTTAAATACACTATTTGGAGATTGAGGTAAGATATTTTACTCGAGAGGATGGTAGTAATAATCAAATCAGAAGAAGCATTCTCACAATCTATTGGATTGACCAATGGAAATGATAAACTCATGTTATACTTCAGAATTCATAACAGGATAAAAGAAAAGTTCATAAAAGGACTGCCCCAACTATTTAATGGAAAACTTACAAAGATTTTCTGATATACATTACATTCCAACAAAAATACATCTGGCGAAAGTTACTGTGCGATCATTTTCGTTTAGTTTTCTTATTTGAAAACATGGCATATTCATTATGAATGACTCTTTATCTATAAATAGATTCACTGAAAGGATACTTACTTTGATCCTTACTCCTGGAATGCCACCACTACCTGTTACCGCCACCAACTCATGCCACCACAATCTCCCAACATCACCTATGTTGAAACTATTTTTTCAAAAATAATGGTTGATGTAGCCTCCGTCTCAAAAATTCTCAACTTCTACTTATTTGGCAAGGAGTATGACGTACTCTCCATCTCAAAATGAATAATTATTAAGAAAATAATAATAATGATTCTTTCCTCTTTTTAGTAATTTTCAACCCAACACAATACAATTTTTTTGATAACCCTGCCTACCCAAATACTAATAAGCAATAAAAAAAAGGGCGAATGACATTTTGGCTGATAAACAAAGTAAGTTCCTAATTTTAAATTATTTTTTCGATAAAAAAATTACGTCGGTACAAATTATATAATAACCATAATTCAAAAACAATTGATGTATGAATATTATTTTAAAATCCTTCAATTTGTTTTTTTTTTTTGTAATACGACTTACTTGTTTGATCCTAAAAGAGTCTCTCTGTCTCTCTCTCTCTGTCTCTCTCACACACACACACACAAAAACAAACAAACACATTTTCTTTCTCTATTCTATCCTCCCCAATTCCTGTATCCCCTCCAGCTTCTCCCTCACCAACATGCCTACCCGCCTCCCACACTCGGGCGACCTCCTCCCTCCCTCCCCATCTCACTATGCTCATGTATTCAATCGGCGTTACATAAAGAATGTCCGGCCATCTTCTCCATCCAATCGGCTCCCGCCGAGAGATTAATTAAGAGGGTTGTTGGGTTTGATCGGCGACGAAGAAATCATCGGCTCAAATCAACGGAGGAAGGCAACCACCCATCAAAAATTCCCTCCGGAGCATCAATTTGGTATTTTGGGAAATGAAGCCTGGACGCGAATTCAATCCGTCCTCAATCCGATGCAATCCGTCTGCAATTCGACTCCAATTCGCCCGCAAACTGCCTGGCTGCCAGCAATCGTGTGACCCGGTGATTTGAACAGGGTAATGCGGGAATCACGTAGTTTACAGGGAAAATACAAGCTTTTTAATTTCATGAATTGGGTTTTGGAAGAAAGATTGGGCGAAAGAGAAGGTTGCATCCATGGAATATTGAAACTTGCACTACAAGAAAAACAGGTTTTAGCGACGGAAAAATTCGTCGCTAAAACCCTCGTCGCTAAAGTTTAACGACGAAAATTTCTGTCTGTCGCTATGTTACCGACGGAAAAATCCCTCGCTAATTGATTCAAAGCCGTCGCTAATAATATTGATGGAACGACAAATTTATAATATTTTGCGACGGAATAATCCGTCGTTAATGTTTAAAATCCGTAGCAATAATGGAAAAGTTATTAATGGTTGACGACGAATTAACAAGGTATAGCAACGGAATAATCCGTCGTTAGTTGTTGAAATCCGTCGTTATATATGCTTTTCTTGTCGTGGGATTATTTCCGTCGGTAATGAGTTTTTTTATAACATCTTTAAAATGGCAGTAGCGACGGATTCTCGCTAAAATCCGTCGTTAAAATGGCAATAGCTTTAGGGCCTATTTCATTTATTTTTTCTACCACCTGTTTTATTTCTAATACTCCCATCTGATTCATTAACCCAATACATATACCAAAAACATAATCTAATTCACAATATTCAGAATTTAAGAACTAGTTCACCAAAATAAAAGTACCATCAACAAGCAGCAAAATATTAAAATTTAAAATAGAAGTTTCTTAAGTATCAACGACTGGACCTATGACCCATAGAATTCATGATAATTTGTAGTTTCTTATCTAGTTCCGCCCGATGTTGCTCCATCTCCTCCATTTCTTCTTTATACTCCCTCCGTCCCAAAATGTTTGTCCCATTTGACTTTTTTGTTGAACTTTGACCACAAATTTATGAGAGATTAATCATATTCATGAAATTTTAAAAGTTGTTGTTGATAATATTATTAATGGTGAATCAATAGAAATTTTTAGAATTTTATGAACATAATTAAATTGTCATAATATTTGTGGTCAAAGTTCAACAAAAATGTCAAATGGGACAAACATTTTGGGACGAAGGAAGTATTTCTTTTCTCTTTCCTCCCAATCTTTCCTCTCTTGAGCATGTTTTTTCTCCATTTCTTCCCAACATTTTTTTCTTCATTGAGCTTCTCTAACATCTCACTCTTAAATTCCGTTAAATTATCTTCAACCATTTGGGTGTTAAATCCCTTGCTAGTACCATCATCATTAGCCAATGACGAGCCAACTGAACCAAGACCATACACCTGCTGTTTCTTTACGCCGGCAACTCTCAAGTATATCTTATTTTCCTCCTCCACAGTTAACTCTCTTTCGGAGGATGCCACCTCTATCTCGCGTTGATAGTCCTCCTACAAAAAGCAATTTATATATATATCATTACTAACATACATGAACAAAAAAATCCAATTTATAAATAATAAAAATACTTACACAAATTTTCCTAGCCTGATTCTCCACATAAGTACCATCTTTGCGTACATGTGTCCTTAGTTGAAGTTTAAACAAACTAGGTGGGATGCCTTGATTTTCTTTTACTATGATAAGGCCGATAAAATAAAAGGCATTCATAAACAACACTTCAGTGCCATTATAAAATGAAACAGAAAATATAAAATGAAACAGAAAATCTAAAGTCTTGATCCTATAGTTCGAGTGTCGTGATGACATGTCGATGAAAAATATTTGCCTTCCTATCCACTTGTTTTGATTTCTTATATTACATGTTGTTTCCATTGCAACTACACATGCCAAAAATGAATGCATATTCATTGTCTTTTTCTCAACTTGACTACTTCTTATCCATATACCAATCCATCCCATAAAGTGTACTCGACAATGTGAGGCAATTTGTTGTGCGGGGGAAGAAGATGAGCGACATGTAATCGATTGGCAAAAATTCCTCGAAGCCAAGATAAAGACCGTAATGATACAAATTATATTGGGAGTTTAGCTATACTTTCCCACATGTCCTTTAATGTAACGAAGCGAAGATAAAGGCTGTTGTGCGGGGGGAAGAAGATGAACGACATACGACTAGCATACTAGTACTACTTTCCCACATATTGGATTAATTGTGTTCAAATTGCAACTACTTTTCCACATATTCCAGTAAACAGACAAGAGAATACCAAATCTGATTGGATTCCATAGGCATTCCAGAGAAATATAGATGCAAAACAATCCAAGAAGCATAAAGAATTATTGCCAACAGTCAGCTATCATATCTGAATGAAACCAATCCAAGCAAAGTAACCATTTGTGCCAAGATCCATATATCAGAAAGCAATAGCTGAGTACCTAATTCATTGCTGATGAATAGCAGTGCAACATAACAAACATGAATTGGACCTGAAATAAAATCAAATACGTACGTACCATACTTTTAGTGGCTACGACCAGTTTGGAACCTCTGTATGCTTAGAGCAAACCGCCTTCCTTCTCGGTTAGTCGATTTTTTGAATTTATCTCTCGACTTTCTTTTGACTTCATCTTTATTAAAATATTGTACCCATTGAGCCCAATCACTTCTCGCCTTTATGCGATCTGGTTTCTTCTTTTGTGGACCATTCCAATTTTTCTTAAAAGTGCTCACCGTATCACCGTAACGAATTCTACCTAGTTTCATGAAAGCATTCTTGATAGTCGTCTCCTCTTCTTGAGGCCGTCTATAATTTTTACGCAATATTGATATGACAACAAAATCATCACCAAAAGCAATCGAGAGTTAACAAAGGCATGATGATTACAAATACCATTTAACAAACCAAACTTCTTAAGATTGTAGCTTCATGCAGTCTAAAGTGTCAGAAGTTAATGCTATCTTTTCGGCAATGCTTCTACTAGGCAAGAACATTGTTGGTTTGCAAAGTTTATTGAGCAATTCACTGGTTGGACCATTTTCATCTTTCAATAAAAAATACACCACATTCAGACTTTAATATTTGTTTATTTTATCCTTTTTCTCAATCAGTTCTTGTCAGCTGAAATCCTTACTAAATTAGCTGAATCTGCAAGGCTAAACTACATCTAGAACAGTTAAATACCATCATGCATCATATAATAATAGATAATTTCCCTAATAAATAAACTGACAAATACGACTAATGCAATGCACCACCCTCACAGGATAAAAGATGTTTCCAAATGTGTTCAGAAGCATGTAGAATCCTAACTGTATTTGGCACTTCTAGTCCTTGGTACAGTAATAACTTTGGAAAGTGAACTCTGAAATCACATACAAGAATCGTGGAGATCCGTGATCGGCAACATCATACAACACTATGAACTGAAAATGACTCCAGATCTTTGAGTTGTAATAGTTTTAAGGTACATGTTTATTGAACAATAATTTATCAATAAAACAAGACATGTCACTATATTTTTTATGCAACATATCGTTGATTGGTATAGAAAAGCTGTAAATTACAATTCGAGAACTCATAGAAGCACCACATATCACCTACATGTCAAAAAACGTGGGAGAAGTGCGACACAATGGTGATCAAATGACAATAGGAGTAGCATACATTGACCACCTACTCCCTCCATCCCATTACAATGGTAACAATTTGACTTTTTTGGTCAACTGAGTCAAGCTTTGACCATAATTTTTTGAATATCTAGATTCTCTACGCAATTCTAAATATTGCTCTTGTTTCACCTTTAAAAATACTATTGATAACAATTTTTAGAATTAGATAGAGATATCTAGATATTCATAAAATTATGGTCAAAGATTGACTCGATTGACAAAAATCAATTTGTTACCATTGTAATGGGATGGAGGGAGTATATGCTAGCAAGGAGTTATGTATATTACACTAAGTGCCAAGTAGTCAGTTAAAGGTACCAAAATAACCTTTATACGACTACAAGGAAAAGCCATCAAAGATAGCCGGGTGGAAACATTAGAGAAGAGCTTATAGTATCAATATGGTTCACGAATGATGAGATAGTACATCTGCATCTCACCTTCCTGCCTAATGCGAGCCATCAATGATCTCACATTCCTTTTCATATCCTGGCCAGCTTTCTTTTTTTTTTTTTTTTTTACCAGGGTGTGTTGACCCCAAGTAATTGTTCTTAGTCATCCTATAATGAGAAGTCACTATGGGAAAATATAATCATGCTTTCAGAATAAGGTCAAATCTAACCCTAACGGTGGTTAACAACTTATCGTGACAACCAAAATCTAGGTACTATGCCCTAGTTCCTGTGCTCGGTATGCTACTATAACCAAGAGTATTGATCTCAGTAACAACTTAAGCAGATTATTTGTCCAAAAAACATAACACTATGTATATCCTCAATGTTCATTAAAATACCTAAGTGTATTTATAAGCAAACGACCCTTGTAGTTATCAATATATTGATAGATAGCTACTCACTTATATGCCAAATCCCATATATAAGACTCTTGCAGCAACTCCACTGCACGAAAAGTAATAGTAGTGCTAAAATTTGTCACATACGACTCTCAACATATCACATATCGCGTATACCATTTTCAAACAAACATGACTTTTTGACAAACTTCCAAACAAATGCTAAGCTGGATGGTGACATCCCATTTGAGCTAAACTAAGAGGTACACAAAAAAGTTTTACCTAAATGAGTATTAAGACTTAATCTCATATATTACGCATTGCAATTCTAAAGAATGTACCTTGAAGTCATCAAAATATCCATCTTTGTGAGAACTTGGGACAAGCTTCCAGTTAAATGCATCCTTGCACATGTTTGATTTAAATATCTTTGTGATGCGCCGATGCTTCGATGCATCAACCTGAAACAATGTTTGAAGCGTCGTTTAAGAAAAAAATATGATAGATCCTTTCAACATACACTAAGAAAAAAAGTATTTTAACCTAACAATAATGGGTACATCTTTATGAGACGGAGGGGGTATATATTAATAGCAAACATACCAATTGATTTATGAGTTGGAGGAAAGATAAGGATTATTGCCTCCCCCTAATAACTTCTATAATTATGAAAAATAATCCAGATTGGTACTTTTTTTTTTTCCTCTCAGGAAGCTGAGACATGATATTACGATTTTTCTTACATGTCATTTATCTCTTTTTCCTATGATTCAGGCTATGCACATACACACACACACATATACACACCTTGAGTTTTATTCCACTCTCAACATATTAAAATCATTGACATTGGGACCTCATTAACCAGGAGATTCTCGTTAGAAAAGGAAAAATAACAAAATATACTCTCGTCTTCTCTTTGAAGAAAATAGGCCCAAGCAGAAAAGCTTAAGCAACTCTTCAATGGAGGAAAAACGAGATGGAGAAGATGAGTAGCACGAAATCCAAGCTATAAAGAGCAAACACAGAAACGATAACAAATTCATATCAGTATGAGCAACACATAAACGATGACCAATTCATGAATCGAGACTTAGGGTTCAAAAATTCAGAATTAGGGTTCCTTAAAATTAGGGTTCCTTCAAAAATTGGGTAAAAGTTAGAAAGGGAGAAAGCTTACCGGGGGTGGAGCGATGCTGTTGTTGGCAGAAGAACGGTGTGGGATGAAGACCGGCGAGTCGTGAGAGAGAGAGAGAGAGAAAGAACAAGAAGCGTGAGGGACGATTACCAGGGGTGGAGCTGTTGTCGGCAGAACGGTGTGGGAATAAGAGAAGACGGGTGGAAGGGTGTGGAATGAAGACGACGAGTCGTGAGAGAGAGAAAGAACGGAGAAGAGTGAGCAACGACAGAGTGAAAAGAGAGAGAAAGGGACTTAGGGTGAAAAGAGAGAGAAAGGGACTTAGGGTTCATAATTTTTTTCAATAAACCAAACCTATAATATCTACCAAATTTTGACAAGAATCTAACTTTTTTTTTTTAATCTTAACATGGTTATGAAAATTTATGAAGCTAATTGGGGTAGGTTAGAATATTAAACAAAACAATGTAAAAGGGCAACTATGACTTTAACCCATCTGTCACTTTTCTAATACGTTTCATTATAAACTTTCATTTTCATATCCTAATAAAATAAAAATATTTTATTATTTTTATATTAATAAGACTCACATGTCCTATTAATAACAACAATTTAATTATTATTTTCTATCTCACTTTCTCTCTCATAACTCATTTTTCATACTAACAATACTTACTATATTAAACTTTTTCTTAATTTTCGTGCAAACAGTAAATTAAAAGATTGTAGTGGGAGGGAGTACTATCCTTCAATATTATTTCAAAAAACAAGAAATAATAATAATAATAAAAAAAGTTCCTTGTCTTCCTAATCCATATCCATAAAAAATAGGAATTTAATTAAAAATAAGGTGGTGGTAGTGGTAGTAGTGGTGGTGTTAGTAATGGTGGTAGTGGTAATGGTGGTGGTGGTGGTGGTAGTAGTGGTGGTGGTGGTGATGGTGGTAGTGGTAGACTGGTAGTAGTGGTATTGGTAGTGGTAGTAGTAGCGGTAGTTGTGGTGGTGGTAGTAGTAGTAGTGATAGTAGTAGTAGTGGCAGTAGTTGTAGACTTGTAGTAGTAGTGGTGGTGGTAGTGGTAGTAGACTAGTAGTGGTAGTGGTAGTAGTGGTGGTAGTGGTAGTAGTGGTAGTGGTGGTGGTGGTGGTGATGGTAGTAGTAGTAGTGGTGGTAGTGGTAGTAGACTAGTAGTGGTAGTGGTAGTAGTGGTGGTAGTGGTGGTGGTAGTAGTAGTAGTAGTGGTGGTAGTAGTAGTGGTAGTAGTAGTAGTGGTGGTGGTGGTAGTGGTAGTAGACTAGTAGTGGTAGTGGTAGTAGTGGTGGTAGTGGTAGTAGTGGTGGTGGTGGTAGTAGTAGTAGTAGTGGTGATAGTAGTGGTAGTAGTAGTAGTGGTGGTGGTGGTAGTGGTGGTAGTAGTGGTACTGGTAGTAGTAGTGGTTTTCCCACATTTGGAAAGTTCTGTTAGGTTCTTAGTAGCCCTCGGCAACCTTTTTTCTTTTACTTCACATAGTTTTTCGTCTCTAGCACATATCTTGTACCTATAAAACATATATACCCAAACCCTATACACCATATATATATACACTCATACCATATACCCAATAAATCAATATACCAAATTAACATAATGTTGTTTGTGAACCAGCGGTTTATGATTTTCAATATTCCAAATAAAATATTAATTCAAATAATTTTATACTTTATAAAATTAATATTTGATATTCGCTGGCCAAAAGATATATATTCATTTTAAAAATATAAACTACAATTAAATAATATAATTAACTTATTAACATTTTAAGAATGTCACATATTTTTATCGTATTTGGCCTTACTTCATTTACATTTGAGGTAAACTTAACAATTAGGTATTAATAAACATGCATTAGACTGTATATATTTACAAAAAAAATAAAATAAATCTGTCGGTAATCCGTCGCTATTTCAAAATAAAAAATATTATTGAAAAATTCCGTCGTTAATCTGTCGGGAATTGAATAAGAAATAATATTTATTTTTTTAATTTTATATTGCGACGGAAAATATCCGTCGGTATATTATTTTTGAGAATTTCGTCGTTATTCCGTCGCTAAATGAAAATGAATTTTTTTTTTATTTTTCAATTCTATAGCGACGACAAACATCAGTCGATAAATTTTTTTTACAATCCCCTCGTTAATCCCTCGTTAATCCCTCGGTAATTAATAAGAATTAATATTTATTTTTTACTTACTTTATATAGCGACGGAAGATATCCGTCGTTATATTAATTTGAGAATTCCGTCGTTAATCCATCGCTAAATGAAAATGAAATAATATTTTTTTTATTTTTTTAATTCTAAAGGGACGAAATACTTCCGTCGGCAAAAAAAATTTGCAATCCCTTGTTACTCCATTGGTAAACCGTCGGCAAAAAAAGGCGCAATTTTTTAGCGCCACTTTTACGACGAAATAGTGACGGAATATTGTCCGTCGTTAAATTCGTCGGTAAAGTTGTCATTTTTAGCTTTATTTTTTTTATTTTTTATCCGTCGCTATTCCCTCGCTATTCCGTCGCTATTAGCGACGGAATTGTGTCCGTCGCTAAAATCCATCGCTAAATGACAGTTTTCTTGTAGTGTTGTAACAAAGTCGAGAAAACAATTGTAAACTAATTGAGACTGAGAATAGAGATGGTGGAAGGGGAGTGACGGTTTGTTGCTGACCATTTGGTACAACAAACCTATCAATTTTCTACATTCATTTCTATTCTCCATTTTTTCCATTTTTTCAGATAGTTGAAGATATTGGGTGGAGAGGAGACTAATACTGAGAAGGTAAAGTTAAGTAAACTTACAATTTTTGTATGAAACAGAACACGGTGGCCGGAGGCAAAACGTGAAAATCTTCAGGCGTCACAGCCAAACGGGGAAAATCTCTGGGCGTAAGACTTAAAAATGTGAAAATAAAGAGAAAAAGAACAGGACTAAACTAAACTAAACCTTCATCCCTACAACTTGACTATTCATTCTCATTCTTCAAGATCCTCTTCGGAATCATCATTTTGGTCCTCCTCGGGTTCTTCTTCTGGATCCTCCTCGGGATCCTCCTCATTCTCATTCCCAACGGCCTCCATAGGCTCGACTCCGCCTAGGTCATTAGCATGGGCCTCCGCAGGGAACTCTAGCTCATGGATTCGACTAAAAGCCACACCTAATGCGGTTTGGGACTGATTATATCTTGCTATAGCTTCCTGCAGCCGAGCTTGCAATTCTTCCATTCCAGACCGTAATTTTGCGACTCTAGTCTCGAGGAGGATTCTTTTGTGTTGTTCACGTAAGTAAGCCTACTTATGATCCTTATCTTCTTTAGATTTCCTTATAAATTCATCACGTGGGATCTTATTAGGTAGCGGTGCTCGTTGACCAGTACTTTTCCTTGCTGTTTGGATTGTCCTTGCCATGATGGGATCAAGTTTAGAATCAGACCAAGGATTTCACAACAAACTGTAAACATAAGCATATCCCAACTCGTGTAAAAAAATAGGTGAAAGAAGAAATTTACTGACTTTAGGAACATGCAGTAACATCATCATCAATTAAAGCCAAAACAACAACAAAACTCATACAAAAATTAAGTTTTTTCTTATGATTTTCGAATAATCTCTCCGTCCCACCCAACAAAAATCAAGAGTTTTTTTGAGACGGAGGAGTATTTGTAATATTCTCAGGTATAGAATCAAACCAAGCAAACTTGAACGAAGTGAATTTCTTTTCAAAACAACAAATGAAAGAAGAAATTTACTGATTTTAGGAACATGTAGTAACAACATCTTCAATTAAAGCCAAAATAACAACACAAATCATATACAAATTAAGATTTATCTTATGATTTCCAATACTCTCTCGGTCCCACACAACAAAAATCAAGAGTTTTTTTTGAGACGGAGTATTTGTAATATTTTCAAGTATTACACTTTCAATCAGTTTGAATGCATGAAGAATCAAAATGTGACAGTTGAAGAGAGATCAAATTTTATTTACTTGTTGATGAAGGCATAATAATTATCTAGTTTCTAGTGTTTGAATTGTAGCTGATGTAACTGACCTATGCTTTAGACAACAGGGGATACACTTTCGTAGTAGTAAATCATGTATTCTGTCAGTATTAGAACATTGGACTTCCTCATCATCCACCATTGATTCGATAACAACGGTAGATTTCCAAATCACAATTTGACTAATAAATGTCAATTAATCTAGAAATTACTATTTTATTTTGTTATCTACTTTTTAGATGGTAGTGAGACCTTTTTTTTTAAGTCATTCATTTTGGGGTAAATGGATTAATAAATATATTATAGAGTTAGATCAATTGTGAAAAATCTTAGTAGGGATTGTAGACACATTACTTCGTAAGCAGCCAGATCAATTTGGGATGGAAATTCTCAAGCCATACTCAGGTAGCAATAAAAAAGTATCACAACAGTTAGCATCACTGAATGCTGCTCAGCAGCAAGAATAAAAGCGGAAGAACATTAAAAGATGATGGAATCGAAACACTAACCTGTTTGAAAATAAAAATAAAAAATTGAAGTGCTGAAATTAAGCGTTAATTCTAAGATTGTAATATCCCTAAAAATAAGATGTTACCTCAATCGGAATATAAATATCATGTTTTGACTTGAATTTATAAAATTTTGATTCAAAGAATGTGAATGCACACATGGAGATGGTTAGGGGAAGAGAGGGCCGCTTCTCAACTAATATGAACTGCTGCCGCTAGGAAATACTCCCTCCGTCCCATTAGTATTAGCACAAACACTGTTTGCGCGAGAATTAAGGAATATGATATTTTAATAAAATGTTGTGAGTGTAAAAGAATGAGTGGAGAGAGAATGAGTGGAGGGTGTAATAAATTATAATGATGTTGTGAGTATTAAAATAATGTAGGAGAGAGAATGAGTGGGGTTGGGTGAATATTTTATTAATATAAAGTTTCCTTTTTGGGAGTGTGCGGATATTAGCGGGACGCCCAAAAAGGAAAGTGTGCTAATATTAGCAGGACGGAGGGAGTATATAGGAAGAATTCATTTAGGGACGGAGGGAGTACAATTTATCATAATCAAGCAATTTCCCATTCTGTAAAAATTCAAAAAGTGAACACATTGATACTCCAGCCTCTTGAAGGATGCCTATAAGCTCTATAGCCAAATGAATCTAGCATTTGCATGCAGCATTAATAAATTTAACAAAGTGTATGCTCTTCTTTTGGCCTCAGAGTCCGACCAATTTAATGAACATAATCCTCAAGGAGAAAATTGTTCTAATCTCTGATCCAATTAATGTCCTCCATCTCTAATTTCCCTAACAGGAAGTCAAATCATTATGAACTAACGGCCTTTGTTGACTGCTAGGTGGGAGGGACGACAGTGAAGGAAGAATAGAGGTGGATAGCATAAACTTCTCTAATTCCTACAGCGATCAAAAGGGGGGATCTTCCCCAAATATTTTAGCTCTAAAAGATTTCAAAAAGGGGGCAGAAGGGGCTTTCAATCATATACTTTGATTCTACAACATTGAAAACGGTAAAGATCCAATCAAAGAAAATAAAACAGAATCAGAGATAAGAGTAGAGAAAATCAATCAAAAACCATAGAACATACCTAAGAAAGAGAAAGAGTCGAGGTGATTTGAATCGGAGAAGGGAGGGCTGAGTGATGATTGACAATTGCAAGAGAGAGTCTGAGAAGATAGTTGCCGCTGTATATTGTTGGGGAGGGGAGAGCGTCAAAGTGAATGCGGAAGAAAAATGGCGCAGCCGTGAAAGTAATTGGTGTTTGACGGAGAGAGGGAGAAGAGATCGTGGGAGGGGAAGGAATTTAGGCCATAGGATTAAAAGCTTAAGATTTAATCCTAGCCACCACTTATACCCTACTTAAGAGGCGGTTATTCCGGTCCTCTATTGTATTATAGATAGATACCTTATCCAAATAAACATGAATCAATCAAAATTGCCAAAAAATAATCCTAATATGTCACATTATAGCAAAATCCCCAAACTTCTTTCATATAAACCTAAATCAATCGAACAATAACCTACTTCAATAAACACCTCATCCAAAACTTGAAAAAAAATCCCAAAAAATAATCCTAATATTTCACATTATAGCAAAATTCCCAAAATTCTTTCAAATAAACCTAAATCAATCAAACAATAACTACTTCAATAAACAACTCATTCAAAACTTGAAATAATGGAAAAAAAAAAAAAAAAGAGATCAACAATAACCTACTTCAATAAACAACTCATCCAAAACTTAAATCATAATCATATATTTTTCTACTATAAATTTAATCTCAATCACTCTTTGCTTAATGTCATAATAGAACACTTTTCATGAGTTATATTATTGTAATTATGAGTTATGCATGATCAGTTAAACATTTATCGTAATAAAAATTGATTTTTCCAAAAAACCATAAATATTGAAACACTTACAATTCCGATTTCAATTAAGATGCATGACCACGTATTGATATATGCCGGCATCAAATGGCAATAACAATTGATGCCAAATCCGTAAATCGACATCAAATAGCAATAGCAATTGATACCAAATTCTTAAACAGAGAAACCGCGGTCGATTGCCATCCTGCAAAAATTCATAAACATAAAAGTTTGAGGTCAAATTAATCTAAGACCTATACAATCCAATCGACCTTTATTTCATACCAAATCAGAACTAGAAAATTCCTAGTAAAAAGTAATGAAAGAATGAAATGAAAGAGTACCTTAAAGTATTCAGATGAGGTACGAGGAATCAAGAGGCTGTAAGTTTTCATGTCTGAAACTGACGTCATTGGAAGTCATGGGTTTTGGGTACGGCGGGAATGGCAGTGGAAGAAGAGAAATGGGATAAAAGTGGGAGCTGCGAACGGCAGAATATAAAGGACTGGATTCCAACAAACCTATTTAGGGTAAACTGAAAATACTAGTGAATTTACCAAACTGTCCCTATTTATAGTGAGGACTGAGGATCTGATCTGACGGCGGAATATCAGGGATTGGATTTATATACTTTTATTTAAAATGAAAATACTGGTAGATTTATAATTAAATTTTATATAATGTTATTTTCTTCTATCCGAAATAGATATCGGTTTTTCAATAATTTTTCTGATGTTATTTTTTGGATTAAAAAATACTTAAAAATTCACTTTTACCTTTATATGTTAATATTTTTTTATTATGTAAATTAGAATTTATTAAAATAATTATAGTTCAATAATGACAAGATTTTACAAATTTTTTTTTATAGAAAACTTATGTTGATAAATGACAAGATTTAAAATGTTTGAGTTTTTTTTTTAATAATTGTCAATTTTCTTTTACGTAGTATTGTATTTTTTTTTTAATTTTTTTTCTTTCTTTTTTTTTTTTCTTTTTTCTTTTTCTCTTTTTTTTTCTTTTTTTTTCTTTTTTTTTTTTTCTTTATAGAAAATTAATGTTGATAAATGACAACATTTTAAATAATTATTAAGTTAGTCCTTATCAAATTTCAAAGTATAATGATCATTGTAAAAAAAAAAATGAAAAATCAAACATTTTAGCATCACACTCAAATAACAAAGTATAATTAACTCTCTACAACATTCACTTCTTCATCTTCTTGTAATTTTTCATCTTATTGTATGTTTTTTTAAGCGGGAGAAATTATCTTGTGCAACAGTTCATAATAAGAAAATGAGGTTATTTACAAAATTTATTTATAACAGTTAAGAAAAAATGCACACAAACAAATATTTACAAAAGTGTATATATATTACACAAAAAGGTAAAAATTTACAAAGAAAAATTCATACAAATGGGGTAGCCATAGTAATATTTTCTAAAAAAAAAAAATAGATACCTCAAACTGTGTTTAGTGTTTGATCTTGTATTTAGTAACTGAGTCTGACCCAAACTTATGTCAATTTTAAAATAAAAGATATAATTTATAAAATTTTAATTTATACATGTATAAGAGAAGCCAGTTAAATTTGATTTATTGAACACCTAAATAAATGAGATTGTCTCCCGTTTGACTACACACATTAGAGGGCACTATTGTCCACAAAAAATTAATCCCCGTTTGTTTTAATACCCTCCTTATTAATACCTCATTTTCAACGGGATAATTAATGAGGGTATTAGGTGGTTAATCCTGATAAGGGGTCTTAATAATTCAGAGTCATATTTTGTACCTAACACCATTTTAAAAATTATCAAGATTATTTATCCTATTCTGATGATATTTTGTACCAAACACCATTTTAAAAATTATCAAGATTATTTATCCTATTCTTCTGATGATTAATAATGCGTATCAAACGTAGCCTAAGTTTATATTAATTAATTAATTTATTTATGTTTTAGTATTTTATTAGGATAAATGAACTAGTATAAATAATTGATTAAAATTTAATTATTTTATTTCAAACAATTTATAAGGTGTTTTTGCACTCAAATACGGATCTGAACACAATTCAGAAGCACACCGTAATAATAAAAAGCAAAAACCCTCAAACGTTTGGCGGGAAACTGAAAATCTTCCGGAGGGAAACTTTGTATTTGCGTCTTCCTCCCCTCTCTCGTAAGCGGTTAGGATAGATCCGACCCACCGGCTTCGAACCCAGCAGATATGGCCGACATCGAAACCCTAGGTATCCTCGACGAACTTCAAGCCCTCGTTTCCGATAAGCTCCAAGTGGTACGCCCCTCTCTCTATCTATTTCAAGTCCCAATTCACAATAATCTCGTAGCAGTTTCACAATTCGGTAGAACTTCTTGGGGATTCCCTTCTTCGTAGTTCTTCAAATTTCTTGTTTTTTATTTTTGATTTTTACTATTTAGATAGACATTGGAAATGTTGCTGATTTTAACTGTGGCATTTTGATGTAAAAACCTTACATATGAAGTAAAAACTAGTGCTTTGTATTCCCTGTTAGTTGTCGAAGCAATATTGTAATGCTGAGAATATTGGAGGAGCTCAATTTCCGTAAATTCATATTGTCTGCTGTTTTTGGGTATTTGTAATGATTTAGCTAATGTTAAGAGTCTGGGCTTATGCTCACTTTGTGCATTTACTATGGTTTGGCCGAGCTATTGCTCTTAGAACACCCTATGGTTGCATTTCATTTGAATTTTTAACCTCACCAACGTATGTTCTTGCTCTGACTCACTTACAGTCTTCAGCCTTGGGCTTACTTGTGAATTACTATGCCTCGCGAGGTTGTTAGGTGTAACACTTAGGTGCTTTATAATTAGTTTAAACTATAGAATTTAGGCATAAAACTCTCCTTTCTTAAGGAGTCTAGACATCACATAGATGTTATATTATCATCGCTTTTATCATTTTTTATTTTTTTTTGTCAAAAAGTGCAATGTAAGTAAAGAAAGCACCTAAAGAGGATTCTCTGTTATTTTTACCACTCCATCCATCGGTCCATCCACTAAAGATTCCTACTTCCCAGTGCAGAATGTTTAATCCGTTTTGGAGGTTAAACTCACGAGTCCCATGATGTTCTAATGTAACTCATCATGCATGTAAGCATGTCATATAAAACAAACAATGTGGTTGAGAGGGGGTTACTCCTAAGGGTAGTAAACTCTCCCAGTTGATACTGATGTTAGTTCATAATTTTTAAGTTTATGTTCTTATGCATTCAGTGATAGTCTTCCTGTAAATAATTTTCTACTCCCTCCATTCCAAAATGAATGACCAAATTATATTAAAATTTGCTCTTGATCATGTGCAAAATTTGGTCATTCATTTTGGGATGGAGGGAGTATTTTTTTCGGCCGTTTGAGACAAGCCCTTCTAAAATTATAGGAACAGATGATTATTGTATATGCTTGGTAACCGTAAGACATATTCAAGGCTCTTGGCTTATTGGATTGTGCAGAATGATGTAACTTATAATTTGAAAATTAGAAATTTTGCAGTTTCTAAACTTCATGGTTACATGCATTAGGTTTCTTACAAGTGGCTGAGTCGAAATTTTTTGGTGTCATCCAATACTGCCAAGAGGTAAGATCTTCTGTTGTGAATTAGTATTTTAATCATTTTTTTTTTTGGAACAATTCTGTATCATTGAGGTGTGATTGTTTTTGACAGGTTGCTTGAAGAGTTTGTTGAAAAGAATGGAAGTGGATTGGAAGTGGTGTATTCTTTGTCTGGCTGGTTGAAGGATAATCCTTCAGTTTATCATATAAGACTTGTTTCAAATCCTAAACTTGCAGGTTAGATTCTGTGCTAGAACTTGATGCTATGCACTTCACATTCTTATTCAGTTAAAGTACTGCTTGATGATGTCCTACATGCTGTGTCTTTTTTGCTCCTTCCTGGTGCATTTTCTCTTTGATATATAAGCCATTCTTTTCATCCTTACTTTTATTGTCAGTTCCTTATCTCTGAATAAGCAACTCTTCGTACCTTTTATTCCTGTACAGACACTTTTCTATGATACTATTACCGAATTAACGACAACAACAGCAACAAAGCCTTATTCCCATAGTGATTATGATTATCCGGGATAGTGGAAATTTATTTGATAGTGGGACGAAGGAGAGTCAATTCAGGGTATTGTTCACTTAGAAATGCGTATTTTCTGTACTTAACCCTTTACCTAGGCTGATACTTGTCATCTGGTTGAAGCTACCGTATTATTTACTCTAATATTAGTAAATATTGCTCATGTTTGTTCACTTTGTTCAAAGACGAGTTGTATACCATTTAGATATAATACTGATAGACAACTCTTTTGATTACCCGTGTCTCTCTCTTTTTTTTTTTTTTTGTTGTTGGAACCTTTAGCCAATGGAAGTTTCTTGGCCAAATTAGGACTTGAAAATTTAGATTTCTTCTATCCTACGTGCAGAAGCCAAAGCAGAATTTGATGGCAGTTGCTCAGTTCAGGTGTATAGTGTCCAAGCTTGCATCCCTAAGGATCCAGCAGTCCTTTGGAATGCTGAATTTGTACAAGCAGAGGAGCTATTTAAGCAGCCCCCAGCGGTTGTTAATTGTTTGAGAGATAACAGGTAAAACATGCTTATGTACTGAAGTCACAGAATATACTTCCTGCCCTTTAATGATTCTTTGTTGTTGACCAAATACACAACATTGTGACATCTAAGTCCTAATTGGAAAGTAATTTTGCCTGTAAAGTTGTTACCTCCATTTTTTTTTTTGGGGGGGGTGTGGTAAGACCTAGCACATTGTGAACAGTTTACACCACAAATATTGATGTACGCAATAAATAGACATCTTGGACCTGTAATTAATTGGTCTCTGTTCAGGTCTTATGAATACAACTCCCTCTGTCCTGCATTGAATGACCAATTTTAGGAAAATTTTGTCCCAAAATCAATGACCTTTTTGCAAAAAACTGTCCCAAAACGTTTTTTTTTTTTTTTCAATATTCATTTTATAGTCTGCAAAACTAAAAGTTTAAAAAGTAGATAACAAAGATTTTCACACACCTTAGTTACTAAAATTTACAAAAAATGATTTTTTTTTAATTTTCCAAAACGAAAAATAGAAATTCATTTTGGGATGGAGGGAGTAGTAGTTGCTTTATACAAGTTTCCTGATTCTTGATGCTCATGGCTTAATTTCTTCAGGTTTTGTGGGGTTTCAAATTCCTCTGTGAAGCGGGATGCAGAAGTAGCAGCAGTAAGCACCAGCGCTCCACAGGTCAAGAATGTTGGAGCATCTGGGTCATCGGGAACAAGTTTTACAAATCAAACCGCAAATATGCAACAGGCTCAAGAGAGAAAAAATCAGCAATCGAGCACCAAGACCAGTTTGAAATCCCTCGAACAGGTGAAAGATGTAACAAATGGAAGTCATGGAACAGAAGCTCATGCACAGGGGAACAAAAATGTTGCAGATAAAGAAAAAGTTCCTCAGTTTCCTACTAATAAAAAGAAAGACCAGAATGAGAAAAACAGTTCCACTGGGACTGGAGGCTCACTAGCTAGCATGTGGGGTCGTGCATCTACAAAAACAAAGCCCAGTTCCATTCCTGCAGAAACTAATACCGCCATTCCAGTTTCTAGTGGTTGGTTCCACTTATACATCCCGTTTTTTTAATATGACAAATCTTTCTTTTCAATCCTTTTCTTGAAATATATTGTGGCTGCGCTTGACCCCATCAACAACAACAACAAAGCCTTAGTCCCAAAAAAATTTGGCTGCGCTTGACCCCATATACTTAAAATATTAGTTGATTTGTGTTTATTGCAGAAGCGCAAGTATGTGCTCATGAAGCAGTAGAGGCTAAGAGTAGTGATGATGAAGGTCAACAAGTGAACTTTAAAAGAGCATCCAACGGTGAAGGCAGTAGGAAGAGGAGGGTTGTCCTTGATTTCTCAGACGAAGAAGATGAGTACAAAGATGCAGTTAGCCTGGCTTCACCTGATCCCCCTAAAAAGCAACCTTCTCCAGAATCGAAGCAAAGCTCGAAATCTTCAGTTATACCTTCAGTTATGGAGAAGAAAATATTGAATTCTGACGAACAGAAGAAAGATAAGCCAAAGGTCAAGAAAGAGAAAGAATCCACAGGGAGTCCTGACCAACTTGTGACGGAAGCATCGACAGTAGTCAGCAAGGAGAAGAAAAATGGGAACCCTCCTTCACACAAAAGCCAATGCCTTATTCCTGAAAAAGATGCAAGTGAAAAGGGTAATGTGCGTGATGCTGCTCCAAGTTCGCCCAAAAGGCGGAAAGTATTAAAGACACGGATAGATGAGCGTGGAAGGGAAGGTATGAATATGAAAGATACCTATTTCACTTCTCTCTCTCTCTCTCTATTTCTCTCTATATGCTTTGTTTTGTTTCAGTGTTCTCTTTAGAGTTGTTTGCAAATACATCTTATATGAAATGTTTTTGGCAGATGTGGAAACTTAAAAATGTATTGTGTTTGTCTCAAAAGAACCAAAGTTTACATATTTTGTTCATGTGATTGTTTATAGCTTTTCTTTTCTAGGACATTGAGTTTTCAAATGGTTAAAAAACCCTTAGAACAATGTATACAATAGTATAAAACTATAGCTTCCAGCAAGTACTAAGCTTTACATATGCGAGCTCATTATTTTCATATTCCAATTCTTAGTTCTACTTTCTTAATTTCCCATGTCTTATCAAAAAGTTGTCTTGTGTCTTTTAACTCGTGGAATGACCTTTGGCTGCTTCATCTATCTTGGCTATTGTGGAGATAGTAATGTTTCCATATTTAACTGGCATCTCTACACATGTTTTATTTTAACCTTAGTCAATCTTGTAGCGACGAAACATGCTCACAAAATTAATATTTTAGATAGAGTGCTTGATATTCCTAGATCATTGTGATCTCACGTTGATAAATGATTTAAGTAACTGAAATTATAATTCGTAAGTTAGTAGATTCTTGTATACCATTCATACAGTAGTTTTCAGACAATTGTCCTCCTATTTCTTTCTAAAGTTGTGAGAAACTTAATTTGTGGTGCTTTCTTTGTTAAAAGATTCATCATCTCATCCTTTTGTTTTGGTGCTTCAGTAACTGAGGTTGTTTGGGAGGGTGATGAGGTAGGCAAAAAACCTGATGATATTACAACAAAGAATGGTGACAAAAATACAGTGAACAATACCGTTAACAGGTAATCCTCATTATTCCTTACTTTAATCCTGTTTCAGTCGCTTTTCCATCTGAAAAAAAATCATTTAATGTGGTAGAAGATATTATGTCCTCATGTATAATTTCATAAATTGCTGATAGCCTTTTCCATCTGAAAAAAATCATTTAGAGAATTAATATTTTTGTTATATTTTTGTTTCGAAACACAGAACAGAATCTATTTTGGTCTCTAATTCATTTGTAGCTGAGATTTTTGTTTACTTTTGTCTTTCCTTTTTCAGGCAACCTGCAGCTGCTAAGAAGTCTCCTGCAGTTACTGCAGCTCCATCAAACACAGCCGGAAAAGCAGGAAACAAGAAAGGAGGAAAACAGGATCCTAAACAAGGGAATATCATGTCATTCTTCAAGAAGAAGGTTTAAAGAGGCGCGTTGGAAATTTTCTGCATCTTTCCAACCTTTCTAGTGCTTCAGGTACTAGTCATTTATGTAACTATAGGTTTAAAACTCGTATAATTTTTATTTTTATAAAATTATGTTTTCAGATAGTTGTAGGCCTTCCAGTAGTTTGAACTCATAGCCGTCCGTCGCATTTTTAAGAACTTGTTAAGCAGTTTCATCTCGTGGATTTTTACTGTAAGTGTGGTTAATCAAATCCGTTATCTTAGAATAGACAGCAGTAAATTCTGGGGTGCAGACAATTTTCTTACAAACACAAGGTTACCCACAATTTAGTTAGTCTGATTGATCTTACAAAATGCTTCCCTAACAACCATCTCGATCTACACGTTTCTTGAACAACATAACCATTCCAGAAGGAACTATAAGACACTTTTCCTACTAGCGAAGTATGAACAGAAGCTTTTAGCAATCCTGTAAAGTTGCGACTAAAACAAACCAAGCTGGCTTTACAATCAACATACAAGATTTACAGCAGACATGTTGCATTGCTGATAGTGCTAGCTAACAAAATCCTTTCTGTTTAATTTTCTCGTATCAAGTTATATGGCTCGCTCAGAACGTATTTTGGTAATTCATATTTTGCACCTGCATAAGAGAAACCGCAATATTATATGCGACATTAGAAGCCAGAGGAAACGAACAAGAAAATATATACTCCCTCCGTCCCAAAATGAATGTCCAATTTTATTTTTTTCAAATTTGCTCTTTACCTCTTTCGTCATAACAAACTGTTAGATCAGGCTTATAAGTGACGACCCCAGCACTGTTGACAATGGCTTGAGCAAGGGTTATTTCAGCCTCGGCTGCAGCATGGAGTGCATCCCAGATTTCTGCGATAGAGTTAAATCACGACACAAATTAAATATTTGTATGCTAGATAGATGAAGTCTCTGAATGGAATGGATGGGGATCTGAAATTACAACCTTTCTTGCCACCATAGTGAGGTGCAGTGTCCCAGAACTCATCTCTCATCTGCATAAGCTGACTTATTGTTATTGGTTGCGGAAACTTCCAAGGTTTCGGTTTTCTGATACTTCTCACAGTTCCTATCCGTGAGAACAAAAATAGACATTCATTTTGGAACTGAGGGGATAATAAACAGAAGTAATAGTAATTAAAACAACATGAAGAAGAAGAAGAAGAAGATTAAAACTTACGGGTTCTCTTCACTGGCAATGATCCAGCACACCCCATTTTTTTCTTGTTACGTTTCTGTGTAAAAATTGAATGTTCTACACCCGGTAAATACTGGCAACCGGGTGATTGAATGAATGCTTGGCGGGTTAGTGAAGTTTGTGTTTGGAAGAGAAGCTTTTAAGGGAAACGGACGAAGGTATTTGAGGACTTGTTTGCTCTGTTCCGGAAGTCATAAGTTAAAACAATAAGGGGCATTGAAACAGAGGGAAGGGGTAGTTAAGTTCATAGTGGTTGGCTGTTGATGTCAAACTTTCTCGTGAGCAATTGTGGTCAGATTTCATACTACATATTGCCCCTTTTTCCCCCTCTTTAAATGTGATACTACTATAGCCGAGTATTTCTTACCTAAGAGCTATTGATTTTGATGGGGGTTACTCTGCTCCCGGCAGCACGCAGTCAAGGCAGCAGTCTGGCTGGTCCCCATTTTCAGATCTCGCTTCAAGTGGCTAGGATCTCTCCAAGGGTAATTTTGGAATTTACAATCACCCATTCAGATGTGTCCGATTTGTGGTGGAATAATCCGGGGTTTAGGTCACACAGTTAGGGTAGCAGTCTGGGCTGTCCCAATTTTCTGATATCGCTTCGAAAGGCTAGGATCTCACAAAAAGTAATTTTGGAACCTATAATCGCGCATCTAGAGGTGTCCGACTATTGAATCATCCAGAGGTGTCCGACTATTGAATCAGTTAGACCGCCCCACAGTCCCGTGGTGCCAACCTTCTGACACATTTTCAGGCTCATCTACGAGGAGATTAATATCAGTTGACACAGGAAATTCGACTAGATATTATTCTTCAACTGTTAGATATTTCTATTACTTCAGCACTAAAACAGAAAAGGCAACCTGGATTATAAGGTTCACATGATATACATGATAATGACAAGGCAGACTAGACTAAACTCATTATCAAGAACATGAACCTTGAGCAGCACAAAAGACCTCAGGACACACCCAAAAGACCTCGGTGTGTCCTGTTACAATCAGAACCGTTGAACATAAATCAGACCTGAATCGGACAGTACAAGTGAGGTACAAAAAGATATACCTAGGCAACACAAAGATGTCAGGTTGCATTTAAACTAACGTTTCGAATAAAATCTTGTATATGGCTCCAATACCTTTCTAGTCATAACGATATGATTCCCCATATTTGCTCCTGTAATGGCCATACTTGGGATCATCGTAGTTTACAGCCTTCATATCAACAGGTTTCTGCTCTTGCCCATGTGTTCCGGACCCCACCTCCCCACTTTTATCCCTCTGACGATGTTTCGTTCGGTCTTTCTGGCTCTTGGACCGCACATGGGTGGGACCTTCCCCACTCGCTCCATAAAACTCTGCATATTCTTGTCTCTTAGAAGATCTGTGTTTGCTCAATAGTGTAGGATCTTTAAAGCTCGATGATCTCATCTTGGGTGGCTTCATTTCAGAGTACTTGTCACCAGTATTTGTAGTGTGTGCATGGCGGGTTTCAGCAATTGGAGCTGAAGTTCTGTGTTTCTGAACCGAATTGGGCCGGGGTTCATCTTCTGGCATTATGAGAGTGTCTTTTAATGGACTCAGGCCTTTGTTTCTAAGAGCGAAGGGGGTAAAATAGACAAATGCACCAGCTAACGCTTCGATAGCGAGCTTTGACAAGTCAATGATGAGCTGTCCAAAAGATGGCCATCCTGCTTCTTGTTCCTCTTTAACGGTTTCTACAATAGGAGTCGGCTTCTCCTTGCTTGGTTGCTCTTTGGACTCGCTACTCACTGCTTGCTGCAAGTTTACATGGATCAGCTTCAGAAATATATTACACACACACACACACAAGGACATGTTCGAGTCTTTCTAAAACATGATAATTTTTAGTCATTTGTATTGCAACATTGAAAGTTTCAACCATTTCCAAAAATCAGGAAACCTAGAATTACTGAAGAATAAAATCATATGATGCACTTATATTACCATTCTGGAAAAATAGGTAGATCCAAATCCCTGCTGAAGCATGCATGTCGCATATCCAATCAAGACAGCACCAATAACCAAAATAAGATCTGCCATGTACGGTCAAGGATAATATATTAGTTCACGGTCCACATAATAACTAATGATAGAACTTCAACTCCGGTAATGCAATCACATAGTAAGATTAAGCATTTGAAATGATTAAGTGCAGCGGTTTTGAAAAGCAAGTTATAATCATGAAGTTAGTACAATATAAGATGTAAAAAACGGAGTGTGTTGTTTCAAACCTGTGGGAGAGACGGAACTGAACTGGTAATCACAGTCCTCTTGGTTGAGAGAGATTTGTCGAAGAGCAGCATTTCCTCTATCAATTACCAGCAACGAACAAGTAGGCCGAACATAAATTACATCAAAGTCATTTGAGAACTTTGCATCCTCACTTGGTCCATCTGTGTATCCTGCAACATTTGATTTCCCTCCAGCAATTGTTGTCACACCTGCAACCGTTTCCAATTTTTTAATAACAATGTTTTCTGTTTTCTCTGTCAAGAATTATACAATCTTACACTTCATGATAAAAATGAAGTATATTAACCTTCATACTTGAGCAGTATTTGCATCAGAAGCTAGAAAATCATACGAGTGAAAACTGTCCAATAATCAAGTAAAGGGGACGCACCTGCTTCTCCTATCTTTCTGATGGCAAGGTTAGAAGTATCAGCAACATACACATTTCCTTTATCATCCATTGTTACCCCTTTTGGATGATTAAAACGGGCGTCATTTGATTTTCCATCCACATGGCCAGTATACCCCTGAAATGACCCCGCAACCAATCTTGCCCGACTATCTGTAGTCAAATTATAGGAACAATGCAATTAAAACATCAACCTTAACAAAAGTATCAATTAAGTTTAGACTGGAGACTCGGAATCTGTTCAGTTGGGTTTTCTTGTTGAAATTACAACTATTGCTCACTGAAACCCTAATAATTTAAGAGTGTTGGCTACAATTACATTAGCAATATGAAGTGGTGATTCCCAAAGTCCTCTCTTTTTCTTCTCTTTACTCAACAACTTTTTCGGGTTACACTACAGTTTTTGAGAGTACTGAAATGGTGCTCTCTCAATCAAACTACTACCCTTAATTCACGCTCCCAAAACAGATCCTTTTAAAAACATTCTTTAATTAGGTGTCAAAGACCAACATTCAAACAACTTTTCAACAGAGTGTCCTTTTGCAACTCTTGGAAAATGAACATAGAAGAGCTTTCAGGAAATCACACCAAACACTCTCAATCCTTCACTTAATTGCTAAGCAGATGTATCTAAACTCCAAAGAATGATAAATTTGAACTGGAGTCTAATAATCGTTAGATTAGAGAATGCAAAAGTCTCCCTCGATTTCCAACAGATGATTACAAGAAGGATTGTTCATTTACAGAATGCGTGCATAATAGAATACATTACTTCATTCTTTTGCTCGTATTTGTCAAAAAACAATTAGGGTTCTAACTTAAACAATCTAAGAGAAAGTGCCACTATAGTAAAACTTCTTGAATTATCAAACTTACAGTAAGGAAGCTTAATTATAAACTGAGAAAGCTTACATTGGGACAATGGTGGAGTAATCCTTACAATATTACTATTAACAGCATCAACAGCAAAGAGTTCACCCTCTTGGGAAACACGAATGGCGTAAGGCACAACCCCTAAAGCATTCCCTTCCACAACAGTTTCAACCAGGTACCCATTCTCAAATTGAACTATATTCCCATCTGCAAATAACAAATTAATTTTCCAATTTAACCTTCAATTTCAAAAATCAAAAATCAAAGAAATCGGGTATATCTAACCTGATTGAGGTAACTTGGAGGTAGTAGAACGAGTCCATTTAATAATTGAAGTTAAATGCTTAATCACCGGAGCTGAAAATTAACAAAATCGAAAATTACATAAATATATCGAAAACCCATTTGACAAAACACAAACTAAAATTAAATCTGTGTGTGTGATTAAGAGGGAAGAAAATTACCAGCTGGAGCAGCATGAGCTTGGAATTTAAGAACATAAACAAGGGAAAGGATGAAGAAAGTTAGGTAAAAAAGGGGAGTTTTCATGGCCGGTGTAAGAATGTCAACAGAAGAGGATCGATCGAACAAGAACACACACAGAGATCTGTGTGTTCATGTGTGTGATTTATCGATGAGATGCGGGAGAAGAAGAAGAAGAAGAAGAAGAAGAAGAAGAAGAAACAGTGAGTGGGAAGGGAAGGGAATGGAATGGAGTTAGCGTTGCGGTGTACTTTCCTTCACACAACTACTTGGGAAGTGGCCGAGTGGGTGGTTTGCACTTGGTTGGGCAGCTTTACTTTTGTTACACTTTTTTTTTTTTTTTTAATTTCCCTTTTTGTTTGATAAAGTAGTTTTTTCTTTCTAATCAATTTGTCAGCATCTAAATCTTATCCATTTTTGGTAGTAATTAGGTGCGTAAGTGGTTCGCATCAAATTGCTGTTCGGAATCAAACCAAATCAAATCATTCGGCATAGTTCGATTTTCAAGCAATAGTGGTTTAGTTTGATTCTAAAAATTGTCAAATCGAAAAATCACGATTCGAGATCGCGAGACCGAACCACCAAATCGAATCGATAAACCAAACCACCAAACCGTTCATTATTAACCGTAAATATGCATATCTTTAATCTTCACCTCACATTTAGATTTGAAAACCTCTAATTCTATTAATGGGTATTAGCCCATAACCCTTTTTTCTTTTAGTTAATCTTTTTGTAATAATGTTAATTCACTTTTTAGCACATACCATTACAAGTACTCAAATGACTTGTTGCTATCATAAATATTGAAGCAAAAATTCATTTGAATTTTGAATCTCTTTTTTATGCTATGTCTGAAAAATTCAAACAAGCATGACAATGAATTGTGTAGTCTGAAATCATGTTCTATTTCATGGTTTGAACGTGGTTTGAACTGTGGTTTAAATTGTGGTTCGGATCGTAAAATCAAACCGCAGTTCGAGCCAAATCGAACCAAACTATGGTGGTTTGGTTCGGTTCGATTTGAATTTTTTCATGGTTCGGTTCGATTTGAGATTTTTTCAAATCGATGACTAGTGGTTCGATCCATAAATTGGCCTAAACCGAACCAAACCGAACCATTTACACCCCTACTAGTAACTCGTCTAAAATAATTAAGAAATTTATTTTAATTATGATTTTTTATTTTAGTATTAATTTATTTTAATTATTAGAGTTTAGTAAATTATTAAAAATATTATTATTGATGTATATTAAAAAACGTTATCAATAATAATTTTTAAAATTTTATGAAAATAATATTATTTTTTCATAAAATTTGGGTGTATGCCCCATCAAATTTGAAAAGTATCATAATTTTCCATAATTTCCTTTCAATGTTGTATTATTTTGTAAAAACTAGTATTGCACCCATGCGTTGCATGGTATAAGCAAGATTTTGTTATATTAACATATTTTGTTTAAATGATGTTATATAATTATAATGTGTGGCCATTTCAATACCTATACTTGCAAGACTCTTAAATCTTTTGGGCTTTTCTTAGAGAATTCAGGCCTTCTTTAAGGGGTTTTTTTTTTTTTTTTTTTTTTTTAATTTTTTTTTTTTTTTTTATGGGGATTATTAGCGTTGGTTCTTTCCATTTAATTGAATCAATTAATAAGAACATGTGTTTTGAAAATTAATCATCTGTGCAGAAAGTTTGACGAAAGCGAACCGAATGAAATTAAGACTTTTAAAAATGCTTGCTGAAAATAAAAGGGTAACAATAGGCAAGGGGAACCAGCAAGAAGAACCTGGCTTGGTCTGACCAAGAAAGGCATGGGACTCTTTGGGCATTGCTTGGCCAACATGGGAAAAAGGGGGTGAGTGAAGTAAAGACTGGCTACCTATAAACTAAACAAGAAAGATGAAAACTTCCTCACTAAGAAAGACTTTTTCGACTTTCGATTTGAGACTTGCGTTCTCAAGAACATATTCAAGCACTCCTTGGAGTCCCTGTAAAAGAGAGTCTTTCTGCCATATCGTTGGTTGTGCTTTTTGATCGTGCGCAGCTTTTCCAGACCATACTCTTCTTTGGCTAAACCGAAGCAATCCAATCTTTCTTTTCAGTAGGTGGGGAAATAACGGCCTTCAGACAGCAACGAAGGCCTCTGCTGACGAGAGTTAGGGCTTAGCATATTTTGTTTTCTTTCTAAATTCTAGAAATTTAAAAGGAGAAATGAAGGTAGTGAGAGTCGACGGGCTAGGTGGCGGGCTGGCAAACGACGGGCTCATGAGCTGGCCCACGAATACAAACCCGAAGTGTTCATTTTCAGCTGAATGAATGAAAGCGTAATTATGTTCCACGCCATCAAATAAGTGTCACAAATGTAATTTTTTATAATTTTTCATGAACACATGTATCCAAGAATACAAATCTAGTGATCAAATTCAAGAATTAGTTACCACCAACTTTTACTAGACTAGTTACTACACCAAAAAACCATTTTTACCAATGTGAACCGGCGTTGGAGCTCGTCTTTCATCTATTGACACTTTTACCCTCCCCACCTTGAAACTCCCAACCACACATTAGTACCCTTTAATTACCACAAAAGTACCGGGGACCAACCGGTAATAATACCAAACTCTCTGATGATTAAATTGACTAGACCTACCCTACCCCTGCTGTTTTTAAACTCCCAATGCTTTTCCTCTCTCGGACATTTTCCTCTTTCTCTCACATCGTCACTTTCTCTCTCTATAAACCGCCATTGGAGAAGCTCACTAGAAACCAGCTCAAACACAAACAAATTCGTCTTCTCAATCCAATGCCAGCTACTCTTTGATGCGAACGAAGTTTCCTTGTTAGGTATGCCGGAAATGGAGTTGGTCAAGAAAAATTCTTTGGAACCTTCCTTCTACAGCATCTTCTTTGTATTTTTATTAATATTCTACATATCTTACAATTACATACATGAATGATTTTGATTCTCTGAACCACTAGTTTAATCCGAAAAACTATCTGTTTAACAGCATTGATTAATTAATTATTTAATCTAACACCTTTTTGTTTCAATTTCGGAATCAAATCAATTAATTAGGTGTTTTTTTTTTTTTTTGTAATAGCTTCAGAGGCTCTATCATTTTGATTCGGAAATTAAGGTACCGCGAACACTGCGGAAGGCTTTGTTTTGAAGCTCTTTAATTCGATTTGGAAGCTGATTTCTTTTTTGTCTTTGTGTTTGGTTGCAGGAGGCGCCATTAGAGGAAGGAAGGTGTTGTGGTGGTTGTTTTTTCGTGAGATTTGCGTTACTGCGATGGAGACGACAATCTGAACGGGGTTTTCATAATTTCTCGAGATAACGGTAATTTCTCGTAGTCTTTTTTTTCCTCATCGTTGACTGCCGATGGTCTATTTTTTTTTCTGCACCATCATGTAGAGAATCATTGTAGTTCATGGACATTTGGTCGTTTTACGAGGGTCGTTGTGTTTTCTTGTGCGGATGACCCCAGGGTTAGATCAGTGGTCCACCACATATGAAAGATCTCCTGGCATGCCTGGCACGTGATCTTGAGCTCCATAAAACCTGAATTTTAATCTGCTTTTTGTAACCGTTGGATTTTTGCTAGTGTTTAATGGCTCTAGGTTCTGAAATAAGCGGAATCAATTCACCTAAAATCAGGGTCATGATTGTTGTAGCGAAGTGGGACCGAGAACTTTTTTTAGTTCTTTCATTTTGCATGTTTTAAAATTATTTTGGTTTTATTTCTTGTTGGTGGTATTGTACAGTACAAGTTAATTTGATTCTCCACAAGTGGAGAAAATCTGTTGTGTGTTAAAAACTGGGCTACATACGCAGCAGAGTGAAATTTAAAGTATGAAGGGTCAGGATTAAATCCCAAACAAATGTGTGAAATAAGAGAGTGGGGTGCGTCAAATGACTATCATATTTCTGAAATAAGATCTAATGGCCACCATGAACTACCAAGCAGTCCAATGCTAGGGTCCCCCGGATCCTACACAACACATCCGGCTGGGATTCACCCGGCCTACATGTCAGTTTTTACTCATCAAGACAGGTTTCTGATGCTGCTGCCACACAAAATTGGTTGTTTAGGCCCAAAGTGAGTAGTACAACTGCGAATCTCCGCCTCCTTCGCCGTGAGCTGCTACACACAGAATACACGTAAATTAGGTCGGGGGCGTATTCGGCAAAGCCCTTCCGTACTTGTTCAGGTGAGGAAGAAAGAGTACAGTGGAAAATGCAGAAAACAATATAGAAATGTACTTGAGACTTACCCATTCTGATTTATGGTGTTGTTTATATAATTCCTCCTGTCACGTGCATGTCACGTGCCTTTTGCCACGTGTCGTATTTCTATTGCTAGGACGGCAACCTCTATTGTTGTCGCTAGTCTGAATCAAGTCATGCTAGATCTTTCCTTATCACATTGATATTGTTAGGAGATGGGCCCTATGAGCATCTTTAACAATGAAGCTTCATTCCCATTCCTCTCTCCTCCACCTCAGCTCCACGTCATCAGTTATTAAAAACACAACTCCAAACAATTTTATCTCCATTCATGACAAAAGTCATCCCACCATATTTTCTCTTTCCTACTCATTTATATTACATTTATTACTACTATATACTCCCTCCGTCCCAGCCTAAAAGCCACAAATTTTCTTTTTGGGCGTCCCATTTAAAAAGGCACTTTCCCAAAAAGGAAACCTTAAATCACTATTCTCTCCACTCATTCTCTCTCCTACTTTACTTTTACACTCACAACATTCTCTTTCTTACATCACCTCCCACTCATTCTCTCTCCTATTTAATTTTTCATACTCACAACATTTAAACTTTTTCTCTTTCCTACATCACATTTCTTATTTTGCGTGCCCTCTCCATTTTGTGCCTTTTAGGCTGGGACGGAGGGAGTATATAATATAATTATTTCAATATTCTTGTATTTTTATTATTTTTTATATGTTAATTGCAATTTTTATAAAAAAAAAAAAAAATCACGCCGTGAAGTATGTCTTCTGACAAAACCAAAAAGACAACTTTTATCCATGACTTTTACCAAGCCATGAATGTGAAATGGCATGTTTGCCAAATCATCCATGACTTTTGTAAAAGTCATGGATGAGGATGCTCTAATGGGCTTCTCGCTGGATCTTGTTTTCTCACCAATATTCTGGTAATGTTGCCTATCTCCTTTTGACCTATCTTGGGCCTAGCTTCTTGGTCCTTAGTCCATTTTTGAGGTATTGAGCCCCATGTAATCTGTGTAGGCCTAACTATATTTTTCCGTGATAATATCAGTTTCTTAGACACAAGTATGTGTATTGAAGAGCTGTTCACAAAAAATAATCAAATCTTATGATTCATGTGTTTTTATGTGAAATCATTCACTAGATATTTGCAGTAGAACCCACCATTTCTAATTATGTCACTACATAGTATGATATTCTATTTCGGGGACATTTTCGATGGGATAATGGCAAAATCTGGGTCCGTATCATATTGGCAAAGCTGATGTGGTAATGAGTTTCTAGGAGTAGACCAGAACAATGCCCTTTTCGCTAAAAAAGAAGCATACCAGAACATTTGTAGCAAGCCTCTGGTTGGTTTTGGATCTCAAGTTTTTTTTTTTTTTTTTTTTGAGTATATATATACCTGCCAGATATGTTAGATTTGATATCTAACCACAAGAAAAATGTTCCTTGTTGGTTCATAGATTGGCTGTTTCGCGCAGTGGTTATGCCAATGTTTTGGCATCTTGCTTATGGTGTCTGTGGAGCTTTACCCAACTAGTTTTGATTTGGCACTTGTAATTGGTTTTGCACATTATTATTTTGATCTATATTTTCGACCTAAAAACTTGTTCTGGACTTTGATTGATATGAAGACTCTATTTCCTCCTGTTGAGAACCTGAAAGTAAGCTGTAGCTGGGATATGTTACCACCATTTCATTTGAGTATGTTTATTTGGGAGTATTCTTTTTTGTTCACTGTCCTCAAAATTTGTGTCATAATAAGGGGATTAGACTAATATCATGGTACCTGTAATATGTGCCCCACAACCTTTTATTTGACTTTTAATTAGGATGTTTGGAATGAAACGGGATCGTACACGGAATGCATGGAGTAAAAGTTACTCCATTTGTTTTGTAAAGGGTCCTATTTGTTTATGTTTCTTCCTTAATAAAGAGTCACATTTTCAATTTGAAGTTGCCAATTTTCATCGTTTTCCAAATTTATTCTTTGCAAGAACATATTGTTGTTCTTATCTTCAAATTAAAGAAAAATATAAGAAATGTAGTTTTCTATGAGGTTTTCGAGGTCTCTAGTTGTGCGGGGTGGAGGGAGCATGTGGAAAATGTTTCTGCTGTAATGAAAATTCTCTTTGATCCTTGTCACAACAATTAGATGTTGATTTAAGATCTCCTGTAATAATTCGAAATTTGAAGAGCAAATGTATTTGTTATCCACTGATGTCCCCAGTTAAAAGGGGTTACAAATCATGGTGTTATCATAGTTGCACACTTCCTTTAATTGGTCCAATCCTTTATGACTTATGGTAGGAAAAAAAATATTTGCTTTGAATATGGATGCACTTTTTAAAAGTCCTTTTGAATGAAAGTGTAGGGCTGTCCCCGAGTAGATCCTCAATTCAAAATTCCCGATAATGTGCTATCATGCTAAGAAGTGTGGTCCATGTTAGGTTATTATCTTATCCCATGACTACCACATAGACCAACTCTACCGCACCATGTTGACACTCTCAGCTCTTGTCTATTATTTAATGAGATTCATAGCTTTTCTACTCATGCTTAGTGCGATAAAGTGAAATGAGTATTACCAAATCTGAATCACACTATTTTTAATTGACAGATATATTCTGAGCTAATAGTGTCGTAGTTAAAGATTTAGTGTATTTCCTGCATTTGTCATGCTGTCAAGAATGGCAATAGTTCAGCTGAATTGGTAAGCAGTTGATAGATTATGCAGATTATTAAGAATGCAGTTACGTGTTAGTCATTTATATTAAATGTCTCATTAAGTTAGGTAGCGTGGACCTCTTCTCCACATGTCATGGAATATTACCGACATGGTAGCCAATTCTATTATATCACGCTACTTGTTGATTTTTTTTCTTTCTGATTTTGTTTTCTCTATTCGCTTTGCATTATTATATGTTATGATAAGAAATGTCATTAGAGCAAAGGCCGATAAAAGGGACCAGCATTTAGAATAGTGAACATTAAGTACGTCTTTTGAGCCTATTTATGAATTTAAATCTTCCATCTTATACTCTTTTTTTTTTTTTAATCAAGATTCATCCTTTTCTTTCACCTTTGGATAAAAAATCCTATTTTGAACTTTTTAGAAGGAAAGTGTGTTAAGCGTGTTATTAATTTCCAGAGGGAAAACAGAAAGAAGCTACATATTCCATTGATGCCCTCGGTCCAAGAGTTAAAGCAAACTGCTTTTCTCTTTTGCAATTGGAGCACACTCGTTATCTCCGTAGCCTTTTCATTTCTCCTTTTGAATATTGCTCATCTTTATTCACATAAAACTCTTTCTCTATCTCCCTTGTATTATCACTAAAATCATCATTTCCTATTTTGTGTTCCAGATGGATCATGTTAATCAGTCTTCTTTAAAAGAAACCCCAAATAAGAGTAAATTGGCTCGCACATTTGCCAGGGTGTTGCATATTCGAGCTATAACAGGGTTGAAAAATCAGAAGAACCAGTCACATGACAAAGTAAACCACGAGGAGCTAATCAATGATGGTCATAATCTTCAGGCTAAGTTTTTTGATGAGGAAGAAGATGAAAAGCTTCAGAAGAGAGCTTCCATGGAAGCATTTCTTGCCAAACTATTTGCTAGCATATCCTCGGTAAAAGCAGGATATGCTCAATTGCAATCCGCTCAGTCTCCTTACAATCCAGAAGGAATTCAGTCGGCTGATCAAATTGTAGTTTCAGAGTTAAAGACTTTGTCCGAATTGAAACAATCTTTCTTGAAGAAACATCTCGATGACCCCTTTCCCGAAACTACCCTCCAGTTGTCTGAAATTCAAGAGCAGAAAAGTCTATTAAAAATCTTTGAGATTACAGGGAAGAAGCTGGAGTCTGAGGTCAGGCTGAAAAACTCCGAAATCACCTTTCTTAGAGAGAAATTGGAGGAAGCCAATAAAGAAAACAAGATTCTTTATAAGAGATTGAATTCAAGTGGGTCCTTATCTACTCTCGACAATATACGATCCTCTTCATTGGGCCCCACACAGTTCATCGCTAATCTTAGAATGACAATCAAATCGATTCGAAGCTTTGTGAGTTTAACTATCAGCGAGATGGAATCTGCAGGCTGGAATTTGGATGCAGCTGCAAATTCAATCGAGCCAAGTGTTGTTTATTGGAATACGACCCAGAAATGCTTTGCCTTTGAGTCCTTTGTTTCTCGAGAGATTTTCAATGGCTTCAATTACCCAAACTTTTCCATTTCAGGTGAGCCGTTTCCAAGCAAGAGATTATTTTTTGATAGATTCATGGAACTGAAATCTTTGAATCCAAAGGAGTATATTGGGTGGAAACCAAAATCCAATTTTGCAAAATTCTGCCGGGAAAAATACTTGAGGCTTGTTCATTCCAAGATGGAATCATCCTTTTTTGGGAATTTAAATCAAAGAAACCTCGTAAAAGATTGTGAATTCCCGGAAACACCCTTCTTTGCTACTTTTGCTGAGATGGCTAAGCATGTTTGGCTCCTTCATTGCTTGGCTTTCTCGTTCGAGCCTGAAGCGTCAATCTTTCAGGTCAAGAAAGGTAGTAGATTCTCAGAGGTGTTCATGGAGAGTGTGAATGAAGAAGCATTCTTGCCGTCGGATCATGGTACACAGGAGACGGGCCCCAGCGTGGCATTCACAGTGGTACCTGGATTCAAGATTGGTAAAACTGTTGTGCAGAGTCAAGTGTATCTGGGCAGATCTGGAGATCGGACAGCAGAGAGAATCTGGTTGCGGGGTCCGAATGTGGGTCCCACAAACTTCAAGGATTGAGCTGTGTGGGCAGTGGGCACCACCATCTCCATCTACACATCATATTTAAACAAGAAGTGGGAAAATGCAATGGCTTGGGTGGATGGGTTCGTACAACCTTTTTAATGTTTAGAATTTTAGTTATGTGATGTTTGCGTTGAATGAAGCCTTCCCCAATTTTGTTAATATTAAGCGACTGGGTAGAAATAATTTATGGCTGTAACTTATATTTTCTCCCAGTAAATGGAAAGAATAGAATTTATATTTAGTCCAGTAAATTTGTCTTGTTTATAGGAATAAAAGCCAGCTTAGAATTCCTGTTTCAAGTCTTTGGTTTGAAATTTCTATATTTTTTGTAGTGAAATTTCTTCCATTTCAAGAGAAATGTCTTCAAAACTTTTGAGTAAGAAAAAAAGATAAAAAAAGAAAAATGATTTATTTATTTCGTTCCTATACTAAAGATGTACTCCCTCTGACCCACTACAAAATTTTCCGTTTGAACAACAATTTAGAAAAAGCCCGGTGGAGTAGGTGTTTTAAGTGGAAAGTGAGGTGGGTATGAAATAATAATTGAATTGTTGTTGTGAGTGATATGTGGATCTCATTAATATAAAAGTAATAAAATATTTATATTTTAGAAAGTGCGTAGTTTGTAATGAAACGTTAAACAAGAAAAATGTATAATTTGTAGCGAGACAGGAGAGTGTATATTATACTACAGTATATGTTGGTCCAAGAAAACGGCGAAGAAGGGCATAATAGTTCAAGTCCTATAAGATATTGAATGCGTTGGGATGAGCGGTGGAGATATATAAAGCAAGCGAATAAGCCGATATCTTTGAAAAGAGTTTTGCTATTCATACTTGTAAATTAAGTTTTTTTCTACTTGTGCCAGTATATCATTTTTTTTTTTAGCGTTACCTCCTCCATCTCAAAATGAATGTTTAAAAAAATTAAAATTTATTCTTAATTAATTATAATTAAGAGGAAATTTTAATTTTTTGTATATATTCATTTTTAGAAGACATAAGGAGTAAACAACAAAAAGTGAGACTAGCTTTCGGGGGAGGGGGAGGAGGAATGAGTATTATGTTTTCCATTTACATTTAATCATAAACATAAACAATAATTTGGGTTACATTATCAAAGTCCAAAGCTCTGTTGTCTTTTTCTTTATTCTCTCTGGGAGATGCAATCATGGTGGTTTGCCCTAATTTGGGGGAATGGTGATGAAAAATACAACCAAAGAACCTCCTAGTTGCAGCCGACTTCAATGGATCTCTAGTGAATATTGATGAAAGCCATGCAAGAAATTTCAAGCCTTAGTTTATAGCCATCTTCCATTTTTGCCAGCAAAATTTGATTTGGGGGAAGGGTTAATGAGAGAGCGTGAGAGATGCATCCATCTGAAGTTATTATTTTTTTTTACTTTATTGGAAGAGTATTGATGTGAAGTTTAAAATAGAGGTGACCATCTTTTGAATTGGACCGGCTAATCGATCGATTTGAAACCGGTCAAAATTGGTCACGCGGTTGAATTTTATTTGCAAAAAAATCAATGTTTTAAATTTATATATAAGGAAGTCATAAATAAAATTAACATATTTACAAAAAAATCAATTATTAACTACTATTCCTTATTCCACATTTAACTTTTACATTCTCTCTTCTCTAATCTTCTACCAACTAACAATTCTTCATTCATTTTTTTTTAAAAAAAATTAACAAGCGTGAAATTCCACCCAAAAACCCTTGATCTCTGAGACGGAGGGAATATTATTTTGAAATGATATAATTGTACAATTGAACATGTTTTAAATCCGACAAAATCCTACACAGGAAATCTTTAAATTAAGGGGGCGGTGGGATGAGGTCCAGTAGGTCAATTTCAATCCTGGTCCATGGGCCACCCTGGGGATAATATGGCACAGATGCATTAATGCGCATATACTTACTACAAGCATTTCCTTTTAACCATAAACTCCGGTTCATGAATAAAATTTGGTTCGTTGTATTTTACATTGGAGACACCAAAAATTTATACATACATTTTGTTATCAATATTACCTCTGTTACAAAATAACTGTAGTTTTTTAACAAAAGTTTTGATTCAAATTACTTGTCGTTTTCGAACAAAAGTTTCGATGCAAAATACTTGTTGTTTTTTAGTTGAAACAATTCAATTTCCAAATTTACCCCCTACATTATAACTTGAATCTTTATTTTAATTGTTTTTGTGTGTGAAATAATAAAGAGAGAATAATAATAAATAAGGACAAACATGGTAGTTCTTCGTATTCGTTTTAAAAGTGTAATAATAATGAGTTGGTCTTAGGGCAACTCCAATGAGAGATATCAAAATCAAATTTTGATACCTTCCAAAAGAATTAACATTTTTAATGGGGCAAAGTTGAGGTATTAAAATTTGATAAAGAGCTAAGCAAGATACCAAATTTGGTACCTTGCCTAACTCCTAACAAGTGAGACACACGCGCATGAAAATTGGCTGAAATTGTGTACAACCAAATAGAAAGTGTAAGAAAATGTAAGGAATTTTGACTTTTTGGTCCCAAAATTTGGACTAACTATCAACTTTACTATATTTTATTAAATTTATATTATTTAGAAAATTAGGACTAGTTACTTTGTTTGCAATAATATTTTTATTAAATTTAAATAAAATATTTGAAAGGTGAAGTAAAGTTAATAATATAAAAATTAATTAAATTATTATTTTTTATTATTACAAATTACTCCCTCCGTCCCACCTCACTTGACACTTATTTCCATTTTGGGCCGTCCCAGCTCACTTGACACCTCCCAAAAATAGCCTACTTTTTATATTTTTATATTAGATGGACCCCATCACTCATTCTCTCTCTTCATTTTCCACCACTCAATTTATTCAACCAACACTACTATTTATCCAACTCATTCTCTCTCTTCATTTTCTACCACACATTTTTTTTTAATTCTTTTTTCTTAGTTTTTGTGCCCACCTCTTGGGTGTCAAGTGAGGTGGGACGGAGGGAGTATTTATATGTACAACAACAACAACAAAGCCTTAGTCCCAAAATAATTTGGGGTCGGCTAACATGAATCAACATATGTCATCGTGTGAAAAGGTTGTTGGAAAAAAAAATAATAAATAAATAAATAATACAATTAATAATAGTAATAATAATAATTAAAAAAAAAAAACAATCAGCCCCCCACATGGATTTTTATCCTCTACTCCGGCCTCTTCAACACCATACTTTCATTCACTCCGAGTAAACTCATATCATTTTCAATCACTCTAATCCAAGTTTGTTTGGGTCTTCCCCTACCCCTCGCCATTTTATCATTTCTCCACTGTTCCGGCCTCCTAACCGGTGCATCACTCAATCTCCTTCTCACATGTCCAAACCACCTCAGACGATTTTCCCTCATTTTATCCTCAATGGGCGTAACTCCTACTTTACCTCTGATCACCTCATTTCCCAATCGATCATTTCTTGTATGACCGCACATCCATCGAAGCATACGCATCTCCGCCACATTCATCTTATGCACGTGACACTGTTTCACGCCCAACATTCGGTGTCGTAAAGCAATGCCGACCTAATTGCCGTGCGGTAGAATTTTCCCTTTAATCTATTGGGCATGCCGCGATCACATAGAAACCCTGTGACACTCTTCCACTTCAACCAACCTACTTTAATCCTATGAGTCACATCACCATCTAATTCTCCATCCTTTTGGATAATTGATCCAACATAGCGAAAAAACTCAGAAGCTTGGACAATATTTCCATCAAATGTGACCGCCCCTGCCTCCCTACTTCCAACTCTGCTAAACTTACACTCCAAATATTCAGTCTTGCTTCTGCTTAGTCGAAAACCTCGAGATTCCAAAGTGTGTCTCCACAACTCCAATTTACTATCAACACCCTCTCTTGTCTCATCAATCAGCACAATATCATCTGCGAACAACATACACTTTGGTATATCATCTTGGACTGACCTCGTCAATTCGTCCATTATCAAAGCAAAAAGAAAGGGGCTAAGTGTGGAACCTTGATGCACTCCAATCTTTATAGGGAACTCTTCGGTCTTCCCAACACTAGTCTGTACACAAGTACTAACTCCATTATACATGTCCTTGATAATATCAATATTTCTTTGAAACACCCTTCTTTGCAAATGCCCACCAAAGTACCTCTCTTGGCATTTTATCATACGCCTTCTCCAAATCAATGAAAACCATATGCAAATCTTTCTTTTGATCCCGATATTTCTCCATGATTTGTCTCATAAGATATATTGCCTCCATAGTCGATCTTCCCAGCATAAACCCAAATTGGTTATCCGAAATATCCACAATTTTTCTCAGCCTTTGTGCAATCACTCTTTCCCAAAGTTTCATAGTATGGCTCATTAGTTTGATCCCCCGATAGTTGGCACAATCTTGGACATCACCTTTGTTCTTATACAAAGGGATCAGAGTACTCTTCCGCCACTCTAATGGCATTGTGTTAATTTTCCATATCTTGTTAAATAGCATTGTTAACCAATCTATTCCCCTCTCCCCAAAACATCTCCAAACCTCAATTGGTATACCATCCGGTCCTACAGCTTTCTTCAATCTCATCTTTTTCATTGCCATTTCCACTTCACTCTTTTGAATTCTCCGCATAAAATCTCGATTAACCATACTCGAAGAGATATTTAAATCTCCAATATCCTGCTCTTGACCGCCATTGAACAAGGTATCAAAGTACGAATTCCATCTATCTTTTACCTCTTTATCTCCGATTAGAACTCTTTGATCTCCATCTTTCACATATTTAACTGTCCCAATATCTCGTGTCCTCTTATCCCTCATACGAGCGATTCTGTAGATGTCCTTTTCCCCTTCTTTTGTATCCAACTTATCATAAAGTTTTTGATTCACCTTTGCTCTTGCGTCTCTTACTGCTTTCTTAGCATCTCTTCTAGCTTCTTTATACTTCTCATAGTTCTCGTCGCTCCTACATTTCCCCAATAATTTGTAGCATTCTCGCTTACCCTTTATTGCTTGTTTTACTTCCTCGTTCCATCATGATGTGTCCTTACTTGGAGGCCCATTTCCTCTAGATTCTCCAAGGACTTCTTTCGCCACCTCCTTTATGGTATGTTTCATCTTAGTCCAAGTCGAATCTATATCCACGTCCTCCATATTATCCGACCAAATACCGGTATCGACCATCTTAGCTACAAATTTCTGTTGATTCTCCCCTTGAAGTCTCCACCACTTGATTCTAGGGTCTACCTGTGGTTTTCTCCTCCTCTAAATTCTCTTACTTCGAAAATCAAGTACCACCAGTCTATGTTGAGTTGCTGTGCTCTCACCCGGAATAACCTTGCAATCTGTGTAACTCTTTCTACAAGCATTTCTTACTAAGAAGAAGTCAATCTGACTCGCATTACCTCCACTCCTATAGGACACCAAGTGAGATTCTCTCTTCTTGAACCAAGTGTTCATTATACTCAAGTCATATGCCAACGCATGAAGTCCAGGGATACTATTTCTGTTTCATTCCTCTCCCAAAACCCAAAACCTCCATGTATGCTCTCAAAGCCATGTCGACTAGACCCCACATGCCCGTTCAGATCACCACCAATCACTAATTTCTCACCACTAGGTACTCGTTGCACCACCTCCTCCAAATCTTTCCAGAACACTTGTTTAATAGATGCATCCAACCCTACTTGTGGTGCATAGGCGGAAATAATAGTTATAATCTCATCACGTATCACCAGTTTAATGCCCATAATTCGATCACTCTTCCTGTATACTTCCACCACATCATTAATATACTCCTTATCAATAATGATACCCACTCCATTTCTACCCTTATCCTTTCCTGAGTACCAAAGCTTAAAACCCTAAGGCGATATTTCTTTTGCTTTCTCTCCAACCCACTTAGTTTCCTGTAGACACATTATGTGAATCTTCCTCCTCCTCATAAATTCCACCACCTCTGCTGATCTCCTGTCGAGGATCCAATGTTCCAAATTCCAAAGCGCATCCCACTACCCTTACACCTACCATGGACTAGCTTCTTTACTCCGCACTCGTCCGCAATGCGAGAACCCTTGCATATTTGACACCACCCCGGGCGAAGAGATGGTGCGTCGCTTCCGGGCGACGACCTAGAAACCTTTGCATACTTATCACTACACCCAGGTCTTTGAAGTGTAGCGCGTCGCTGCTGAGGAAACGCCCCAACGATATTCATATTTCGATTCATGTCATGATAATGTGACAAAATTTTTACGCTGGCTGTCACAAGCCTACCGCAACCCTCACCCTTTATCCTGACTTGGGACAAGCAAGGATAAATCTTTGGTAGGTTTACAAATTATTTATATGTAATTATTAAAATTATTTAATTAGTTAAAATTTTTGAAATGTACCAAAATTTAATTTTGGTACCCTTAATTAACTCTCTCCATTGGAGATGCAAATTTGGTACCCTATGAATAGTGTGTGAAAGGTACCAAAATTTGATTTTGGTACCTTCCATTAACTCCTCCCATTGGAGTTGCCCTTACAAAAAAATGCATTTTTTTTAAGATTAGAAAAAATAATTTTTACACTGACACTTAATAACACTAACACTGACACTTTTTTACACTGACACTTACACTAACACTGACACTTTTTACACCGGCACTTAATATACATGCACTGACACTTTTTTACACTGGCACTTTGTTACACTAACACTGACACTTTGTTACACTGACACTTTGTTACACTAACACGGACACTTCTTACACCGGCACTTAATATACATGCACTGACACTTTTTTACACTGACACTTTGTTACACGAACACTGACATTTTTTACACTGACACTTAATATACATGCACTGACACTTTTTTACACTGACACTTTGCTACACTAACACTGACACTTTTTACACTGACATTTAATATATATGCACTGTCACTTTTTTATACTAACATTGACACTTTTTTACACTGACACTTTGTTACACTAACACTGACACTTGTTTTCACTGGCACTTTGTTACACTAACATTGACATAGCGAAAAAAACAAAACACGTTTTTTCTATACTTAAGAAAAAAACATTTTTTTTTTGTAAGATTTTGACAATAATAATTGCTTTTTTTTTTTTTTTTTTTTTTTTTGAGGCTTGCCCCCCAGAGGCGCCTAATATTAACTAGGGAGGGATAATCATCCACTCTAACCACTGGGGGAGTCGAATCCAGGACCTCCGTGTTGGTATTTCAGTGCTCTGGCCATCAGGTCAAGTCCTAATTGCTTTGATTATATAAGCTCAAACCTAATAGTTGGCTCACGACCCAACAAAAGTGTGTAGGCTTCACAGATACATCAATAGGCCTGGGTTTCAAGATCCAGGCAAACATTATCATGCTTAATGAGCTCGGCTTCAACTTGGGCCTAAGACCATTTTCCTGTGAGGCTGCCCGATTTCATAGGCTTTTATATGCACCAAAAAATCAAAGATTTAATCAAGTCCGCCTTTGAAATAAATGGTAAAATTTTAATAAACAAAATGTGGGAAAAAAAAGCAAACTTCTAAAACCCATTTAATTTCTACCTGACATTTCAAATTGAGGTAGATTTGGCCAAATTTTGGCCTCACCCAGCAGGAGCAAAAGCTCTGCAAGAACAAGAGCAGTTCTAGGTCTCAGACACACATCCACTTATAGTACTGCTCCACGCAACGAGAAAAAAAAAAGGGTGGTAAATGAGTGTTGTAAGAGATGCTCGCCTAGGTCTTAACTAGGCGTTAGGCGACTATAAAATGCCGCGATTAACTTTAATTTCGTCTAGAAATGCGTTCAGTTAGTAAATAGTTGCCTAGGTGCCCTACGGCTGACTAGTCAAGCTAGACGCCGCCTACCGTCGAATCCGCTTTATAGTTTTACTATCTAAAAAAATAATTGATGATAATAAAACAGTGTCATTCTTATTGGTATAAATCTCAAAGTCCTCAATAAATACCGAAGTCATGATTGATTCATTAAAATCTCAATATATAGGGCTTATAAACAAAATTCTTAAATCAGTTTTTCTCTTCAACTTAGTTCTCTCTTCGGTTTCGTTTTCATTTTCGTCAATTGTTGTTGACACCGATTGTTAAGTCAAGGCTTGAGAGTCTCCATCATCCTCTTTTATCTCGCAGAGACATCAAGCTATTTCACTAGGATATTATAAATTATGGCTGAATTTTCGGTCCTGCCTACGCTATTTGACAACACTAGAAGAAGGGAGTTATCATTTCAGGTTGGTGATTTTGTATTCTTGAAGATTTCACCAAGAACTGAGATTAAAAGGTTTGGCAACAAAGGAAAGTTGGCATCGAGATTCGTTGATCCATTTGAGGTATTAGAGAAGGTGGGAGAGTTAGCCTATCGATTGGCTCTACCTCCATCTCTTTCTTCTCTCCATGATGTGTTTCATGTCTCTATGTTGAGGAAGTACTGTTATGATTCCTCTCATGTATTGAGTTCTCCTCCAGAGGATGTCCAGGCGGATATGACCTATGTGGAGGTACCATTGAGGATTCTGGAATGACAGGTTCGAGAATTGCTTACCAAGAGTATTTCTGTGGTGAAAATTTTGTGGAAGAATCACACCATAGAGGAAGCTACTTGAGAATTGGAATCTGAGATGAGAGAGAAGTATCCTGGTTTATTTGAGCATTCAGGTAAGCAAAGTTCAAATTCGGGACAAATTTTATTTAAGTGGGAGTGAGTGTCACGACCCTAAACCTAGGCACCATTTTGGTCACACGTGGAGCACGTGGGGGTGGAGTGCATTGCATCTCATATTATGCTTTATATGGTATTTGGATTTGTTAAGGGTTTAATTGAAATTTTGCTAAATTATAGTATGATTTAGGTTGATAATAAATTAATTTTAAATATATAATGTCTAAATGGTATAAATGAGAATTATTGTGGGAAAGTGATAATATTGAAATTTGAAATGAAAGGTTATAAAAAGTATTGAGGAGCTTAGGTGTAAATATAATTATAAGGTGGTTGTTTGTAGGATTTTAAACTTGAAGGAGCTAGAGTGTAAATTGTTTATATAAATATCAAAACCTTACCCAGAACCTTCATTCTTCTTCCTTCCTCAGTCTCTCTCTATCCTACGTGTCATTCTAAACCTAAGGTTACCTTCCGAAAATCCGTATAAATTAACCGTCAATCCGTTTTCTGTTTTAATTTCAAATAATCGCTCCAGAAGTCGAGTAGAACGTTTATACCCGATCAAAGCTTCTTTTTATTTCGACCTATTTTTGGCAAGTTATTATGATTTTTTTTCATAATTGTTCATTTTATGTTAAAGATGATATTATGATGAAAGACATGATTATTGGTGTTTTGATATTTTATTTGGATTTGGAATACAATGAAAATGGATTTTGAATGAGGTATGGTAAGGTTTTGTGATAAGGGTGGCATGAGGACTAGGATTGAAGGGTGGTAGAGTTGTTATGAGTTGTCATTTGGCCTTGGAAAACATTTGTAGGTCACTTAAAGTTGTTATACTGAGTTGGTAGTAGCTGGAAATGAGTGATATGTATTTCCTCTTGCCTTGGCTGTTGTTCAGCATCAGTATCAATTTCTGGGCAAGGGCACGGCTCGTGCCTTGGAGCACGAGTCGTGACCCTCAGGTTTTAGTCGTGATACATAGTCGTGATGGCCAAGGCAGTCGTGCTGGGGTTGGGTACGAGTCGTGCCAATGGGCACGAGTCGTGCCCATGACTGTTTTCTGGTATCAATTTTGCAAGCATGTAAACCTAAGCAACCTAGTACGAAATTGATTCTTATTTAACTATAACTTTAGTACAACAATAGTACTTTATAATGGAGTCTTAAATGGCCCAAATTGATAAAGAGAAAGTCTTTAAATATTGACCTGAAAATGGTTGAAAGTCAATTGTGTAACTTCACCCAAAGTTGATAAAAACTTGATAAATGAATATGGAACCTTTATAGAAAGTGTTCAATATTATGGCATGGATATGTAGGGCTTACTTGATATGTATTGTGCCCCTATTTGAGTACATATTCATGGTTATTGGTTTATATCGTGCATGAAATATATGTTGCACTGCTTTATTGGGTTGAACATAAGTATTAATACCCTGTTGTTGGATTGTTGTTATTCAATAGTGTTTAAATACATGTTGCAATATTGTGATGATTTAACATGAGTAATAGTACCATGTTATGTATTGATATCCCAAGGTGTGAATTTAATTTCAAATATCTATTATGTGCTTGAATGTGGTTATATCAGCTGATCATCGGGGGATAATGGAATATGATCACTTATGAGAAATTGTTTCATAAGGTGCTCAGATTACATTATACTTGTGACCGCTCCCCCACTGTGGCCACAGACTGGGGACAGCTTCTGTATCATGCCAAAAGCCTTATAGATAGCTGTGAGTCTTATATGGTTCTCTGAAACATGGGTCTTATAAGACGTGAATATGTCTAAGCAGTTCACAAATAAGTGAAGTTTCTACTCCCGACGTAGTACGACTTATTGGTCAGACAGGAAAGGTAAAATGAGGTAACGTAATGTGTTTACCGCTTTACCAATGTGATTATGAGCAACCTGTTTAGGTGTTGCATATTATATGGCATATTGTTGCATCCATAATAGCTTGCTGAGATTTATTCTTACCCCTTCTCCCGTTATTGTTTTAGATCCTGCTGAGACAGGAGGACTGGACCGGTGAGACCGAAAAGGAGTTTGGACATCTTTTTGGGTTGTCAGGGTATGTTATGGTTTGGGAGTTGGGGGTCGTGGTTGATGTTATTCCTTTTGGGGAAAGTTGTATATAAACTTTTATAAAACATCTTCAGTATGGTTGTGTTGTAATTAATCATGGGATTGATTTTGTTTCAAAGTTAGCTTGTGTAAGCCTTTACATTTGTAGTGTTGTATCTAAATAGGTTATAACTTTTAAAAGCAGGTTTATATACTACCTCCAGGAGGAGAGGTTATGTTGATTTTTTTTTAAAAGGGTGTTATACTTTTTAAGTTAATTAAACAATTTTTTTTTTGAAAGGAGGTAATTTGGGACCCTCCAGCTTGGGGATACGAGTCTATAGGTCCCGGGGTTGGGGAGGCTCTCACAGTACGGATGTCGCTCAGGTGACAATCAAAAGGAGGCGGCAACTTCTGGTTGCCGCGCCAACACGACCATCCCTATGGGCGAGATTCCTAACTTGTGACGCTATCATTCTCAGTTATTTATGAACCGAGTATACTTCCCGCTAAGCCTTACTCTCACAAGCCGGACTTTGGATGTCGCCCTACTCCCTTGGGCCCACTTTGAGACATGTTGGGCCTCATTTTACTGTTTAAGGCCCAAACCCATTTTTCCCAAACATGGGAACTTGTGATTCAAAAAAAGAATACACTCTTCCATCTTCTTGCGCTATGGAGAAGCCTATAATCTTTTACAGGATTACAATATTACATGACCGTTTTAGAAAATTCCAATACGGGCTTGAAAATGAAGAGTGTAAAGGCATTGCTCTGTGTTGGATGTTATGGCTCGATGTCCTGGCAAAGGGCCCGGCGCCCTCCGACGTGTAGACTGGTAACGGACCTCAAAGGGGGGTGCTGGCTCGATTCTACGTCGCGAGGCGGGCGCCCCATGCTAGCCGAGGCGGGCGCCTGGAAGACAGTAAGTATGGTCCTGGCGTGGGGCTTTGAGGCGGCCGCATGGGGTTTGCCGAGGCGAGCGCCTCGAGTCCAGTAGGTTTGGCCGAGGCTTGTCAAGGCCCAGGCGGGCGCCTGGGATTTCTGGGGCGGGCGCCTGGCATGACGGGGAGGGTTTTGGGCCTACGGGCTTCTGTGTTATTTTGGTCCTGGTTAGGCTAGGGTTTGTATCATATAAATAGAGATTGTAACCCTATGTAATCATATGAGACATTGCACATAATAATACAGAGGCAGAGTTCAAAACCCCAATTACATCTCTTTCTCTTTCGATTTCTCAGTTGCTTATTTGTGTGTGTTCTTGGTTATTGTTTAATTGCTTTCGTTGCGATTGCACAACACTCTGAAAGATTCTTTTGATTAAAATTAGGGTAAATTAATAATCTTTTCCTTCTCTAAAAATAATTTGGAGCAAATTACAATTCAGATACACCTATACTGGCTGCAACTTTCATCTGAATTGTTGTACCTGTGATGGTGCCTTTACTTTAGCACCTTGTTCATTTCTTTTTCTTTATTTGATCGTTTCTTTATATCAAGGGTTAGCTCCAAAAATAGCTAAATATTTTTATGTGATTAGATTATTTATATAAATTCCCATCCTAGCTCTGGTGTATCAATAACCATTTTGAGTCTCAAGCAGGTTCTGCTGAAATGTCCTCACATTCACTGACACTATTGAGTGGGTTCTTGGCTGTCATTTCAGTCAATGTCGTAATAGCATTCTACATATGCATGGCAATGAAAGAACCTTCCGATAAGCACGAGCCAGATCCAAAGCTTCTTGCAGAAGCCAAGGCAAGTGTAAAGCATCCTCTAGCAAATGAAACCCAATAGGCTTCTTCATCTACAAGTAAGAAACAAGAATAGGAGAGTTTTCTCAGCATAGGTTTTACCTATGCTAAGATTAAAACTCGGGATGACTTGAACATGTCACAGACTTGTACATTAGTTGGTCCCACTCCCACACACTAATTTGGCCCTCGTATGACAAAATGCAAAAATCTAAAAAATGCGTTTTTTGCAAGCTTAAGAAAAAACGAGTTTTATCCGCATTACGCTCTTCTCCCCTCCATGAATTTCATGCCCGAGCTTCCATATTTCAGGCCAACGATTTCCCCTTTCTCTGGCAACCTCCAACCGCCGATCCCACGTCGTTGCCTTCTCTGAATAGCAAAAGTAACAGAAGCGGTGACTGAAACCCTATAGAAGAATACGAGGAGAGAGGAGAGAGAAATGGAGAATTCGGAGGAAATAAAAATGTAGACTCCGAAGTGTCAGTCCAATTTAAGTATTTAACAAAGTGCTAGTTTGTTGGATGTAATGGCTCGATGTCCTTTGGATGCAATGGCTCGATGTCCTGGCAAAGTGCCCGGCGCTCGAATGTCTTTGAGGCGGGCGCATCATAAATGCCGAGGCGGGCGCCTGGGGGCAGGCGAAGCGGGCGCCTCGGCGGCCGTAGGTGCAGCATGGCATGGCACAACGCCAGGCGGGCGCCTGGGTTTCCTTGGGGCGGGCGCCTCAAGGTGACGGGGGGTTTTGGGCCATACGGGCTTCTGGTTTATTTGGTCTTGGTTTAGGCTAGGGTTTGTAACATATAAATATTGTTTGTAACCCTATGTAAACATATGAGATATTGCACATAATAAAACAGAGGCAAGGTTCAAAACCCCAATAATTTCCATCTCTTTTCTCTTTCGATTTCTCAATTGCTATTGTATTCTTGATTATTGTTTAATTGCTTCCGCTGCGATTGCACAACATAATTTGATTTAACAAAGTGTCAATCTTTGTAAATGTACATATGTCGATCACCGGAAAATAAAGGAAGAAAGAACCGAAGTGTCAGTCCACTTTAACAAAGTGCTAGTTCGCTTTAACAAAGTGTCAATCTTTGTATATGTACATATGGCAATTTCTGGAAAATAAAGGAAGAAATAACGGCGCTGTAGAGAATTTTGGGATTGTATGGGCTGAATTTGGGGTTTTTTTATTATTAAGTTCACGGATAAAAGAGTATTAGTGAACGTTTTAAAAAAGTGACAGCGTCAATGTGAAAAAATGTCAATGCACTTCTAAAAATCTGTCGGTGCACGTCTAAAAATGTGTCGGTGCACGTCTAGAAAAGTGCCGGTGTAAAAAAGTGTCGGTGTTAAAGGTAAAAAAGTGTCAGTGTCAGTGTAAAAAAATGTCAGTGTAAAGAGTGATTGTGCATGTATTATTAAGTGAAAGTGTAAAAGAGTACTGATATTAGGGTAAAAAATGACAGTGTTGGTGTAAAAAAATGTCAGTGTAAAACACATGTATTATTAAGTGCTAGTATAAAAGAGTGTCAGTGTTAGGATAAAAGAGTGTCAGTGTTAGGGTAAAAAAAATGTCAGTGAAATAGAGTTACAGTGCACATATTATTAAGTGTCAGTGTAAAAATAGTTAACGTTAAAGTAAAATAGGGTTAGTATTAGGGAACGCAGATAGCGAGAGAAGTCGGTGTGTGTACGTGTGTTTAAGTGTCAGCTGCATAAAAATAATTTTTCTTTACTATTAGAAAAAAAAATTAATTTTTTATAAGATCAACTCAACTCGACTAACATTACAATTATTTGAAGAAAAAAAAAAGGATAGTTGAAGAAATTTGAAAAGAAAATGATATGGTGTAACGTTTAATATGCATATATATGTTGACAAACAATCTGTGACTCAAATTCCACGTTAAGTTGTCTTGAACCAAATAAACAAACCTCCAAATTTTTATACTTACTCCGTCCTTAATCCGTCCCTAAAAATTTGTTCCATTTGACTTTTTAATTGAATTTTGACCATAAATATATGACAATTTAATTATATTCATAAAAATCTAAAAATTTCTATTGATTCATCATTAATAATATTATCAACAACAACTTTTAGAATTTCATAAACATGATTAATTTTTCATAAATTTATAGTCAAAGTTCAACAAAAAAAAATCAAATAAGACAAACTTTTAGGAGCGGAGGGAGTATATTATTATTATCTTCATTGGAATGAGCGATCACTCTAAGGGTGAGTTTGGCATTGCTTCTGATTTTCTGAAAGTGATTTTTTAAAAGTGATTTTAGAAAAATTGATTATTTGTAATAAATACTAAAATTTATAAGTATGTTTGAATAGTATATGTTCAAAACTGATTATTAAAGATAAATAACAAAAATGACCTTTATAATATGTATCTCAATATAATAAATGTATAAAAGAGATAGAGGTTAATATTGTAAAAACAACACAAATAACAGCTTCTAAGAATCACTTTTAGCAAAAGCTGGGTCATAGCTGCTTCTACGAAAACACAGTTTTTTGCGTTTTAACAGCTTAAAATCATAATCAGTAATGTTATCCAAACGTTATTAAAAGTGATTTTGAGTTTCAAAAGTGATTATAAGCCACAAAAAAGTACTCCCAAACTCACCCTAAGACCAATGACATAAAGAAATACCATAACGACACAATATCATACAGTACTCCCTCCGTCCCGATCGAAAATTCACAAATTTTCATTTTGGGCGTCCCATTTAAAAAGGCACTTTCTCAAAAAGGAAAGTTTTTATTACTATTCCACCCACTCATTCTCTCTCCTATTTTACTTTTACACTCACAACATTCTCTTTCCTACATCATATCCAACTCATTCTCTCTTCTATTTAATTTTTCATACTCACAACATTTAAACTTTTTCTCTTTCCTACCTCACATTTCTTATTTTGCGTGCATGGCTAGTTTTGTGGCTTTTCGGCCGGGACGGAGGTGATGATGGCCAATTTGGGCCGAAGCCCGTGGGACGAAAATGAAGCCCGCCGCCCGAAGCCCGTTTGGCCCGAAGCCCGCCGCCCGCCACCCAGCCCCGTGTCTCGCCGCATCATTTGGCAGACAGCCTCGTTGAAGGTGATCGGGTTCCACTGACGGCCAAGCCCGCGGATTTGCCGTGCCCGTTAATTCCCGAAGTCCGTTTGACCCGTTTCCCTTATTTTTTTTATTTTTTTTAAATGACGTTAATGCCCCTATATATATCCGTTAATATAAACGTTGGAGGGGCATTTTGGTCCAAAAAAAATTCAAAAAAACTATAAATAACACTTCTTACTTCTAATTTTTTTCCAAAAAAAATTCATACATACTACCTCAATATTTACTCTTCCCAATTCCCATATTCCCATAATTCCATGAAGAAAGAAGGTGGAGGTAATTTTATTGTTTTAAGTATTTCATTTTGTATTAAATTTCATGCTTTAATATTGTGTTAATAGTAATTTGTTATTTATTATTTAATTTTAATTCCGAAAATTTCCAAAAAAATAGTATTTACTAGTTAAATATTGTGTTAAGTAGTTAATTTTTTTCCTTTAATTATTTATTTAAATATTTCGGACAAAAATATAAGTCCTTTAATTAAAAAAAAAGTAGTTAAAAAATTCTGAAAAAAAACGAAAATAAAAAAAACAGTCCATTAATTAAAAAAAACAGTTTAAAAATCGGAAAAAATCTGGAAAAAAATTCGAAAACTTAAAAAAAAAATCTGAAAAAAAAAACAGTGGCTTAAAAAAAAAACTTTCAAATAAAAAATGTTTTAAATTTCTAGTTAATTCATTGTTTTTTGTTAATTGTTTTTCTTTAACTTTTCTTTCAAAATTTCGAAAAAAAAAAAACCAATCCTTTAAAAAACAGTCCTTTAAAAAATCTGAAAAAAAAAAAATTCTAAAATATAACTCAAAAAAAAAAAAAAAACAGTCCTTTAAAAAAAACAGTGGCTTAAGATAGGTGTATGCTCAAATTTTAATTCATTGTTTATTGTTTTTGTTTATTGTTTTCATTTAATTATTTCTTTTAAATTGCTAGTTAATTGTTTTTTGTTAAGTATTTTAAATTTCTAGTTATCAATCATGGATGATATAGTTAATGATATATTTGCATATTCCCCCCCACCACCGGTTCAAAATCAAAATCAAAATCAAAATGTACCCATTCCAAACCGTCACTCAATAGATAATTCCTTTTTGCACCGTAATGTACCTCATCAAAATTTAGGACGAATAGATAATTCTCTTATGGACCGTAATGATCAAATTATGTTTGATCTAATTAATCAATCCTCAAATCCAAATCCAATCAACACCCCTTCATTTCGCGGCTATACTCCGGATTCGACTCCGGATTGGATGAATGAGCCTAACTCAAACTATAATACATCTAGAACATATCATCACATAGAAGACATAGATGAGGGTGGGGAGGGGGATGAGGATGACGATGACGATGTACAAGTCACCCACGTAACTCGCACAATTTCAAATACACAACCTAATACCGAAGTTGCCTCGGGTAGTGCACCTAGCGGTGCGAGGGGAAAAGGAAAGGGAAAGGTAAGGGTAAGGCTCCCAAATTATCTAAGTATGCCCACTTATATGATTTGGTTATTCTTAATGGTGTAGAAAAAGCCCAATGCAAACGATGCAAGAAATATTTAACCCCTCCAGGGTGCTTCGGTACCTCTCATATAAAGAGGCGCATGGATAACCATGACCAAGAGCCGCTAGTGGAAGAGATGGCACAATTCAAACACAACTCAATATACCGTGTGTCACTTACCCGAGTGGATGCTGATTTGGTTACCATGTTCTTAGTGAGTTGTCGATTGCCTATGTCACTCTCGGATGATGATAGATTGACCCGCTACTCTCAAGGCCTTAACCCCTCATACCAACCATTGAGTCGTCAAACCGTTACTAGGCATATAAAGAAGCTATTCCAAACGAGGTAAACTTAAACTATCGAGTCAACTCCAAGATCACAAGGGTGGTATTTGCTTAACCACCGATGCTTGGAAGGCCACTCTAAGTTCTAGTTCGAAACCTTCACTTGTATCGCCGCTCATTGGATTGATGACGATTGGTTGTTGCAAAAGCGGGTGATTTCCTTTAGAACAATGCCCTATCCCCACGCGTCCTTGCAATGTGCGAGCCATATTAAGGATGTATTAAGTGAGTATGTCATCATGCCCAAAATTTTCACCATGTCCTTTGATAATGCAACCTATAATACACTCAGCTTTGCCAAAATGTTGATCGAAGCATTTGATCCTTCTCTAGATGGCACCTTGTTTCATGTTAGGTGTGTATGTCACATTCTTAATCTATGTATCCATGATTTGATACGCTCACTAAAGTACCTCACCGTCCACATTAACACGGCTTGCCATGCTATTCAAAATTCCGGGCCAAGGTTGAAAGTTTATGCCGATTTATGTGCCGCTTATAACATGAAATACTTGAAGCCGAAAGTGGCCGATGATATTAAGTGGAACTCAACCTATACCATGTTGAAGAGAGCGGTTGAGTATAAGGTGGTCATAAATGAATACTTTGCGAATTATCAAATGGACAACCAAATTAGTGATCATTATTGGTCGATAGCCAGCTACACTTTATTAGGTTTTACTTAAAACTTTTGGAGGGCTACCAAATTTTTTTCGGGAAGCTATTATCCTACCTCCCATATTATATGTCGTGAGCTATATGTCATAAGTGGGGTTATTAGCCAACATAGAACACATGAAATCTTTGGAGGTGCCGTTATGGATATGGAAAAAAAAATTCACCAAGTATTATCCACATTTTCCCATAGCTTCCCAATTAGCCGCGATAATGGATCCTAGAATTAAGTTCACATTATTAGGTGAATTGTTTGATCAATTTTATGAAAACATGAATCCCGAGCTTGAACCTAATAGTGTAATCACTTTGTCTAGGCAACAACTTAAGGAAATTCACACCATCCTATTTCGTTTGTATGACCACTATTGTAGAACACTCAAAGAGCCAAACACTACATACGAAAAACCATCTAAAGAGAAAACTAAGTTGTTTAAAAAGGGTTGGGGTTTCTTGAAGAAAGCAAAAGGGTCATCCACGTCCTCTTCTAGTACTACTATTGAAAGTGGGGGGAATGAATTACACCAATACCTTGATAGTCCCTTCTACCCCTTAGACGGTGAAAGTTTTGAGGACTTAAATGTTCTCCAATGGTGGAAATCTCATGCTAATATTTATCCTATTCTTTCTATGATGGCACGTGATCTACTTACCACTCCGGTGTCCACGGTAGCATCGGAGGAGTTTGCTTTTAGTCTTTGCGGGGAAGAGTCGTGACGAAAAAGAGGAATAGACTAAAGCCCGCTCTAATTGAGAGGTTGATTTGCCTTTCGGATTGGGATGATGCGGAATTGAGGAAACAAGGAACATTTCGAGATCTTGAAGATGACGAATGTGATAGCCCAGATGAAGACGACCTCAACGAAGAGTTTTTGAGAGATGGATACTAGAAGATTTGAAGAATTCAACAATTTCAAAGAGTTTGAAGCTACAACGATATTGAAGATTTAAAGCTTTTTGAAGACAATGTTTAATTTGAAGATTTGAAGACTATGTTATATGAAGATTTGAAGACTATGTTATTTGAAGACTTTGTTAATTATTTCCATGAAGACCTTTTTTAATTATTTCCAAGATTATTTGAAGATTTGAAGACTATGTTATTTGAAGACTTTGTTATTTTAAAAATATGTAATTTAAATTTTCATCATTTCAAGAGTATGTAATTTAAATTTCCATCATTTGAAGACAATGAAAAATCAAAAAAATATGTTGTGTTCTATTAGTAAATTGACTACGTTGTTTACAACATTCACAAATGTATACTTCATTTATTAAAAAATAAATGTACATTGTTTTTACTAAATTATTTTCTAAGAGGTATATTTCATTTATTAAAAAAATATATGTACATTAAAAAAAATAAACTTAGCCCCAAATGCCAAATCCTAATAATGTTAATTATATTTTCTAAATTCTAATAGGTATAATTAAACTTTTATTTATATTTAACATTTGGATAAAATAATAATAAGGACTTAGTGGCCAAGTGGTAAACTGTCCCCAAACCCCTCCATATACCCGGTTTCGAAACCCCCCAACCCCCATTTCAAATTTTGCAAAAAAAAAAAAAAAAAAAAAAAAGGGATAATCCGTTTGGCCGGTGGATCCTTGATCCGGGCCAAACGGGCGGGCCTTCTCTTGGATCGGAGCACGGGCCGGGCCGGGCTTAAGCCCGTTTACTCACACGGACAGAACGGGCTTCGCCCGTTTCACCGTTAAACCCGCCTCTTCCGGGCCGGGCCGGGTCGGGCCGCCCGTGTGGCCTTCATCAGACATTCAGACGGAGGAAGTATTTAGATTTATTTATTTATTTTCTTTTATGACATTGATTGATGTTGTCTTCAAGCGACTTTGTGCTTAAGTTGAGTCACCCAAACACCCACTTTTAAAAGATTCCCATCTACAAACTCCTTTTTCATGATTGAAATCTTCTCAATTACAAACCCAAAATCAAGTCCAAATGTTTAGCCCAACAGTCACCACAATCATCTTAGGGTTCATAGCCATAGCCACCTCTATACCCTTCCTCCTTTTCTCACCCTCTTCTAAGTCAAACTTCCACTCCTTATTCATATCCCCTTCACTATCCAACAATGCATCAATCTCCCACCACCTCTTCACTCTCACCCGCCGCCCTCATGTCGCCGGCTCTCCGGCCAATGCCGAGGCGGCGTCATATGTTCTATCCACTCTCACTTCCCACAACATCAAGTCACATCTAGCCACCTACGACGTGTTGTTGACTTATCCCGACTCGCGTTCATTGGCACTGACGCGATCGCCGTCAGAGCCACCCACCTTGTTTGACCTCCGCCAGGAGGTCTATGAGGGAGACCCGTATGCTGATGTGGCAAACGAAGTTCTCCCCTCTTTCCACGCATATGCCAAGTCAGGTACCGCGGAAGGAGAGGCGGTATACGTGAATTACGGGCGGGTAGAGGACTATGCCATTCTGAAAAATATTGGAGTCAATATTTCAGGTACAGTTGTGTTGGCAAGATATGGAGAGATATATAGAGGCGACATAGTTGAGAATGCTTATGTGGCAGGTGCAGTTGGGGTGCTGATATATTCAGATAGGAAAGACTATGGTGGTGGTGGAGATGGAAAGTGGTTTCCAGATGACAAATGGCTTCCCCCAAGTGGGGTCCAGGTGGGATCGGTGTTTAACGGGGCGGGGGACCCCACCACGCCAGGGTGGCCTAGTACAGTGGCATGTGAAAGGCTAACAAATGATGAAGTGGAGAAAGGAGGAGATGTTCCGTTGATACCTTCACTGCCTATATCAGGAGCTGATGGGGAGGAAATCATAAGGTCGTTAGGTGGGGCCGTAGCAAATGATGACTGGCAAGGAGGCAAAGATGCGCCTGTTTACCGGGTTGGACCAGGTCCTGCATTTATCAATCTCAGTTATACTGTAAGTCAATCGGCAAAGATTACATTTTTACCCAGAAGGGTTGTACAGTACAAGATTATTCAATTCGGAATTTGATGCCTGCAGGGAAAACAAGTCATAAGCACAATCCAAAATGTTATTGGAGTTATTGAAGGAGCTGAAGAACCTGATAGGTATGTTTTGAATTCTTTCCACAGAGTTATTCCAGATACTCTTGTGGTTGCAGTTTCTGCTGCTACTAATTCTGCATAGGAAGAATCGGTGAAGGGTTTCAGTACATAGTACATCACGCACACAGACAAGCAAAAAAAAAATCACTAAGAAAATGGTCATTTGGAAAAGAAATTACTGCATATTTTTTAATTTTATGTACAGATTTGTTATTTTGGGTAATCATCGGGATGCATGGACATTTGGAGCCGTTGATCCCAACAGTGGCACGGCTACACTGCTTGAGGTAATTATGAGTTAATCAGCATTTTTTTTTGTCGACGTCACATTAAATCTAAAGCTTGTAGATTGAATAGTATGATTGTCATGAGAAGTGTAGGTTGCAGAAAGGCTAGCGAAGCTGCAAGAGAAAGGGTGGAAACCTCGAAGAACAATTGTTTTATGCAATTGGGACGCTGAAGAATATGGGCTGGTCTCTCTCTCTCTCTCTCTCACACACACACACACGCTAGAGTGTAGCAGAGAACACTTACCCACCCACCACTACCCCCCACACACACAAATCGTACAGAACTTAAGTTATCTGCTATTTTCAGATAGGATCAACAGAATGGGTAGAAGAGAATAGGGAAATGCTAGCTTCAAGAGTTGTTGCTTACTTGAATGTCGACAGCGCTGTTTCTGGAGCAGAGTTTCATGTGTCTGCAACTCCACAGCTCGACCAATTACTCATAGAAGCTACTAAACAGGTATCAGAATACAATTGACAGTTCATTCATTAACACCGACAAGTGACCAGTTATTGATAGAAATACCAACATGTAAACTAACCATAAGTTACTACAGCAGCTACAAGAACACAAGTCATGGTTTAAGAAATCAAATTAAAAAGTACCCCCTCCATTCCTTAATGGCTGTCCATATATTAGAAAAAAAAAAAATCCTCAATGAGTGTTCATTTTCTAGTGAAGTTACCAAAATAATACTCTAAGTATAAACTACTCCCTCCGTTCCCAAAAAAATGTCCCCTTTTATTTATTTTTTGAAGTCGGCTTGATTGAACTTTGGCTAAATAATCATGAAAATTTAACTATCAAAGTGAAGTTCTAATAATTGTAATTGATGCAACATTAAGAATACTATCAATTTCTCTTTCTTTGTTTTGGAAAACATAGTTCCTTTAATCTCCTTCTCAATGCCACTAAATTGTTTTGAAGGTTCAAGACCCTGATAATTCCTCACAGACAATCTACGAATCTTGGGCAAGCAGCAATGATCCTAAGGTAAAGTGTTTGAAGTTACTTTACTGCTGTATGTCCTGAGCGATTTCACAAACGTGTGAACAAAATTAAGAGATGATTAAGATCAGTTTATTATAACGATGAACTACCTAAGCATTGACCTCAGTTTGGATCTCAAAATAATCACATGCGCTAACTACTTAAAATTTTAGCAGATAACATTAACTTTTTGCTCATAGGTTGGGAGATTAGGAGGTGGGGGATCAGATTACGCAGCATTTGTACAGCATATCGGTATTCCAGCAGCTGATCTCTCTTTTGGAGGAGGTGCCTGATTTAAGTCTTTTTGCAAGATGAGCATTCTTATTGCAGTTATTTGAATTCCAGCGCTATGTCCTCAGAATTTTGTTGTGTTATACAATCTTATTTGTATGTATCCGACCCTAGTTGCAAGACAGCATGTACCAGAAATGCTAACAAAATTATTTGTATGCTTTCTGAAGGTTACCCAGTGTACCACTCAATGTATGATGATTTCATCTGGATGAAGAACTTCGGCGACCCTATGTTTCATAGGCATGTAGCAGGTAACAACAATTCTATATCATAACATCTTCTTATATTTATTATCGGGTGAAATAAACATAACCAAAAGGGTTTGATGGCTGAATAGTACTCTATAGATCAGAATCATTCTACTCCAAATCTTACGAGTTATCCGACCAATTTTAGCCAATCTTGTGATATCTTTACTGATTTGAGGTAACAGCGGCAAGCATTTGGGGTTTAGTAGCTCTTCGGCTAGCAGATGACGAAATTTTGCCTTTTGACTATCTGTCCTATACCTATGAGCTTAAGGTACGTGAGCTGATTATGCATTAAACATATGGATATTATATTAATATATACAAGAATTGCTGAAAATCTAATAGCACAATGCTTATGATATTTCAATGATGCAGAGAAGTGCAGATGAGTTAAAACATGAGATTTCTGATAAGAGAATAGACCTTGTCCCGTTGTTTAAGTCCATAGAAGAGCTGAAAAGAGCTGCTACAAAGATAAACAATGAGAGAACAGTACAGTTCTAATTTCTAATAGTGATACTTCTATACAAGTTCATTTAACCATGGGTAAAAATAACTGAGTCATGAATTTTAGGCAGTAGAAGAGAACAAAAGCTGGGCAACGATATGGAAAAGCCAAGTTCTGAAAGTAAGAGAGTTGAACGACAGATTAATGATGGCAGAACGAGCATTTACAGACAGGGAAGGACTTGTTGGAAGGTCTTGGTATAAACACCTGGTATGCTCGATAGCTGTTTCTGCAAATCAACATTAAAACTAGGTTTTCTTTGATTACTGTAAAAAATAAATCTTAAACCTGACGAACTACCTTATACTTTGCCTATCTCAGATTTATGCACCATCAAAGCACAATGATTATGGATCTAAATCATTTCCTGGAATAGATGATGCAATAGAGAAGGCAACGAGTTTGGACACAGCAGAATCATGGCATTCTGTACAACGTGAAGTTTGGAGAGTTTCAAGAGCAGTCACTCATGCATCACTAGTCCTCAATGGTGCACTAACATAAATAGTTGTACAATATCACATTACAAGTCGTTATTTTCCTTTCTCTCTACTTGCTGCGGCGGATTTATGTTGAAAATTGCAAAATCAAAATATCACCAGAAATCTAGAGTTTTGAGTAAATTTCTGCACAATTTCTCCTTCATCTAGTTGTTCAAAAAAATTAAAATCTATTAGTAAGATTTATTCTATTATGCCCATGTGTCCCCCGCCTTTCCGTGGACCCCAAGCATAGTGGGAGCTCTTGTTGAACCATATTGCCCTTCCCTTTTTTTTTAGGCATAGATGAAATGACTCAATCCATGATACAAATATTAGGATTTGACTAACAATTCTCAAAAATTAGTTGTCTGCGCCACCGTACCTATCTTACTACTCAATATTTGTGGAAAATCCTAAGGTGCCCACATGCCTGTCAAAATTAAGAATAATAAATGTAATAACTAAAATACCTGGAGACAGCTCCCATGTTCTGCAATCCTTCACTGCACGCGGTGCCTTAAGGATGGTTTGAGCTCAGCTTTCAACCCTGGAGTGCCATGGTTCCGATTCCCCCACCAAAGGGTTAGAGGGAATGACATTGCCCTCCCTAGCATAGCTAGGCGCCTCCGTGAAGTGCATCAAGGGGGAGCGGTGAAATGTGTTGATCCCCTTCTTTGAATAAAGAATAAAAAGAAAAAAAAAAAAAAAAAGAGAGAGAGAATTTTCACTGCAACCTGCTACAACATAAACAAGCAGTGACTAAGAATAAATTTCAGGAGGTATATAAAAGCTTTTAACCTCGGATCAAAAAGTGTAAGAACACCCGCCCCCATAAGGCCCAGAGAGAAACCAATTACTAGAAAGGCTAGCCACCGGAGAACACACATAGCCCTCCTTTGGGATCACATTGTTTTCAATGCATTTCATCTCGAAAGTTGCTGTAAAAATGATTTCTCTGTTATCACTCATCACCATCAACATAGTAGTGTCAAGAGGCGCAATTTGGATAGGACCTCCCCGCCAGATATCTTCTTCGCATAAGCAAATACCTACATACTGCTCCACGTTGTTAAGTTCTCTAGAGACGTAATCAACCGATAACATATGTATCATAATCATGGCATCAGAATCTCCAGAAATGACTTGAGTAGAGCCCTAGAGAATGGCAGTTATACATAAAATATTTCAAAATATTATATTGTGCCATATGAATCTCAACACTTATGTAGAGAATATTATGTATATAGATGATTATTAATCATGGTAATTATTTCAACATAAAAAAAATAATACCATAATGACACAAGTTTTCCACACAATATCATATTCTATATTTAGATTTATTTACTGTTTTTTATGACATCGATGTTATCTTCACGCTACTCTGTGCTTATTGAGTCAACCACACCCAGTTTTAAAAGATTCCCATCTACAAATTCCATTATCTTGATCTACAAACTCCATTTTCTTGATTGAGATCCTTCTCAATTACATGCCATAAACCAAGTCCAGATGTTTAGCCCAACAGCCACAACAATCATCTCAAAACTCATAGCCATAGCCACCTCTATGCTCTTCCTCCTCTTCTCACCTTATTCAAAGTCAAACTTCCACTCCTTATTCATATCCCCTTCACTATCCAACAATGCATCAATCTCCCATCACCTCTTCACCCTCACTCGTCGCCCTCATGTGGCCGGCTCTCCGGCCAACGCCAAGGCGGCATCCTATGTTCTATCCACTCTCACTTCCCACAACATCAAGTCACATCTAGCCACCTACAACGTGTTGTTGACTTATCCCGCCTCGCGTTCATTGGCACTGACGCGTTTGCCGTCAGAGCCACCCACCTCGTTTGACCTCCGCCAGGAGGTCTATGAGGGGGACCCGTATGCTGATGTGGCAAATGAAGTTCTCCCCTCATTCCACGCATATGCCAAGTCAGGTACCGCGGAAGGAGAGGCGGTATACGTGAATTACGGGCGGGTAGAGGACTATGCCATTCTAAAAAATATTGGAGTCAATATTTCAGGTACAGTTGTTTTGGCAAGACATGGAAAGATATATAGAGGTGACATAGTTGAGAATGCTTACGTGGCAGGTGCAGTTGGGGTTCTAATATATTCAGATAGGAAAGACTATGGTGGTGGTGGGGATGGAAAGTGGTTTCCAGATGACAAATGGCTGCCCCCAAGTGGGGTCCAGGTGGGATCGGTGTTTAACGGGAAAGGTGACCCCACCACGCCAGGGTGGCCTAGTACAGTGGCATGTGAAAGGCTAACAAATGATGAAGTGGAGAAAGGAGGAGATGTTCCGTTGATACCTTCACTGCCTATATCAGGAGCTGATGGGGAGGAAATCATAAGGTCGTTAGGTGGGGCCGTAGCAAATAATGACTGGCAAGGAGGCAAAGATGCGCCTGTTTACCGGGTTGGACCAGGTCCTGCATATATCAATCTCAGTTATACTGTAAGTCAATCGGCAAAGATTACATTTTTACCCAGAAGGGTTGTACAGTACAAGATTAATCGTAATTTGATGCCTGCAGGGATAACAAGTCATAAGCACAATCCAAAATGTTATTGGAGTTATTGAAGGAGTTGAAGAACCCGATAGGTACGTGTTGTGGTTGCAGTTTCTGTTGTTATTAGTACTGCATAGGAAGAATCAGTGAAAGGTTTCAGTACACAGTACACACACACGCACAAGCACTAAGAATATGGTCATTTGGAGAAGAAATAACTGAAGCTCACCTAAGAGGGTTATGTTCATTTTTTTTTTAATTTATGTGCAGATTTGTTATTTTGGGTAATCATCGGGATGCATGGTCATTTGGAGCCGTTGATCCCAACAGTGGCACGGCTGCACTGCTTGAGGTACTTAAGCTGCATTTATATGTCGACATCACACTAACTTTAGAGCTTGTATATTGGTTAGTATGATTTTCACGAGGATTGTAGGTTGCAGAAAGGCTAGCAAAGCTGCAGAAGAAAGGGTGGAAACCTCGACGAACAATTGTTTTATGCAATTGGGATGCTGAACAATATGGGCTGGTCTCTCTCTCTATCTCTCTCTCTCACACACACACACACACACTTCAGTTCAGCAGAGAACACTTGCCAACCCACCTACTAACCCCCCCCCCCCACACGCACACACAAATCACATTGAACTTGAGTTATCTGCAATTTTCAGATAGGATCAACGGAATGGGTAGAAGAGAATAGGGAAATGCTAGCCTCAAGGGTTGTTGCTTACTTGCATGTCAGTAGCGCTGTTTCTGGGGCAGGATTTCATGTGTCAGCAACTTCACAGCTTGACCAATTACTCATAGAAGCTACTAAACAGGTACCAGAATACAAATGACAGTTTATTAACACCGACAAGGGACCAGTGATCTATCGAAATATCAACATGTATATTACACGTATATTAACCATTAAATTGATGCCTCTTTGATATCACTGATGTTAATCATACCTGTATTTATAGCAGCTACAAGAACACAAATCATGGTGTAGGAAATCAGATTAAAGAGTACTCCCTCCATCCCTTAATGAATGGCCATATTTTGAGGGAAAAAAAAATGGTGATGGAGGAAATATCATTTTTGGTCATCACTTTCTCTTTCCTCGTTTTAGAAAACATAGTTCCTTTTATAACTTCTCAATGCGACTAAATCGTTTTGAAGGTTCCAGACCCCGATAACTCCTCACAGACAATCTACGAGTCTTGGACAAGTAGCAATGATCCTAAGGTAAGTGTTTGAAGTTACTTCACTGCAAGTCCTCAGCGATTTCACAAATATATACAACAAAAATAGGAGCTGATTAAGATCAGTTTATACTGATGAAATACCAAAGCAATGTCATCAGTTTGGATCTCAAAATAATCACACAAGTTAATTACTTCAAACTTTAGAAGCTAACATTATCTTTTTGTTCATAGATTGGGAGATTAGGAGGTGCAGGATCAGATTATGCAGCATTTGTACAGCATATTGGCATTCCAGCAACTGATATCTCTTTTGGAGGAGGTAGCTGATTTAAGTCTTTTTGCAAGATATTCTGCTTGCATATAAATGCATAGTGTTTATTCTATGACTCGTATCAGAAACAGCCCTATGACTAGTTTTCACATCCCTAAAATTCTGCCACATTATTTTCGAAATCAAAAAATGGACATTTTTTCGCCCACAACTCAACACCACATAAACATTTCGGGCAATTTTCGATTTTTCAGAAATTTGCAAGCATACCTCGTATAGATTCCCTTCTTATCATCAAATCCCAACTACAACCCCTTTCTGGTCCTAACCCTCTTACACAGCCTACTGCTTACAAACCCTTAGCTTAGCAGCTTACCCTTAACTTTGTTCACCACAAAAAAATAAAAAAAATAGATAGCATTTATTTGAATTCCAGCTCTCTTTCCTCAGAATTTTGTTGTGTTATACAATCTTATTTGTATGCATTCAACCCTAGTTACAAGACAGCATGTAACAGAAGTTCCAAGAAAATCTTCTGTGGATTCTTACTGCAGGTTACCCAGTATACCACTCAATGTATGATGATTTCATCTGGATGAAGAATTTCGGTGACGCTATGTTTCATAGGCATGTAGCAGGTAACAGTTCTATATCACAACAGCTTCTTATATTTATTATCGGCTGAAATAAATATAACCAAAAGGGTTTGACGGCTGAATATTATTACACTATTAATCAGAATCATCCCAACTCCAAATCTTACAAGTTATCCGGCCAACATTAGCTAATCTTGTGATATACTCCGTTCTTACTAATTTGAGGTAACAGCGGCAAGCATTTGGGGTTTAGTAGCTCTTCGGCTTGCAGATGAAGAGATTTTGCCGTTTGACTATGTACCCTATGCCTATGAACTTCAGGTACGTGGTTGGGTTATGGATTAAGCATATCGATAATAGATTAATATAAACAAGTATTACTGAAAATCCAATAGCACGACGCTAATGATATTTCAATACAGAGAAGTGCAGATGAGTTGAAACATGAGATTTCTGACAAGAGAATAAACCTTGTTCCGCTGTTCAAGTCCATCGAAGAGCTGAAAAGAGCTGCCACAAAGATAAACAATGAGAGAACAGTATGTGGCTCTTGTTTCCAATAGTGATACTTCTATACAAGTTCATTTAACCATGTGTAGAAATAACTGAGTCATGAATTGTAGGCAGTAGAAGACAACAAAAGCTGGGGGGAAATATGGAAACCCCAAGATTGGAAAGTAAGAGAGTTGAACGACAGACTAATGATGGCAGAACGAGCATTTACAAACAGGGAAGGACTTGTTGGAAGGCCTTGGTATAAACACCTGGTATGTTTGATTGTTGTTCCTTTGAATCAACATTAAAACTAGGTTTTCTTTGACTCCTGTAAAAAAAATCTTAAACCTGACGAACTCCCTTATACTTCGCCTATCTCAGATTTATGCACCGTCAAAGCACAATGATTATGGATCTAAATCATTTCCTGGGATAGATGATGCAATAGAGAATGCAAAGAGCTTGGACACAGCAGAGTCATGGCATTCTGTACAACGTGAAGTTTGGAGAGTTTCAAGAGCAATCACGCATGCATCACTAGTCCTCAATGGTGCGCTAACATAAATAGTTGTAGGCAATCACATTAAAAGTGGCTCTGATTTTTCCTTTCTCTCTAATTGGGGTGAATATTTGTTGAAACTTGCAACATCAAAATATCACCAGAAATTCTAGAGCGTTTAGCAAATTTTTGCACATTTTCTCCTTCATCAAGTTACTCAAAAAATTAAAAGTTTAAGCTAATTAATTTTGAAGCGTGAACGAAAGCAAGGGACATTCAAAAGGTGAAACAAATCACCTTTACTCCCTTAGTCCTCAAATGATCTTTCTATTTCTTTTGTTGTTATTTTGAATGAACATTGAACGACAATTTTAAATTAATTTAGTTGTCCTAATGAAAATTAAAAAATTTCCTAATGAAAATTAAAAAATTATCCTTGATAGTATTTATAATGTGTATTAATTGTTGAGATTGGAGCCAAAAGAGTATGGAGGATGAAGGTTGCTTGGAAGAGAAAGGAAAGAAGAAATTGACTTACAGATAAGCATGCGGCCGCATGGCTTACTGAGAGCCAGTTCTGCAGAAGTGAAAAGAAAGGGCTTATGCGACCGCATAGGGGCAGGACTCAATTTCCTCGGTGGTGTTGGTTTACTTTTGGCAGTAGTAATTATGATTCTTTTCAAGGATTAGGTTTATCGTATCCTATAAAAGTCAAGTGACGACCTAGAACACATTGTAATATCACATTGAACGATTATTGAGTATAATCCTGGCTTGGTACCTACGGTGTAGTCCGATCTTGTGACGAAATGAGTTAACAAATCTTGTGTTCTTGTACTTAATTTTCTTTCTCTTCTTGTTAATTCTCTATTGTTTTGTTTGGGGTCCGTGTATTTTCTATCATTAATAACAAGTTTTAGATTTTCATAAAGATAATTAAATAAACCTAAAAGTATTGCAAACAAAGTACAAAATATTAAGAAGATCACTTTGATAATTCTATCATTCATCAACTAATTCAACCCTATTCTATAGCTTCCCCACCCGATACACGTTTTCATCAGCAGTCTAAATATTGTCACCTGAATAGGTGAATCTTTCTCAATAGATTCAGATAATTCCTAGTTTTCTTTCAGCAATAGTCGATAAATGTACTCTCTCTCCGTCCCTTAATTAATTGTCCATTTTGGATTTTGAGAAACTTTTTAGTAAGTTAGATGAATTATACTTCAAGCATAAGAACATAAACACCCTCAATGATTCTAGTAACTTCACTTGACATTCATTTAAGGATCACTTTTGCGGGAAAAAAATGGCATTCATTTAGGGACAAAGACAGTACAAATATGTAAATAACGTATAAATTGTGTACATGTGTAAGCTGATATGTATTGCAGATTATCTAACTAATCTCAAATAACAGAAAATGTGTCTAGACTGTAAAGGGTATTGTGTATATCCTATAAAATATGTTTGCAAGTTTCTAGGAAAGTGGCGTATGGGAAGAATATGCAAGATCAGGATGAGCCTAATGGCCAGCTCCGGGGCTGGGGACAGACTGCAAAAGGCGGTCAAGTTTGGCTAGGTGGATAGTGAAGAGTCTTTCAGTGAGGACCATTGGATGAACTGATGAAGAAGGTTGAGCGGTGGTAGTGCCCTTGGCAATGGCAGTTAGGACCAAATTGTTATTTAGAACAGATTCCATCTTCTCATCGCTCAAGAGCTTTCTTGCTTCTAAAGATGGAGTAAAACAGATTAAGGTAAGAATGAGGAGAAGTGAAAGAGTGATTAAGCGAGCCATATTTAGGATATGTACGAGGTAAAAAGAGGTTTTGAGAGGTTTGAGAGATGGAGTCAACTACAGAGCAGAAGCAAAAGACAAGTGTGGCTTGGCTGAAATGGTTAGATGTCATCCATATATATAGTTATACATGTTTGTGTATGATGAGAGAGAGAGAGGGGGGGGGTAGGGATGATGTCAAGCTGCTTTGGCCAAGTCAAAAGGAATATAGAATGAATGTGCTTTGGTTGTTTAGGTGAGTTTAAAAGGACTCGTGGAATTTGGGTAGGTCCAATACGAACTAAGCCCCCGGCCTGGTGTTGCAAATTGGTATTTTTTGACAGTGACTGACCAATTCCTTATCTTCGTGTGCATATATATATATATATATATATAGGGGGGGGGGTGTTAGCTTGTTCACTGAACTTGGGTCACTATGGTAAAGAAGGGTTTGCACACTCTATAGAAAGGGGGAGACATCAGATCAAAGGACTTCAGGTATGTTATGGACCTATGGTGAAAAATTACCTTCTACTTTTAGCACTAAATGAGGAGGAGTTGGAGTTAAAAGTGACACTAATAATGCTAAAATACAGAGAAAAACTGACCAAAGGTTATGAAAGCAACAGGCAAACTTAAAACTCCGGATGGTGTCTTGGTGATGCACCTAACTTTTGTCAACCATAAACAAAAAACTACTTTTTGCTCAAGAAATGTGTTTATAACTGAAATAGTCAACTCCTCTTGCAAAGAAGGGGTCGAGGAGAAGATCCCGCGTCTAATAAATTCCAAAAAATGGAGTTAAGAAGTGAATTTACGTGACACAAGCTTATGATGAAGTACAGAAAGAATAAGTTTTTTTGTATGTATGCAAGAATCGGGAAGCAAGACAAACAGAACGGACAAAAGTAGGCAAGGATAAGTCAAACATTATATAAAGAGTTGATGATGTTTTAGCTCGCCCATGATATAGTAAATATAATCACAGAAGAAAAAGTACGCAAGTATAAAATAGTAGCACTGGTAGGTAGCAATTTGACACCTTCATTTGTATACTATAATGTTTGGGGATCACACGTACTAAAATTGATAATGGAAGCAGTTCTTTGATATATTATTATTCATGAAAACAATCTGTAGGGACTAAGGAATAATTACAAGCCAACTGCTTAAACTTTATCAAAGCTGAGAAATTATATGAGCTCAAAGCACATCCATATCGTAGCAACTCCATAGGTCAAACAACCATTAGTATTAACTTATTATTACAGGAATTAAGATTTGTTGCATGTAAACATAGTATTTATTTAGGACGGCAGAACAGAGATTTATTCCTACAAAATTATACGGCAACAAAGATTGACTTTACATATAGAATCAAAATTTGCAGCATCTTTTGCTTCAAGTAATAACAAATTTGACCAATATACGATGGTTAGTTAACCTTCAATGTGAAAGCAAAAGTTGCTACCATGTGTAGGAATTTTGTTCTGCTAAATGAACAAGTAGAAAAAGACTTGTACCTGGTACTAACAAGCTTTCAGCAGGCCTGCAATGGTGCCACAGCCTCGGTTCCAAAACTTCAACCGGCTCCAACATTTCCCTATGTTGGTTCAACATATACTACTTCCGTCCCAGAAAGAGAGTTTCACTTTGATTTTTCTGGTCGACTTAGCTGAACTTTGACCATAATTTTATGGAAATTCAATTATCCCTATGCAATTCTAAAATTTGCTATTTATAGCAAGGATGATGAGATTTTAATAATATTATGGTCAAAGTTCATCTGGATTGACCATGAAAATCGAAATGAGACTATGTTTCTGGGACGGAGGGAGTAAAACGCAATAGAGTAGTCAAAACTTGTTAGGCTCAAGTAGAAAATGCGAAAAAGTAGTCAATACATGTTTTGTCCAGCTACAACACACAGACACACAGTCACACACATACACAATAACAACAAACAGCATTGACTCCAAATAGCATGATGGTACAAGGCAAGAGACAAGCTGTTATAAAAGGACAAAGTAGCGTAGATAGCTGTGTAAGGGAACTTATTACTACAAATAAAATGCATACAGATGATGTCAAGCTTCTTTTCTGCATAATTTCCTCTCAAGTTCATGATGTTAAACAAAAAATACAAGATGCATAATTATGTGCACGGACGAATTACGCACACGCTTGAAAATCAATGAGAGTTCCATAAAGGAGTTGAGCTGAGGAGAACAGACTGTAAATCACGAAACAAGCAACAAAACTTGGAACTGTAACATCTCAAGAGCAATATTAACACTGCAAAATTATCTGTAACTTTGTTCTGCAACATAATTCTGCAAATTTAATACTCCCCCTCCTCTCCCGCCCCCACCAAAATCAAACTTTTTAAGGATGTAACTTTTTTTTGGGGTATGTGGGATGGGGTCGGGGAACGGGGGATAGAGGGAGTACATATTTCTAACATAATTGGCTCATTAGCTTAAGACCTAAAACGTCAATAGATCAATGGAGTATATATTTCTCTTTGCAAAGTTCTGGTTCTCAGAATGTGTTGTATCGTTCTTTAGTTAACCCAAATTTTCTCAACTTTGCTAAATATGCAAGAACAAGCCGCAAACTTTCAAGTCGGTAGGTAGGCAGATTATATCTTTGGAATATATAGGAGCGGCAGGTGCAAAGGATAACCTTTTCACCTAGCTAATTCCAGCTTGCATACACACACATGCACACACATATACTCACACTATAACTAAATTCAAGAATGTTTTAATTCAGAAAAGGTCAAAAAAGGTACAAACTTCCGTATTATGTATACAATGGTTAGATATATGTTGATATGCATTACAAACAGAACTAATCTCAATCAGCAAAGAGATGTGCCCAAACTATGTTGGTCTATTGTATATCAAAATCTGGAGATTCAGAAAGTGGCATGGTAGAGAAATGCAAGAACAAGAGCCTAATGACCAGCTCCGGGACTGGGAACGGCCTGTAAAATACGGTCAAGTCTCGCAAGATGAATAGTAAAGAGCCTTTCAGTCAGAACCACTGTACGGCCTTTATAACTTGGGGAAGAAGGGGTAGTAGTGCCTATGGGAAGGGCAGTTGGGACCAAACTGTCCTCCATAGCAGATTCTGTCTTCTTCTCCATGATCAAGAGCCTTCGCACTTCTAAATATGGAGAAGAACAAAAGGTAAGCATGAGGAGAAGCGAAAGAATTCTTAAACGAGCCATGTAGGACGACAGGATACAAGGGAATTTAAGTTTTGTCTGTTTTGAGAGGCTTGAGCAGGGGCGGACCTAGGGTCAAAATGGAGGGGGTTCAGAAATTACGTTACCCAAAAACTTCAAAAAAAATTTGTTTTTTACATAACTACCTACATCAATTACAGGGGGGGGGGGCTGAGCTGGTAAGCGGGGGGTGCACTTAGTAATATTATGTTTTTATTTTTTTTTTTTACATGTCAACATTAATTTTGGGGGGGGGGGGTCACAGCCACCCCTTTGGGTGTTCCTGTTTCCGCCCCTGACTTGAGAGATGGAGTCAACTCCAGAAGAAGCAGAATACAACTCTGGCTAAGCTGAAATGGTTGGATAGCATGCATCTACTCCCTTTGTCCCACAATGTTAGTCCCGATTTTCATTTTTGTTTGTCCCAAAATGTTAGTCTTGATTCCTAAATTGAAGTATTAAAACCAAAGAATTTCCAAAACTACCCTATAATATAATCAGGAAAACTCACTAATGGCATTCACTAAATAGTAATAAGTGGAACTCATTAAGGATAGCATTAAAAATGAAAAAATATTCTTAAAATGTTTGAATTGTCAAATGAGACTATCATTACGGAACGGAGGGAGTATATAGTTATACATGTGTTTGATGAGAAAGAGAGAGGGTATTAGGTGTGAGGATCAAGCTGCTTTGGCCAAGTCAAGAAAATGTATTACTATAAGGAAACGCGCAATTACTTGCATGGTTAGTTGGCTAACCAACAATATATATGTTGCAATTAAGATAATTGACAATGGGGTGGGTCTATTCAGACCTCACCAAAAATAATTCCCTTAATACTTCTTCCTGTTCTCTGAATCTGCTTCTCATCATTGAACCAAAATTTCTGAATGACTTAACAAACCAATGCAATCAACAACAAAAAGTACCCTTTCTTATTAGATAACAGATTATGATATGATAACAGGTTCAACTATAAAATCATTGACTTAATTTCAAGATAATCAATATTGACTTAGCAAATAAAAATTAGGTTGAAAATCAAAGGACTTTCTCAATAATTGGGAAACATAATATACTACCTTCATCCCATAATAAGTGTCGAGCTTTCTTTTTTGGCCCGTTCTAAAAGAAGTGTCACGTTTCAAAATAATAATATAGGCTTACTGCAATTTTATCATGGTACACGCAATGTACAACAAGGAAATCACATTAAGAGGAAAGTGAAAGAGTGGTTAAACAAGCCATATGTAGGATATGTACGAGGTAACAAAAAGTTTCAGGAGGCTTGGGAGATTTAGTCAACTATATAGCAGAAACACATAAGACAATTGTGGCTTGACTGAAATGGTTAGATGGCATGTATATATATATATATATATATATATATATATATATATAGTTATAGTTATAGTTATAGTTATAGTTATAGTTATAGTTATATTTATACATGTTTGTGTACGGTGTGAGAGAGAGAGAGACATGAGAGAGGGGGGGGGGGGGCTAGGGGTGATGTCAAGCTGCTTTGGCCAAGTCAAAAGGGATATAAAATGAATGTGATTATGTTGTTTAGATGAGTTTAAAAGGACTCGTGGAAGTTGGGTAGTCCAATATGAATTAAGCCCCCGGCCTGGTGTTGCAAATTGGTATTTTTTGACAGTGACTGACCTCAATTCCTTGTGTTCGAGTATCTGTGTGTGTGTGTGTGTGTCTATATATATATATATATATATATATATAGGGGGTGGGTTAGCTTGTTCACTGAACTTGGATCACTATGGTAAAGAAGGGTTTGCATACTCTATAGAAAGGGGCAGACATCAGATCAAAGGACTTCAGGTATGTTATGGTGAAAAATTACCTTCTACTTTCTAGCACTAAATGAGGAGGAGAATTGGAGTTTAAAGTGACACCAACAATGCTACAATACGGAGAAAAACTGACCAAAGTTTATGAAAGCAACAGGCAAATTTAAAACTCAGGTTGGTGTCTTGGTGATGCACCTAACTTTTGTTAACTATGGCCAAAAAACCACATTTTGCTCAAGAAAAATTGTTTATAAATTAAATAGTCAAGTCCTCTTGCATAGAAGGGGTAAAGGAAAGATAATGTACCTTATAAATTTCAAAGTGAACTATAACACAAGCTTATGCTGATGTAAGGAAAGAATAAGTTTTTTGTATGTGTGCAGGAATCAGGCGGCAAAGACAAATGAAGCGGACAAAAGTAGGCAACGATAAGTCAAACATTATAAAAACAGTTAATGATGTTTTAGCTCGCCCATATTATATTCACAGAAGAAAAATCGCGCTTGTATATTAAAATAGTAGCAATTGGCACATTCATTTATATACTAGTGAAACACAGCATAATAAAAAAAATAGCAAATGAGCAATAATGTTTTGGGATCACGCGTACTGAACTTAATCATGGAAACAGACTGCTTAAACTTTATCAACAAAGACAAAGCAGAGAAATTATATGAGCTACAAGCACATCAATATCTTAGCGACTCCAGAGGTCAGCCAACTTTTAGTATTAACTTATTACTGGAATTAAGATTAGTTGCACGTAAACATAATAATTAATTAGGAAGGCAGAACTGAGATTTTTATTCCCACAAAATAATACGGCATAAAAATTGACTTTCTATATAGAATCAAAAGCAGCAGCATCTTTTGTTTCAAGTAATAACAAATTTGACCGACGGTTAACCTTCAATGTCAATGCAAAAGTTGCTACCAGGTGTAGAAATTTTGTTTTGTTAAATATATATAGGTAGAAAAACAATTGTACCTGATATTAACAAGCTTTTATCAGGCCTGCAGTGGTGTCGTCTTAGTTCCCAAACTTCAACCTGCTCCAACCTTTACCTATGCTGGTTCAACCATATACTACTTCCATCCCAAAATAAATGCCCATTTTTATTCTCGTTCAAGAACAAAAGTAGACATTTATTTTGAGACGGAGGGAGTATAACGCAGCAGAGTAATTTGACTTGCTGTATAGTACAAGGGTAGAGACAAAAATTTTATAAAGGACAAAGTAGTGTGGAAAGCTATGTAAGGAAACTTAATACTACTAACAAAATGCGTTCAGATGATGCCAAGCTCATCTGCAAAATTTCCCCTTGAGTGCATGATGTTTAACTCTCATGAAAATCGATGAGGGTTCCATAATGGAGTGGAGCTGAGAAGAACAGATTATAAACCACGAAACAATGAAAAAAACTTGGAACTGCAACATCTCTAGAGTGGTATTGACACCTTAACAATCATATGTAACTTTGTTTTCCAACACAAATCTGCAAATTTAATACTCACCCTCCCCCACCCACCACCACCACTCCCCCACCCCCCCCCCAAAAAAAAACAAGTCAAAATTTTTAAGGATGAGCTTTAAGTGCTTGTACCTTGTTGAAATTGTACTTAAATTATCACTGCATTTAGAAATAAGTCATATCATGGGACAAAACCAAAAAGGAAAGAGAGACTTTCTTTTCTTTTCTTTTCATTTCTTTTATTTATTTTCTTTCTCTTTTGGGGGGATGGGTGGGGTTGGGAAGCGGGGATAGATAGCACGTAAAATGGCAATAAATCAATGAAGGGAGTTTATATTTATTTTCGCAAAGTTCTGATCTCCGAGTTTGTTGTATCGTTCTTTCGTTAACCCATATATACTCAACTTTGCTAGATATGCGAGAACAAGCCTTAAAATTCTCAAATCGGAAGCTAGACAGATTATATCATTTGAATAGACAGGAGTGGCAAGTGCAAAGGTAACCTTTTTCACCTGGCTAATTCCAGCTTGTACACACACATGCACATTATAACAAATAATTTCAAGAATGTTTTAATTCAAAAAAGAAGGTACAGTCTTATGTATTATGTATAGAATGGTTACATCTATGTTGGTATGCAGTACAGCATTACCAATAGAACTTATCTAGTAGTCTCAAATCTCAATCAGCAAAAAAGATGTGCCTAAACTGCGTTGGTCTATTGTACTAGTATGTATCAAAATCTGTAGATTTTCCCAGAAAGGGGCATAAGGGGAAATGCAAGAACAAGAGCCTAATGACCAGCTCCGGGACTGGGCACGGCCTGTAACATACGGTCGAGTCTCGAGACATGAATCATGAAGAGCCTTTCATTCAGGATGATTTCATGATCTTTATCACTTGGGGAAGATGGGATGGTGGTGCCTATGGGAAGGGCATTTGGGACCAAACTGTCCTCCAGGGTTAATTCTGCCTTCTTTTCCATGCTCAAGAGCTTCCGCGCTTCTAAAGATGGAGTAGAACCGATTAAGGTAAGAGCGAGGAGAAGTGAAAGAATACTTAAACGAGCCATGTAGGACAGGGTAAAAGGTAAAAATAAATTTTGAGAGGCTTGAGAGATGGAAGTTAACTACAGAGCAGAAGCAGAAAACAACTTTGATTTGGCTGAAATGGTTAGATGGCATGCATATATATACTTGTACATGTGTGATGAGAAATAGAAGGTATTAGGTGTGAGGACAAGCTGCTTTAGCCAAGTCAATAGGGAATATATTACTATTGTCCACCGGTTGTAGTTTACAAAGGACTTGTGGAAGTAAGGTAGGGTCATATGATCTAAGCCGCCGGCCGGTGTTGGAACTTGGTACTTTCTGACAGTGACCGACTTCGATTCCTTCAGTTTCATAATTTTTAATTTTTTTTTTTTTTTGGGGGGGTGGGGGATAGTGTTCCCTGAACTTGAAATAACTAGGGTAAATAAGGATCTGCTCTAGCTATGGAAAGGGACAAATATCAAATCAACTGGGTATGTTTTTGTGAATAAATACCTCCTTTTTTTTAAGCTCTGAATAAGGTGGAGAATAGGAGTTGTTGGTAACATCAATAACACTATATTAGTATAATACAGAAGCAAAAAATGAAAAGAGGTTGTGAAAATACAGGCAATTTTAAAACTTGAGTTGGTGATGCACCAATCTTTTGAAATGAAGAACAATAAAAGTAAAATAAATAACACTTTTTGCTCAAGATTTTCTATTCTATTCTATTAATGAAATAAACAACTCATCTGCAAATGAAGGGTATAGGAGAAGATCTTCCATCTAATAATTTAAAAAAAAAGAAAATGGAGTTAACATGGAAAGAATTAAGATTTTTTGTATGTATGCAAGCAGGCAGCGAACAGTAGCAGAACAAAGCAGGCAAGAACAAGTCGAACATTATAAAAAGAGTTAATGATGTGTTAGAAAAGCAGGCACGAAGAAAATAAGCAGAACAAGTAGGCAATCCAAACATTATAAAGAGTTAATGATGTGTTAGCTCGCCCTTAACATACATGGATGAAAAGTATGCTCGTTTATAACAGCAAATTGACACACTCATTTGTATACTAGTCAAAACTAGCAAGTTAGGAAAATAGTAAACGAGTAAAGTTTGGGGATCACCTTGTTGAGCATAATCATGGAAACAGCTCTTGATAGTGATTTAGATTTTGGACACCATCTGTAGGGAATAATAGCATCAAACTGCTTAAACATTATCAACATAGACAAAGGGGAGAAACTATGAGTTAAAATCGCAATCAAAATCCTGGTAACTCCATAGGTAAAAACATTTAGTGTCACCTTTTTACTGGAAGTAATATTCGTTGTAAAAGTGAGTGTTTCAATAGGACTAAGGACGGCAGAACGGAGATTTTTTCCCAGATACAAACTATGGCAGCAAAGATCCCGTCCCAAAATAAATGACATGTTTGACTTGTCAAACATTTTAAGAATGACACTTTACTTATATGTACCTTATTTGTACCATTGTTAAAGGGCACTAATACTATTTCCTTCTTTCGAAATGCAACAGTTATTTTAGATGGGCCAAACAAGAAAAGGCGACATTTATTTTGAGACGGATGGAGTAATTAATAGAAGTAGCAACATCTTTTGTTTCAAGTAATAACAAATTTGACCAATATAAGAATTTCAATATGCTCATAGAAGAAGTAGAAGTTACAGTTGTACCTAGATTTTAGGGGCCTGCAATGGTGCCGTCTAGTTTCCCAAACTTAGATCCACTCCGACCTTTTAATGTGTTGGCTCAACAATATACTGCAAGAGAAGTAGGAAAAACCTGTTGTATAGGCTCAACCACATAAATCAAAAGAGTAGTCAATACATATAATTATATTGTCCAGCTAAAACACACGCACATATACACAATAACAACAATCAGCAATGACAAAATCAATCAACAGTCACAATCCAGATAGCAGGATGGTACAAGGCTAGAGACAAACAGGTATAAAAGACAAAGTAACGTGAAGAGCTAGAGGTAAGCTGGGAACTCAATACTATTAATAAGCATTCAGATGATTCCAAACTTATTTTTATCTGCGTACTTTCCCCGAAATTTCATCATGCTTGAAAGGAAAATTATAAGATGCAAAATGATTTGCATAGATAAATCACGTGTACTTTTGAAACGAACCACGCACACTCTTGAAAGTTCAATGCATAGCACATCTCAAAATTCTCTCAGCGGGCTTCATAAAGCAGCGTAGCTGTGAAGTGTGATAATATCACGAAACTTTCAATGACACTTGAACCTTGAAATCCCAAGAATCGCATTAACACAACGCAATCATGAATGCTTTAATACAGAAAAGAGGTACAAAATTTAATAAAATGTATAGATTGGTTACATTTTACATCAATATGCATTACAAATAGAAATATAGAATTATAAGAATGTACTAAACTGTTCAAAGCTATTTAGTATATAGTATTTTCATAAATTTGTCGGGTGGGGAGGGAGGAGGGGGAGGAATGCAAGAACAAGAGCCTAATGGCCAGCTCCAGGACTGGGGACAGACTCCAAGATACGGTCAAGTTTGACGAGGTGGATTTTGAAGAGCCTTTCAGTAAGGACCATTGAGTGACCTTTACCGCCTGGGGAAAAAGGTGAGGCGGTGGGGCCCATTGGAAGGGCATTTAGAACGGAACTATCCTCTAGAGCAGATTCCGTTGACTTCTCCATGCTCATGACTTTGCGTGCTTCTAATGTTGGAGTAGAACAGATTAAGGAAAGAATCAGTAGAGTTGAAAGAACGCTTGGATGACCCATGTAGGACAGTGTGTGAGGAGGGCAGAGATGTCTTAAGGCTTGAGAGATAGGACCAACTATGAGGCAAAATGGAATACAAGTTTGGCTTGGTGAAATGATTTGATAGCATACACATATATATAGCAATCCGTGTGTGCGTGTGTGAAAGGGAAAGCAGGCTTGAGGATCCAGTTGGTTTGGCTAAGTCAAGTGATATGGAATTGGAATGCAAGAAGGAATATATTACTATTGTGCATATGCTGAACATAAACTGGGTAGGTACATATGAACTAAGCCGGCCAGTGTTGATACTGCTTGGACAATTTCTTACAGTGACTATCCTCACTTCCTTATGTTCCAATAGTTGATTTTTAATACTCCCTCGTCCCTAAATGAATGTCCAAATTTCATTTTAACGGACACTCTGAAAATGTGTGTTTTTTTATACATTTTAATAGCAAAGATGGGTAAATATTCTTGTTTTCCACTTTCTAAATATTTAGTTTTACGATAATAACATGAATAGAGAAAAAAATAAAAAAAAAAATACTTTTAGGGATAATTCTTTTTACAAAAATGACATTTAGGGACAGAGGGAGTAACTGACAGAGAAGGGCCTTTATGCCTATCTAAATTGTTAATACTTCTATAAGTGTACACACAAAACAAGCACTTTTTTTAGGACTTTGGGAGTGTTTCAGCGAGATTGAAGTCCAACATGATACCTACAATGCTTGAAAACAGAGAGAAATTTTTGAAGAAGCTAAAGAGCATAGAAAACTTGAATTGGTGTTATACCAATTCTTTATCAACAATATTTGAGTCAAAACATATATTATTCTTAGACTGCCTCCTATTTTAATTAAATTGCAAAGAAAGATAGAAAATAAAGATCCTACACCTTAACTCTAATAAAATATTTGGAAGTCAGGAATGTGATTTAAAGGATAGTATGTCATAAGCTTAACTGCTGAAGTAAGAAAAGCATATTTATTTCGTACTTGAGCAGTATTCAGGGAATGAGGACAAAAGTAGGGAAGATTGGTTTAACATTATAAAAAGAGGTAATGATGTGTTAGCGCATCCTTAAGATAATCATAGAACAAAAAGTATATTCCTATCATAAGCGTACCAAACAGACATATTCATTTGTATGCTAGTAACATAACTAGTTTGAAGAATATTAAATGGGTTGCGGTTAGGGATCATGGGTGTCGAGCTTAAGCGTGGAAACAAGTCTATGATAGTGGTTAAGGAGTCCTAACACCAACTTTAGGAAATGATAACATGCTAACAGCTTTATTTATTAATTTTATTTTTATTTTTTGTCAAAGAAAGGGACAAGAGAAACATATGAGCTAAAAGCACAATCCAAATCCTAAGCATCTATCTCTAAAGGTTGTCAGACGACTTGTGTTACTAATTTATTTCAAGGAAGTGAGATTAGCTGCGCATAAACAACGCACTTAACAAGGACTGCAGAACTGAGATTTCATTGCACAAAACCTTATGATAATATATGTTTAATAGAAAATGATTTAGATTCATAGAACAGCATCTTTTGTTTTGACCAATGACAAAAATGAAACTCATGTGATGGCTAAACCTTGACATGAATGTAAAAGTTGGTATCTCATATGAGATAAGGGGAAATGAAAACATACAGGCTCTGTATACCAGAACGTGGTCATTTAGCATGTTTTAGCCGACCAGTGCTGGTTATCGTCTAGGCTCCTTAAGCTTCAAACTGCTCCAACTTCTGTAATGTGGGCATAACACTATGATGCACGAGCATAATCAAAAAATGGAAAGACATGAACATACTCTGTATAATTCAAAAGAGTAGTCAAAACATGCCTTGTCCATCTACAGCGCACAGATACACTATAATGGCAAACAATAGATACAATAAAATTAGAAGCACTGGTCAGATAAGAGGACAATAATAATACTCATAAGTTACAGAAGAGAAGAGTAAAGGTGCAAATTACAGCAGTATTAATATTATTAAAGTACATAAGATGAGAGTAGAGATGCAAATTACAGCAGTACTAGTATAAATATTACTACCTCCGTCCCAAAATGAATGACAAAAAAATTCAAATTTGCTCTTGTTCGAGAGCATATTTCAAAAAGTTTTCGGACATTAATTATGGGACGGGGGGAGTACCAATAAGAATAGGGAACTTCTATTGCACTGAAGATGGGTTCAACATAGTTATCATAATATTCTCCCAATTTCAATCAAAAGATCAGAAGTAAGCAACAGTGTTGTAAATTCAAAGAACAAGATCATAGAATGTAATTATTCGTCTGCATAGTTATATATGGATTTCATGCGAAGCTCAAAAGTTACGGCAGTTTGTAGCTCCAGAAGCCTGAATCCAACGCCATATGATGAAATGAAATCTTTTCACAAACATTTCATCGAACACTTTCCGTGCACTCACCAAGTCACTGAAGAAAATCAGCATTTCCCACCTTCCCTTCCACTACTAGAATCTGATTTAGATTTCAAACAACTGAACCAACGAATTTGTTGATTGATATTCAGCAATCATTTATTTAGTTTACACATAAATCTATATGTTTTGGTCAAATTTCAACAAGTGTCTCCAAGGATAAGAAAAGTGACTAAAGTGATATGAATCTAGGTACAATGATTATCAAGTTGAATAGAAATGGACACAAGATGTTTGTTGACTAAGGAAAGCCCTTGAACAACTTGTTCGCCGGCATAAAACCCCGCCCGGGAGGTTTTGGTACCTGCCTTGACCGGAAGTTTACTAAGTGTTTTTGGTGATTACAATGCTAAGAGCGTATTCAAAGGGAACTTAGACTAGTGTGAACGTGTGTGCAAAATACAGTGTTTTATCCCTTTTATACCTCAAATAACGGCTAATTCACAAAGAGAAAAGATAGGCCTAAAATCTCGAAAGTAATGCTGATCTTGTTGAGATATATTCGCCATTTGTTGTTGAGGGAGGAGATAACGATCTGTTGCCGAGGAAACGTCTTTGAATTGGTCTTCACTTCTTTTGATACGTCCCTAAAAAATAGGATTAACGTAACTATGTTCCAACCTGCAGAAGATCAAGTTGTAATCAATTCAAGTTCGTTAGTACCAAGTTGTTTGATGCAAGTTGTAAACATGTTGACTTAATAACGTAGGGCCCAACACTGTAGGAACTATAAACTGCTGGACATAAATCTGTAGGAACTAATAATTTACAGGCAAAAACTATATTTTAGTTACTGAATTTTAGCTTTTTTTTTCAAAATGTGCTCATTTGTCGACATTTGCTAAAGAATCTACCGAATTGAACCACACACATACCACTAATTTCGTTAAATACAACTAGAGTAAATTCTCTTTTGGGGAAATTAATTTGTAATATTTTCTATAAACTGTGTGCTTATGACATTTTACATTAATTAATTTGTAGGTTTTATCATATATGTCAACAACGTTAATATATTGATTGAAAAAACTTAATAAACATTAGTCACGTGACTAAATTTATTTAGATTTTTAACAAATTTGTTAACATAGTTAGCACATTTTGAAAATATGAAAGTTTAATAAGAATATTTTGAAAAATATTAGTTCGGTGAGAACATTTTGAAAAGAGACTTTGACCGATAAATTCATCAGTCAAATGAAATCTACCAATAAATACAGACATTTTCAAAACTCGCCAATAAATTCCTACTAAAAATGTGGACAAAAATACTCATAAGTCCTAACTGCAATTCCCGCAAGTACCAGTGTCTTATGCGCTTGATGGGTGAAGATTAGGATCCTCTAGTTCGCACTCCCTATGCATTCTCCCTCTCTCTTTCTCTCTATTGCTTTTTTTTCCCAGTTAATAAAAATAACAACAAATGTGAAATTTGTCCTACACAGTTATTCTAAAAGAATGACATAAATAACTGAGATTCTACAATACAGTTATAAAGTAAACCAACTCTATCATGAACAACTGTGAAAATCTATAAAACATTAATGTGAATAAAATTCTCAGTTTATAACATAAACCAACACAATTATAACATAAACCAATTCTATTTCACAATTATTTAAATAACTGTGAAATAAAATTCACAATTATTTACATCACAACTGTGAAATACACATCATAGCTCAAAATTTATCAGTTATTTAAGCAAAATAACGTGAAATACACATCACAGTTATTTCACAAATAATATCTATTTATGAAAATGTTTGTTTTTATTAGTAAATTATACCTCATCTTAAGATCTTATTGGTAAAACCCCTTTATAATGATTAAATCATGATTAAAAAAAAAAGCACTAAGATTGCTTCTTATTTAAAAACGCTAACATTTACAAACCAAAAAGATGACGTGATAATGAGGCTACAAACTCGAAAACTTCATCATGGAGTACTCACAGGAAGGCGTCTAACAACAACATTGATGTCATGCCTTGCCTTTTCGGTATGAAAGAAGTTAGTGACTACTCCCTCCGTTGTAAACCTACACTTTAGGCATAAAAATTAAGAAAAAGTAAAAAAAAAGAAATAGGTGAAAAATGTATTTGTGAGTATAAAAAATTAAATAGCAGAGAAAATGAATGGGAGGAATAGTTAGGAAAAAAAAAATGTTATGAGTGTAAAAGTAAAGTAGGAGACAAAATGAGTGGATGGAATAGTAAAGATTCTTTGTCATTTTTGGACAGTTCACACTGGAGTGAGACGTCCCAAAAAGAAAATAAGTCCACACTGGAGTGGAAAGGAGGGAGTATGAAATATAAATTGTACTCCCTCCGTCCCAGACCAAGGTTCCTCGGGAGAAATTTCACGCTTCTTAAGAAATTTTTTAAAAAATGAAAAAAAGTTAAATGTGTGATAGAGAATACTCCCTCCGTCCCGCGATTATATAGAATTTTTGGCCTGGCACGGAGATTAAGGTAAAAAGTGATAAAGGTAATGTGTTGTGAGTGTAAAAGTAAAATAGGAGAGAGAATGAGTGGAGAGAATAGCAAATTTAAAAAGTGTTGTGAGTAGAGAAAAGTGGGTCCCATTTCCATTTTGGGAAATTATTGATTATTCTGGGACGCCCAAAAGAGAAAATTTTCGGTATTATTGTGGGATGGAGGGAGTAGTAGTTAATGATTAATTTTTTTGTAACTATGTTAACTTTATAAGGGCATCATGAATGGTTTTTTTGTAATATGGGGTATGAAATAGTAGTTAATGATTAATTTTTTAATAGGAGAGAGAATGAGTGGGAGGAATAGTAAGTTAATGATTGTTTTTTTTTTATAAATATGTTAACATTATAAGGGTATAATAAATGATTTTTTTGTAAATATATTAAATTATAAGGATATAAATATATTCAAAAACTTGCCATTTAAAAAATAGAACTCTTGATCTGGAGGGAGTACTTAGTAAATTGTTGTGTGGGTCCACCATTCCAAGCCATCAAACAGTGAATTTGATCTTCATATTCAGAAAGAAAATACTCCCTCCATTCTATAAAACCTTACCCACTTTGCCTCATCCTATAAAACCTTATCCACTTTGCCATTAGGACGTCCCACTTATAAGTCATATTTTCTAAAAAATAAATTTTTTAATACTTCTTTATTCATGGGATCCACTTATTATACTCATAACAACTATCCACTTAGACTATCAACAATGGTTTCATCCCACTCCTCCTTTTCATCTAACACTTTTTACACTTTTTTTCATCCACCTAATATTTCATCTACCCATTTCATTTAACCCCCTACAATGGCTAACTTAAATTAAATTTCAACTCCCTCCAACTCATCATTCTATACCCCACAACTTTTATTTTATTTATATTCTCTATTTTTATGATTAGTAAAATAATAATAATAATTATTATTATTTATAATTAAAAAAATATTTCACACTTAATTAAAAAAATATTGCATCAATTTATAGAAAAAAATAATGATTTTTTTTAAATAAAGGCTAAAATGAAGAAGGATAATTGAGAAATGAGTATTTTTTTTTGTCTAAATCAAATGAAACTTATATCAATTTGTAGGGAAAAAAATGATGATTTTGGTGAAAAAAAATAAAAAAAAAATTAATTTACTAGGCGATAATTCAGCTTAAAGAATTGGGATTAAAAAAATATTCGAAAATTCAATGGACCAATTAGAACGTGACACTTGGCATAATCAGAAAAAACAAAAAAAGGGCAAAATTGAAGGCCTCACGCGCCTTCTATGGGCGTGAGTCACACGCGCCAAGCTTTGCCCAATCATTATCCGACACGTGTCCATTAAAGAGAAAAAAAAAATTCTGCTAGATGAAATCTTTCATCCAGCCAATTAATCTCACATGGTTTCAACCCACCACTGCACGATTTCATCTAGATGAAATGGATTTCATCACCATTTCATTCCTCCCATTGTACTAAGTCTTACTATTTTCTATCTCACTTTCTCTCTCCTATTCACTCACAACTTCTATTTTAATAACAGTATTTCTGATTTTTCGCGTAAAACAGTAAATGAGTAATCTTTTATGGGACGGAGGGGCAGTGTTTTTGGCTCTGGCTCCCAATCTATTACCCACTATGTTAATGTGTAGCCCACTTTTTTAACCAATCTCGTAGTCACTATGGCCTCATGTGTCTGGAACAAAGTAGATACTTTTCTTTTATTTTTTTTATTCTTTTGATGAACCCGCCCACAAATTTAAAAATAAATTAACAGCCTTGGCCACTTGACCTTACTAAATAGTACGAGTACTCAAGTTGAAAGAAGTATGAATTTATTGGCGAGTTTTGAAAATATCTGTTTTTATTGAAAAATTATACCACATTTCAAGGTCTTATTAATAAAAATCTCTTTTGAAAATAGCTAAAATTTAGTGACTAAAAATAGTTTTTGCCTAGCTCAAAACCGTTGGATCATAACTGATATATACTCCCTCCGTCTCATTCGATTTAGAATAATTTGTCATTTTGAGTGTCACACTTGATTTAGTACATTCCAAAATGACAAGTTTATATTATTTTTATATTTCATGAGATTCACTCGTTATACTCACAACAATAATTTACTTACTCTTTATTTCACTCATTTTCTCTCTTATTTTATTTTTCAACTCAAAATAGCTCTTTCACTTGTGCTCTTTTTTTATTATATTAGCATTTTTTAATTAACGTGTGATTGAAAACAAAATCATAAATCAAATTAGACGGAAAAAATAATATGATACACAAAAATATGATACGAATAATCTCGATCTCATTGGTTGATAATTTAGACAAAATCTATACAATCGAGCACAAATGAGAAAAGAATTACAATGAATTGAAATATAATATACAACATAAAAATAATAAAGAGAAAACCGTAAATTCATTGTCTTGAGTTTGCTTGAATCCGTGTCGTAACCTCCTTGAATCGTCATCTTGAATTTGCTTGAATCCGAGTCGTGTGTAACACACTCTCCTTAAGACTAATTCGCCCCCTCACTACGAGTGCTCGAGGTCTTCAATGGACGTTAGTCTCCCAGGATAAAACGGATGAACCGGAACAACTTTGCACTTAAAATTTTCCGGCGAATTTCCCTATGCTTGGACAAAATCACCATGGATATTTCTCTAGGAGGCCAAAGGAAGAAGATAACAAATTGCAAGAGGGAGGGTGGAAAGATTGATGAAAAAACATTCTAGTTTCTTGTTGTGGGTAACTCTCATTTAGCTCCACCAAAAATCCTAGGATTTTATATGAAGGTCCTTTCAATTTGTAACCCCAAGACTCTTGGTATGTATCCAATTAATCCCTTAATAATTTGGATTTATGGAACATCAATATCCAATTAATCCCTTAATAATTTGGATTTATGGAACATCATCAATATCCAATTAATCCCTTAATAATTGGGATTTATGGAACATCAATATTTTGATGAAGTTTCAAAAGTTACACTTTCAACCCATCAACTTTGAGCTATCATATCTTTCTTATCCAATACCAAATTGGACATCTAGATATTTCATTTTCATGTTCTCACAACATGGAACATGAACCCACAATAATTTTTGTCAAACGACAAACGATTCATGTAAGGAAAATACACAATTTCCTTCACATATAACGAATTTTTCCAACAATCCCCCACATGAAGGAAATTAATGACGAGTTTGGTGATAGATTCCGGCAGACGAAAACTTGCATACGATAGGTGTGGGAATGCCCATTGAACCTTCGCTCGTACAAGCATATTTACTCTACTCGCAAGTCGGTAGACGCGATGTCCTTGAACCGTTATGCTTTTTGTGTAGCCGATCATATACTTGACACAAGTAATGTCCTAACATAGTTCAATTCTCATAGCTATGTTCATTCATGGCCCTGAACATTTTGCCTGGTTCTGTGAGAGGGTCTAAGAATTGAGCCTCACACAATTCTCCTCGAAGCGGCCCCACTTCTTTCTCACATAGGTGATTTCTTAAAGGTAACCCGTATTACCCCGCTCGAATTTTCGACGCGTAAGAATCATTAAAAGCCATAAGCTTATCCTTGTCCTTTCTGGGATGTCACTAACAGGAATGGACTTGGGTTTGGTTCCCCCACAGTGACGCTGCAAGTCTTTTAACAAGCTTAGGTTGTCCCATCAATCTAGTTCTTGGGATCTCCAGTCATCTAGATTGGGTTTTCCGCCGTGTTTAACTTTTAAGAGGCTTACGTCTCATTCCCTCATCGAACTTTCAACTAACTCTCTATTTAACCCTTTGGTTAATTTAGGGATCCGTTTATCATTTGACTTCACATCGTCAAATTAGTTGAGAGTAGTTGTTTAATGGTATTATGTCTTAGACATAAATGTCTAGACTACCATTACACACATTGCTATATGTTATGTCAATCATAAATTGACTTTAGCAATATAACATCTTGCTACACACAAGCTTTATCCATAGAACAAGTGTTAACACAAATTCATTCTAGTGATTTTCTATTGATCCTATCAAATTTATCAAGAATATCCGTCTAATGACTTGTTTAACAACGAGTCCATTAGTTTTCCTTGAATTTGAATCAACGGATCAAATTGACTAGAATTTTTCTTAGTTAACATATCGTATTTTGGATTTAATTAACAAAGTGATGTAGTCACTCTTGTTTAAATCCACACAATCAAACCTTTGATGTCATTACCTTTTTACTTGTCTCAAGTCATACAATGACTTTACAAACTAGCACATTTTCTTCTAGGTTCCATTTCTTGAACCGTTTTAACACTTTGATCTATTTCATTCAAAGTATCATATATTCACTTCCATGAATTTGACATCAATACTTGGTTTCTATTTATTTTATTTTCTTTTGATTTTTATATATATTCAAACTTATTGAATCATATATAACAAACCAATATTCACAATTGTTATGAACATAACTCTTGAAACATAATCCACCATTTAGTAACCAAATTCAATTTCCTTGGTAATTGGACTTGCTACTTTGCGAAACACCCCCACATTAACAAGTACGTAGGCCTACGTTTCCATAATTCATATAGACATCTCATTGTTTTCTTGGGGAAACCTTTTCAATAGGTAATTATTTTCCAAAGTATACTCACCCCCACATTTTCGGGTTAGTCCCAAAATTAGCAATAATGCCAATTTTCATTATTAACACCATTTGATCATGGTGTACATTGTGGACACTTTGTTTCATTGCTCATATACAACAAACCTCACGGATTGTTCTATGTAAATTTTCTCTTCTAAATTGACATTTAGAAAGGTTATTTACATCCATTTGATGTATTTCAAATTATTTACATCCATTTGATGTATTTCAAATTTTTGCTATGCAGCAATTGCAAATATAACTCTTTATTCTCGTGATGAGAGAATAAGTATAAAAGTAATCAAGGTCTTCATTTTTCTTGTAATCATCAATTACAAGTCTAGCCTTGTACTCATTGATTGTTCCATCGGTCTTCATTTTCCTTTTGAAAATTCACTTATATGCTAGTGATTTACTACTCGGAGGTAAATCCACTAGTTTTCAAGTGTGATTTTCCAAGATGGAATCAATCTTACTTTTAATGGCCTATTTCCACAAAGATCCTTTCAAAGAGCTTAATGTCTTTATAACTTTGTGATTCACTTTCTATCATGGAGGTTAGAAAATCCGGGCCATAGAATTTTCTTATCCTACCTCATTTGCTATGTTGAGGTCATGCCTCTTCTTTATCATTCCTTATGATAAATTTCTTCTTCTTCTATTGAATCATGAATCCGTTTAAATGAGTTTGCCTCATCTTTTAATTTATACGGAAACATATTCTTAAAGAAAGAAGTGCTTCATGATTCCATTATTGAATCTTGAATTCATACACAAGAATTCTATAATCACAACTATTGTAAATATACCCAACCATATGCAATCAATAGTATTTAGTGTAATATATACACAAACTACATTTAGTTGTGTTTTATCACTACCTCTTTATTAAGTTGATTTTCAACTTTTTCTTTAAAGAGATAAGATTCAATATTTTGCTTTTTAGCAAGCAATGTTAAAGGTACAAATTTACATTTTACCATCATCTAGTGAATAACATTCACCCCTCAAGCATCAATATGACTTGATTATAGCTTCAAGCATATATTTGATAAGTCTTGTTTGACCATAAAAAGTGATTCATTCTCATTATTAATCACTTGAATACCCTTTCATTTCATTCATTCCAACATCATGAATTTCATTCTTGATGACATCACAATTGCCACTCAAGACACAAGGTATATGCTTGACTTTTTCAAACAAGTTTGGCTTTTTAAACACGTTTGACTATTCAAATGATTTTGACAATTCAAACAAGTTTGACCCACTTTGTCTTTGTATTAAGCATTTAGGCATGCTTCATCACATTTGCTTTCGCCAAAAGAAATGTTAGACAACTTTTTCTTCAAAGTTCTATTCTCTTTTCCAACACAAAGACGAATAGCACACACCTCAACATTCATTATGTTTGAGGTGATTTTAAAAAAAAAATCAAGTGGGAAACAATTTCTCAATTATTGTCATCACTTGAGAATTTCACTCAACACCATCAATTCTACATGGTTTTCATGGAATACTATTTCCACTTTTTCCATATGATTTTTATTTCATTTATGGAGTCCACTATTTAAAAACAAGAAAGTGGATTAAGATGATTTTTCAATGCACCCGCATTCTCGATTTTATATTTATAGTCCAACGACTCCAACAAATGTATTGCAATTTTCTTCGTACTAAATATGATTTATAATGAATCCGACAATTCATTAAGTATATAGTTTCGATAAAGAAAATTCACATGCTTCAACCGCACTCACGGCTTGAACATCCATCACATTTTCACCCAACTTTGTAGGATCTTCCAAAAGAAATCTCTCTAAGTTCAAGGTGGTCAAGTAGAACATATTTTGTTGCCATCACTTAAAGTCAAGGCCAACAAAATTTTCTAACTTCTCACTATGGTGATCCGATATATTTGGAACAACCACATTCCATTAGAGATTTGTCTCTACACAAACCAACCAATGGCTTTAATTTTTAACAATTATAACTTTGTTGTTAAAATATAACTCTCTAAATTAATTAGAGAATTAACTCCAAGAATAAATTGCTAATTCAATAGAAGAATTAACACAATTTATTTCTTATAACCACTCATATTTATAAACCTCTAAATTCCTTAATGAAATTATAATTGAAGGTTAATTATTCCAAAACTTTAAAGGTCTCATCTTGGAGCACCTCTAAATTAGAGAAAAATCACATTCTCATTTACAAAATACACAATTTCTTTTAGAAGTTTTCATTCTAAATATTTTGTGTTATTTGTCATTATCACCAACAATAAGATTTAACAACTTCCTTCAAGAAGTCTTATTGTTTTTATCTTTATGACATTAGTCACATATTCTCCCAATAGATTTTAACAACTTCTTTCAAGAAGCCCTATGATTTTTGTTCTTGTAACATTTTTCAATGTTCACAACAATGGAATTTAACAACTTCTTTCAAGAAGCTCCATTTTTATTTTTGTGACTTTTATCACTATTGACACTAATAGGATTTAACAACTCCGTTCAAGAAGCCCTATCATATTTGTCAATAGATTATTGAAAATATGCAGCGTTAAAGAAATACATCTTTCAACGTTCATCTTTTCAACTTAGTTCAACGAACTTTTCGTTAACGTTAAAGATTACTTCTTTACCCGTTAATTTTCTCAACTTAGTTTCAACGAACTTTTCATTTATAAAATGCAACGTTAAAGATTAAATCTTTACCCGTTCATTTTCTCAACATAGTTCCAATGAACTATTCATTTCACAATATGATTCTTGTGAACCATAAGAACGTTAAAGATGACATCTTTAACCGTTCATTTCCTCAATTTAGTTCAAACGAACTTTCAATTTTTTTTTTCTCACTATGATTTCCATGAACCATAAGAGATCTATCATCCATTGTATAAACACTAGAAGTGGCATCACCACAACTATTTTACACAATCGTTTCAACATCCTCGATGTTCATCCGTTAATTCACTATAAGTTCAAGTAATTAATTTAGCCTTAAAAACTGTTCTGTTCTGGAATTTTTATCTCCATCTTCACATAATAACTTTCCGATCCCACCGTCCAGAATATTCTTCTATAAGTCAGGAACATGCCCACCAAATTTGAGCTCGATCCAACAGTTAACGAACCGGGAAATGAAGTTTTTCCACAGATGGTCATAGAAAATCTGCTGGAAATTTACTTCTTTTCCATCAATTTTCCGTCTCTTTTTGCCATCTCTTTACATCTTTTCTCTTGTGGTCATTGATCCACCGGATTTTTCAAATCTGTAATTCTTTCTCAAATAGGAGAATTAATCTTAAGATTGTTAGACAAAATCTATACAATCGAGCACAAATGAGAAAAGAATTACAATGAATTGAAATATAATATACAACATAAAAATAATAAAGAGAAAACCGTAAATTCATTGTCTTGAGTTTGCTTGAATCCGTGTCGTAACCTCCTTGAATCGTCATCTTGAATTTGCTTGAATCCGAGTCGTGTGTAACACACTCTCCTTAAGACTAATTCGCCCCCTCACTACGAGTGCTCGAGGTCTTCAATGGACGTTAGTCTCCCAGGATAAAACGGATGAACCGGAACAACTTTGCACTTAAAATTTTCCGGCGAATTTCCCTATGCTTGAACAAAATCACCATGGATATTTCTCTAGGAGGCCAAAGGAAGAAGATAACAAATTGCAAGAGGGAGGGTGGAAAGATTGATGAAAAAACATTCTAGTTTCTTGTTGTGGGTAACTCTCATTTAGCTCCACCAAAAGTCCTAGGATTTTATATGAAGGTCCTTTCAATTTGTAACCCCAAGACTCTTGGTATGTATCTAATTAATCCCTTAATAATTTGGATTTATGGAACATCAATATCCAATTAATCCCTTAATAATTTGGATTTATGGAACATCATCAATATCCAATTAATCCCTTAATAATTTGGATTTATGGAACATCAATATTTTGATGAAGTTTCAAAAGTTACACTTTCAACCCATCAACTTTGAGCTATCATATTTTTCTTATTCAATACCAAATTGGACATCTAGATATTTCATTTTCATGTTCTCACAACATGGAACATGAACCCACAATAATTTTTGTCAAACGACAAACGATTCATGTAAGGAAAATACACAATTTCCTTCACATATAACGAATTTTTCCAACAGATAAGAAATACAAATACATTGTGGTGCATAATTTTGAAATGAACAACGGTCGTTTAAAACTTAGAAGAGCATCTACGTACAGTACAGTACAGTACGTGGCTTTAACTGAGCGATAGTACGACAGACGCCTGTAAATTCTTTTTGTAACATAATTACACATTTATCATGAAGGGTCGCTGTACCCATTCAAATTATGAAAGGTACACGTGTCATATGACCTGTTGTAAATGAATTACTATTTCAAAATGAAATTATCATTTTTATTTCTTTTGAGCAAATGAAATTATCATTGTGAAAAGGTTTATAATTCCTTAGTCCCCAAACTTTATATCCACTTTCTCTTTTCTATCTTATTTTTTATACTATACTATTTATTTATTTTTAATCTATTTGTAAAGTCAAATTAAAAACCTTATTAAGTTTTCTAAACAAAAAAATTAAAGTAGTTACATTCTTTTTTTACCGAGAGAGTAAAAAGTACTCCCTCCCACCCAACCAAATTTACAAATTTGTTTTGGCTTGAGTATTAAGAGAAAAAAATATAAATGTTGCAAGTATTGTGAATATGAAAAAAATATAGATAGAAAATATTGAATGGAGAATTTGAGAGTTCCGATCCCGCTTGACATTTAAAATTGCACAAAGTATCCTTTAATTCAGTAACAGTCTTTCCAAAAAAAAAAACCCGAAGAATCTAAATATTTAATCGATGAAAAATAAAAGTGTATATTCATTGGAACAATACACACATAAGCGAGCATATTTTTTTTATTAAATTACAATATTCCAAATATAACGTACAGAAAAGAGATTCAGGCTCCGTTTGTTTGGGGGAAAATGTTTTCCGGAAAATATTTTTCCCATTTTTTGGTGTTTGTTTCGCACCGAAAAATGGGTTTTACAACATACTTTCCTTATTTTCTGGAAAACATTTTCATTTTCCGGAAAACATTTTGTCGGAAATCATTTTTCGGAAAATGTTTTACGCTAAACAAACGGAGCCTCAAACTCTTGACTTTTCCGAGAAAAAACATCGGTCTATGTCATTGAGGCAAAGAGTTGTCCGTTGTGCTTACTCGTCGTCGTCAATAACCACGTATATTGAAGCACGTAACATTAGAAAATTACCGATGCTTGCGTCTCCTCCTTTTGACCAACTCCTTTTTTGACCGAACTAATCAAAACCTATCTAGCTCCGTCTCCCTCTCATGTACAAGGTGACTAGTGAGAGATCATTTCGAATACTACACTTTAATTTAAATTCAATTTAATTTAATCTTCAAAAGCACCAAAATCCCTGCAAAATATATAAAAAAATTAAAATATATATCACACAAACCACCCAAACCTAAATAATCATATTTATTAAAAATACATACGCATTTCTAACCAATTCCATAAGTGCCATTTGAGGGATATTTTGAAATATATATATATATATATATATATATATATATATATATATATATATATATTTAACTATTCATTTTGTCTCATACTCTCTCTGTCTCAAAATAAAAATGGCACATTGATTTTTTTTGACAACATAAATGAACTTTCACCAACGATTGAAGAAAACATAATAATATTCATCAAATTATAAAAATATTATTAATACTTTATAAAAAATACTATCAATAAACTTTTAGAATTTCATAAAAATAATTACTAGATTTTAGTAACTTTTTGGTCAATGTACGAGATTAAGTTGACCGAAAAAAATGAACATGCGACATTTATTATGTGACATAGAGAGTAATAAGTATTGCAATTAATACGTCAATTTTTGTTTAAAAAACATGACTTAGTTATTTTTGTACATTGCTTGTATCGGAATAAAACCACACAAAAATTACTTCCATATTTAGAAACGTAACATTTAGTTGGCAAATATATACGAGTACCGCTTGCTTTTCAAATATTATTGCAAATATATATTGAAATATTATGCCGAATATTAATTCTTAAATTTGTTGTGTATATTAATAAAAAATACTAACATTTACAAAAAAATTGACAACCTTTAGATAAAAATGAAGTAAGAGTTTGGAGACTAGCTAGTTCTTACATTGAAGCAGTTGATGCACCTTTTGTAGAGAGTTTCGTGAGAGTTGTTCATCTTCTTCAACTTGTTGAGCAATTTGTCAAGGGAGTAGATTTTACCCGCACCCGGCGAGCTCAAGAAGAGGCTGCTAGGAATGTCAACGAGCGGAGACCATATTTCGCTCTGCTCATAATCAAAGTCGAATTCGGATGCATCAAAGAACTTGCTAAGTAGTCTGTCCGACAATGACTCGGTTAAAAATTGAACATAAGGGCTCTCAAGAGTAGTTTCTTCGGGCAATATTAAAACTGCTGCTGGTGATGAGTATTCAGACATGGCCAAGTTGACATGTATATTATTTTTAACAACGTGTGTGTGTGTGTGTGTGTGAGAGAGAGAGAGAGAGAGAGGGACTTCTATCCTAGGACGAATATTGTGCAATGATGGGGGAGAAAATGGGTAGGGATGATTGAGGATTCAAGTTGTTGCATTTTGTGCTTTGCTGGTTTTGAGGATTTGTTTGTTTGCTAGCTAGCTTTATGTTAAGACTTGGAGAGGATAGACATGAGGTTTGTGTAGTTTAATATCACGGAAGTTGTGTTGAGATTTAAGATAGAAATGCAACGAGTATGTAAGAGAACATTATTTCACATCGGGAATAAACAAGACTTGTATCTAACATATAAGGATTCTGGTGTAAGAATTTGAAAGCCCTTAGCTTGTTTATTTACATTGAACAAATATTTATAGTTACAATGGGAGAATCCTAATTGTACAAGGATTGTAAATTATAACTATACATGGAGAATAATATAGTTTCCTAATCTATGAGATTCACAATATATTCCTAATACAAGTAGAAAAAATATATTAAGAAACTTTGGGATGTTTCCTAAACTGAGCAAGTGTTGAAATAGGGCCGAGGCGGGCGCCTGATATTGGGCCAGGCGTGCGCCTGGCTTCCAGAGAAGATGGCTGAGACATTGGGCCTTGAGGCGGCCGCTTGACACTTCTTGAGGCGTGCGCCTCAAGGTCCGAGACTTCAGTCTTGGTTTCTTCATTGCGAGGCGGGCGCATGGAGAGAGATGGGGCGGGCGCCTCATACTCAGCAACTTCCTTGGTTGTTTGATTACTAGCAGGAGCTTCATCCTTAACACGCCCCCGCAAGATGGACGATCCGTAGAGAAGACCAATCTTGGAGATAAGATGTTGGAAGCGTATGCGAGGCAGTGGTTTTGTGAGAACATCTGCGAGTTGATCCGAACCGGCAATGTGTTGTACTCGAAGAGAACCAGACTGAATTTGCTCAAGAACAAAGTGAAATGAGAGAGCCACGTGTTTCATACGAGAGTGGAAAACCGGATGTGCAGAGTAGGTGGTGGCACCAAGGTTGTCACAGTAAATCACAGGCGTGGCAGGGGATGGAAACCCAAGCTCGGTGAGTAAGTTCCCAACCCAAGTAAGTTCAGCTGCGGTGTCGGCGATAGCCCGAAATTCAGCTTCAGTGGTGGATCTAGCAAGGGCAAGTTGTTTCCGGGAGGACCAAGTGACCGGATTTTTGCCCAGATAGACAAGCAAGCCAGTAGTGGAAACAAAATCATCTTTGTCTCCGACCCAATCCGCATCACAGAATGCATGAAGAGAGGGAGGAGACGTCGCAAAAATTTGAAGACCAAGGTGCATAGTGCCATGAAGGTAGCGTAGAAGGCGCTTCAATGCAACCCAATGAGAAGATTGAGGGTTTTGCATGAATTGCGCAAGATTGTTGATCGAGAAGGCAATGTCGGGACGAGTAAATGATAAATCTTGAGTCCACCAACAATAGCACGATAGGAAGTAGGGTCAACAGCTGGAGTGGCAGTGGATCGTGTGAGGGGAGGGGAAGTTACCATGGGAGTGGGGAGTGGCTTGCAGTCAATCATTTTGTGACGGGTGAGAAGGTCATGGATGTATTTGATTTGAGAAAGGAGGAGCCCGTTATGGTTAGGAACGACTTCAACACCCAAGAAGTAGGACAAGGAGCCAAGGTCCTTGAGTGAGAACCGGTTGGATAGCTTGGAGATGAAGGACTGAATGTGAGAGGGGGAAGGGCCGGTGACAATGATATCATCAACAGAGACAAGTAGGTAAATTGGGGATGGGGATTTGTTGAAAATAAACAGGGAGGGATCGGCTAAGGAGGGTTGGAAGCCATATGTGGTGAGGTAGGTTTTGAGTTCTTGAAACCATGCCCGGGGAGCCTGTTTGAGACCATAAATTGCTTTTGACAAGCGACAAACAAAGGATGGGTTGGTGGAGTCCTCAAATCCGGGAGGTTGTGTCATAAAACCAGTTTCAGAGAGAGTGCCTTGAAGGAAGGCGTTGTTGACATCAAGTTGGCAAAGGGGCCAATGGTTGGTTGTGGCAAGAGAAAGAAGGAGCTGAACTGTGGCTGGTTTGACAACGGGACTGAAGGTTTCGGTGTAGTCAACACCAGGTTGTTGGTGAAAACCTTTGGCTACTAGTCGGGCCTTGTATTTCTGAATGGTGTTGTCGGAGTTTTATTTGATGCGGAAGACCCACTTGCATCTGACTATGTTATGGGCTGATGTGGATGGCACCAAGGACCAAGTGTTGTTGCGGGTGAGGGCTTGGAACTCTTCAATCATGGCATTGTGCCAATAAGGAATGGATAGGGCTTGTTTGGTGGTGGTGGGAAGGCTAGTGGGAGATGTGAGGAGGGATAGGTTGGCATACTTGGGATTGGGTTTGGTGATGCCATGGGAAAGTCTAGTGGTAATAGTACGGGTGAGAGGTGGAGGGGAGGTGGGTTGGGAGTGGGTGGTATAGTGTCAAGTTGAGTTGGGGTAGGAGGTTCATTGGTGGTGGGATTGGGAGTGGGATGAGTTGGGGAGGGGGGAGTGGGGGGGGGCGGAGGGGGTTGGGAGGGAGGGGGTAGTGTCTATGATGGGGAGAAAAAGGGTGTACCATTTAGAGGGAGGAGGAGAGGAAGGAGTGGGGGATGAGGTGGTGAGGGAGTTGTAGGGGAAAGTGTTTTCAACAAAGCGAACATGGCGGGAGGTGCGATGGGAGGTAGGGTCAAGGCAGTGATACGCGCTTTGCGTGGGTGAGTAACCGACGAAGATACAAGGGGTGGATTTAGGGTCAAGTTTGTGGGTGGTGTATGGGCGAAGCCATGGATAGCAAAGGCAACGAAACTACGTAGCTTGGTGTAGTTTGGAGGGGAGCGAAAAAGGCGGAAGTAGAGGGAATCATTGTTTAGGGTGGGGGTGGGTAATCTGTTTATGAGGTATGTGGCAGTGGTGAGAGCATATGGCCAAAGAGTGAGGGGTAGGTTTGCATGGGAGAGGAGAGTGAGGCCGGTTTCAACAATGTGGCGGTGACGACGTTCGGCATACCCGTTGTGTTCAGGAGTGTGAGGAGGTGTAGTGAGATGGGTGATACCGTTTTGACCAAGAGAGGGGGTGAGTTTTAGGTATTCACCCCCATTGTCGGAGTAGACTTGAATGATGGGACGTTTGAAGTATTTTTCGACTAGAGCTTTGAAGCGGAGGAAGGTGGTGTAGGTTTCAGATTTGTGTTTGAGGGGATAAAACCAAATGTATTTGGTGAAGTGGTCAACAAAGATGACATAGTATTTGAAGTTGTCAATTGAGTGAATTGGAGAGGTCCAAACATTCGAAAATATGAGATCAAGGGGAACATGTGAAACAAGCGTGGAAGATGCAAATGGCAGCTTGTGACTTTTATTAATAAAGCAAGAATTATAAGGAGGTAAACTAGAGGAAATAGATAAACTAAATTTGCTACGTAATAAACTAAGGATGGGGGAAGAGGGATGTCCTAGTCTATGATGCCACAGCTGCGATGAGAGAGAGCTTGAATGAACTTGAATGGGCGGAGGGTGCCAAAGGTAGACGCCATCCTCAAGGTTTCCATGGATGAGTATTTGACTCGTAGCTTTGTCCTTGATAAGAAAAGAAGAATGTGAGAATTCAATGATGGCATTATTGTCACGACAAAATTGAGAAACGGAAAGAATATTGCGAGTAATGAGAGGGACATGTAATACACTATTGAATTTAAGAAGAGAGGAGGATGTGGGGAGAGAGAAGGAACCTATGTGAAAGATCGGAAGAGTAGAACCATCGCCGATGATAACGTCGTCATTGCCATTGTAGGGTGTGTGTAGGGCTAGGTTGGAGAGGTCATTGGTAATGTGATTGGTGGCACCGCTATCTATGAGAAAGAGGGAGGGGGGAGGGGTTGGTGTAGGCGGCAGTGTGGGCTTGGGGGTATTGTGACAATATTGGCACTTACCTTTGAATGGAAGGCGAGAGGGTGTATGGGGGGAAGAGGATGGCGAGGAGTGGGAGGGGCGGTAGGTGTTAATGCGGCTTGGTGATGGGTGGGCTTGGGCTGCGAAGGCGGTGGTGGGGAGGGGATTTTTGGGGGTGGATTGTTTAATGGTGAGTTCATGTTGGATGAGTTTTTCATGGAGGGCTTCAAAGGAGATGGGGTTATCACGGGCTCGGGTTGAGTCTATAACGGGTTTGAATGTTTCATAGTCTAGACCTTTGAGGATGGTGTTGGTTATATCTTCGGAATTCATGGGTTTGCCTAGGATGGCGAGTTTGTCGGTGTAGATTTGACTCAAGATTCATGTATTCCGAGATGGAGAGTTGATTTTTGGTGAGATTGGCAAGGTTGTCCTTTATTTGAAGAATGTGGCCACGGAAGGGGTTAGCATATGTAGTTTTAAGGGTTGTCCAAGCTTCATGGGAGATGGTGGCTTGGTGTACAAGGGGAGCTACTGTGGGATCTAAGGTACCTATGAGAGCCCCAAGGATGAGGCGATCTTGGCGAGACCATGTAATGGCTGTCGGGTTAGGTATAGATGTAGTGGTGGCGGTTTTGGCCGGGTCATCGTCGGTTTCCACGACGGCAGGAGTGGCGGTGGTAATGGTATCCTCGGGTTTGGGGTGGGTGTCATCGACAAACTTTAGAAGGTCGAGGCCAAAGAGAATGGAGGTGATTTGAAAAGGCCATGTAAGGTAGGTTAGAGGGGTAAGGGAAGGACAGTGGGATAGATTGACTAGGAGGAGAGGTTGATCGGGTTGAGCGGAGTTGGGGATGGTGGAGGAGGGGCTGCCGGCCATGGGGAAGAAGGGTTTGGGCCTGCCGAAAAACAGGGGAGAGGGGAATTTAGACTAGAGATCTTTCTAGCTCTGATACCATGTAAGAATTTGAAAGCCCTTAGCTTGTTTATTTACATTGAACAAATATTTATAGTTACAATGGGAGAATCCTAATTGTACAAAGATTGTAAATTATAACTATACATGGAGAATAATATAGTTTCCTAATCTATGAGATTCACAATATATTCCTAATACAAGTAGGAAAAATATATTAAGAAACTTTTGGATGTTTCCTAAACTGAGCAAGTGCTGAAATAGGGCCGAGGCGGGCGCATGGAGATCGATGGGGCGGGCGCCTCATACTCAGCAACTTCCTTGGTTGTTTGATTACTAGCAGGAGCTTCATCCTTAACACCTGGGCTACTCCCCTTAACATCAATTGGTTTTAAGGTGGAACCTCAGACTTTATCATGGTATCAAAGCCTGATTCATTACACGTGCAGGCCCAACGGCCCACAATGAACCCTCCGCGCCACCCACCATTCAGTCCAAGTTATAAGCCTTTGGCCACGATGAACCCTCCGCGCCACCCACCATCCAGTCCACGTTATAAGCCTTTGGCAAAGCTCGGAACATTATCCCACATCGACATCGGAAATAAACAAGACTTGTCTGTAACATATTAGGATCCTGGACTACTCCCCTTAACACTAATTGATTTTAAGGTGGAAACTCAGAGAAAATAACTAGTCGAGTGAAATAAACAAAATGTCATTAATGAATGGCAAGAACAAGAATTGTCGAGATGCAAATGAACTAGGGAGCCGGACTGCAGTGGAACCGCACCGCACAGGCTGGGATTCGACAGATGGCCCATGAAACATTTTGTGCTTTTTGTCACTTTTATGTGTATCCCAGCTTTAATCAATTTCTTGGTCCCCGCAAGATCGTCTACATCATGCACCAGTTTTCACCTTTTATGCACACCCATGCATAAAGGACTAATTTCAAGTTCAATTATATGTAATCTCATACTCACATCATTTATTTATTAACTATTTTCTATTTTTTTTACTTTATTTTTTCTCTTCTATCTTACTTCTCACTCACATCAGTTACTATATTATACATTTTTCTTAATTTTTGTGCAAAACTTATTTTGTGTCTTTTGTAATGGAATGAAGGAAGTACTCTATATATATGGAACATTATTTATGAATTTAATACTTCCTTCATCCCAGATTTTTTTTTTCTATTCCATAGTAAGGTTTTTAGTTTGCTTTGTTTTTAAAATGAACAATGAGACTCACTTGATACACTTATAATAACAACACACTAATTATTTTCTATAACTATCTATCTTACTTTATTTTTCATACTCATTTTTTTTAATAACAGCATATAATCAAATTAAAAATCTTATTAAAAATATAAAAGATTTGACTACTTCCATCCGCATGCTAAATGGATGGTGGGATGTGTGTTATCGTACAATATTTGTGTGACTCGCAAAACAATATCGCAATTCTCAAGCAAAACCATTTTAAAGCAAAACAATTTAAACCGATCAACTAACACTCTTGGCCTTATTATCTCGATCCCAACCCTCCACCGCTGGCAAAGGCAGGTGAAATCGATGGATCAATTGACCACTTTAAATTCCAGAAAATATCTATTTTACCACCTTCAAATTTTAAAAAATAATATTTTACCGCTTAAATAATAAATTTATACATTTTGATTTTCTTAATTTTATTTTAGGTGAAATTTGTAATAAAATATTGTTTGACCCTCTTTTATGCTAAATTTGGATACATTGATAAAACATTCACACCTAAAACAATTTCGACCCTTTTACTAAAAATTCTGTCTTTACCGCTACCCTTTGTACATTTCTAATTGCTGCTGAAAGCTGAGATTTGGGGCAAGTGCAGTTTCACTTGAATAAAAGTGAGGTAAGGGGGACGAGATATGAAGTAAGTTGAAAAAACGGATGAGATACACGAAATCGAGTAAATGTCTAAAATACCCGATGTAACACCTAAATATATATTGTATGAACTATCAAAATGAAAATAAACGAACGACACTGAGTATGAAGCCGAATTGCTATTCGGCATTTTCGACTGCACCTCACCTCACATCTCTGATAAAATAAAATGAAAAAAAATATGGACAAACGGTAAAACTAATATGAAAATTCATACAAGGGGAATTTTACATATATAAGTTACTTTTGGGATTAAACACTTCCCCTCAAGTTGTTCATTTATTTAAATGTCGCATAAGTTCTTATGCAATATTATATTATATTTTATTCTACATGCATTATTTAAAAATTATGATACAACATACTCAACGGTCAACGGAATCCACTCAACGATCGCCGGCGCCACTTGTCATAATCAATGATGTATTATATAAATATGTAGTATTATATGAGTATACAGAATAAAAAACCTTTTTAGTATTATGAAACTTTTTTAGTTTTTTAGAACGACATTATCCCTTCAAACTAACTGTAGCTTTCTGCCTACTAATTGACCCAACGGGCCTATATCAGCTTTGGATACAGGCCCAAAAAACAGCCCACATCCCGACCCTTTCTCTTTTCACCCTGCAGAAACCCCCAAACCCTCTCTCTCTCTCTCTCTCTCTCTCTCCTAACTGAGAATTACATATCAAATTAAAAAATTAAGGAGGGAAAATGAGGGAAGAAGAAATCGAGAAGCTGTGAGGCGTAGTGAGAGACTGTGTAAGCAAGCATCTCTACTTGTCGGCGATCTTCTTCTTCGCCGATAAGGTTGCCGTTTTCGTTTTCAGAGCATCCACAAACATGACATTTTCAAATGTCATGGCTGATTTGGCAAGGAAGACTTGGCACATTCATGACTTTTACAAAAGTCATGAATGACTTTTTTTTTTTTTTTTGCCAGACGACATTCACGGCATGCATGGAAAAAAGAATCAAGGCAATTGATCAATTAGAGGGTGGTGTCAGACATTTGAAATTAGTTTTTTCAACAAAAATTGCAATTAACATATAAAAAATAATAAAATACAAGAATATTGAAAAAACTACCATTATTAATATTTTATCATTCTCTATGATTAAAAAATAAAATATATTAATAAAATAATTAATTATAATGAAATTTATAATTAATCATTTATATAGTATAATAATTAATATTTTTTTATAGTAGTAATAAATGTAATATAAATGAGTAGAAAATAGAAAATATGGTGGGGTATAATAAAAAGTAGGAGAGAAATTGGTGACTTTTGTCATGAATTGAGATAAAATTATTTGGAGTTGTGTTATTGATGATCAATGACGTGGAGCTGAGTTATTGATGAAGCTGAGTTATTGATGATCAATGAAGTGAAGCTGAGACCGAGGAGAGAAGGATGACTTAAAACAATTTTGAAGCGGCGTGAACGAAGGCGCTCTCACATCCGACCCCGCTGACATCTATATGCAAGCCCAAGCTCTGTTCCTCGGCCACCACTACCGCTGTGCTTTCAACCTCATAACGCCTCTCAGATTGTCCTCCGCGATCTACGCTTCCGATATCTTGCCGCTAAATGTCTCGTTCGTCTCTTCTCCCCATAACTCCTTTTTCCCAAAGTTACTAAACTCTAGTAAAAGTGATACCTCTGTTTGAAGTCTAAGCGCGAGGGAAATAATAGAACCAAATGTCAGAAATAATTGTTAAAATGAGGTTTATTTCCATACTGGGAGGACAATACAGAGTTCAGTTTTTCTGTTTGTCCTGCACTGTAGGAAGATATGTCTTATATATCTGTGTGCATGTAATCAGGAGGATCTGAAAGAATGGGATCAGTGTCTTTCAATGCTTGGTGAAGCTAAAGTGGACGAACATGGGAATGTTAGTGATACTAAGGACTCCCATGTCATGTACTTGGACAAAGATGGGGAAGATCGTGAAATTAATGTATGCTTTCCTCTTCTTTACTGTTATTGTTTTTTTATTAGTAGCTGCGTACTTAAATCACTTGTATTAGAGACCGATGCAATTGTATTACATGCAAGCCTGAATGATTGTTACACACTTTAGAATATTTATTTCTGAAGGTTTATTTGAGTTTCCTTTGGTCATATTGCACAATATTCTGAACTGAGTTGGGATCATGGATATACAGGAACATTGATTAAGTTCGGTGTTGGATGTAATGGCTCGATGTCCTGGCAAAGGGCCCGGCGCCCTCCGCGCTGACGTGTAGACTGGTAACGGGCCTCAAAGGGGGGTGCGGGGGTATGGCTTGATTCTCCGTCGCGAGGCGAGCGCCCCATGCTAGACGAGGCGGGCGCCTGGAGGACAGTAAGTGTGGTCTTGGCGTGGAGCTTTGAGGCGGCCGCATGGGGTTTGCCGAGGCGAGCGCCTCGAGTCCAGTAGGTTTGGCCGAGGCTTGTCAAGGCCCAGGCGGGCGCCTGGGATTTCTGGGGCGGGCGCCTGGCGTGACGGGGAGGGTTTTGGGCCTACGGGCTTATGTGTTATTTTGGTCCTGGTTAGGCTAGGGTTTGTATCATATAAGTAGAGATTGTAACCCTAAGTAATCATATGAGACATTGCACATAATAATACAGAGGCAAAGTTCAAAACCCCAATTACATCTCTTTCTCTTTCGATTTCTCAATTGTGTTCTTGGTTATTGCTTAATTGCTTCTGCTGCGATTGCACAACATTCAGCTAAGTAGAACTGTATATGCCGATTCTCTTGATATGTTACGGATTCATGATAGAGCTAGTGCTTGTAGAATGCTTGCTGATATTGTGCTCACTCCTCTACCTAGGGGTGTCCGAAAACACTATCAGAAACAGGTCATTTAGCGACGGAATTATCAGCGACGGACAGATTCCGTCGCTAAATAGCGGCGGAATATAGGCTTTAGCGTCGGAAAATTTTTGGCGTCAAATTTAGCGACGGAATTTAATTCCGCCGCTAAATTCCGCCGCTAAAACGAATATTCCTCGAATATTCGTTTATTTCCGCCGCTAATTTGGCGGTTGATTTACCGACGGAATATTCCGCCGCTAAATCTTTATCGACTTTAAATATTCCACGGTGAAAATATATCATTTTTTTATTTTTTATTTATCAGTCATTTTAAAATATTCCGACTATGAAATTAAAATATTTTTTATTTTTCTTTTTGAAATATTACACCGACTTTAATATTTCCGACTGAAATTAAATGTTTTTTTTTTTTTTTTTTATTAAACACCGACTTTAATATTTCCGCCGCCGATAATTTAATATTTTTTATTTATCGCCGACGGAAAATTCCGTTGCCGATAACAAAATGTAATTTTTGTTTATTTTTAGAACTAATTAACAAAATAACAAACTAAAAACATTAAAATATCATAAATATTTATGATATTTTTGAAAAATAAATAAATCATAAATATTTATTAATTTTAATTTTTAATGCCATTATAAGTACCACATTCAAATAAGCCAGCTTATTCATCCTTGTGAGATCCCGAAAGTTGTGGCGTCATCATGTTCTTTTTTTTTTGTTTTGAACGAACATTCATGTACGTTTTGTTTCGACAAAGAATTTAAATTTTAATTTCGCCACTTATCATTTATTTAGGAAAACAATAAGAAAAACCTTTTGATTTTAAAGAGATTTGAGGGTTCTGGGGTTAAGTTATGGAACGGGTAGGTCGAGGAGTATCCAAAATAAAACAAAAACAAGATTAGTCCAAAACAAGGAACTAACCAACTATTAGACAACACTCGGAGATTATTGTCTCATAAGTCATAACTAAGATATCCAAAAAACAAAGACCCACATCATTACCGCCGAGCACACCGTACTCTCTGGCCCCCACCACCGCGCATGTCATCATCTACATCGTAAGCTTCAATGTTGACATCGTGAAGGGTTGTTCCTCGCACTCATCATCAAGCTCCATATCCGTCATCCGCGATGAAGGCTTAGGAGGCAAAGACACCCCCAGTATTCGCATTGTTCTAAGTCAAGGAATGCCGGGAAGTCGAACCCGCAGTTCGGACCCGCACAGAAGGGAGAGAATTGAAATGTGGAATTACCCGAAATTAAAGATGAAATAGCACCAGTGGTAAGAGCGGCTCGATATTTGTTATTTTCAAATTCAATTGCCGGGAGAGAGAAAGAGAGAGAGAGAGAGAGAGAGGGACGAGAGAGGGATTTAGAGGTGTCCGATTAAGTTGGTTTGAAAGTTTGAAAAGGATATTTAGCCCCTAACAAATATGTCATCACCCTTTCGCTTGAACTTTGGGGTGCTCTTCTGTCACAGTACAAAGACTATGTCTCCAGAAGAGTGTCAGAGCTTCACTCGGCTTCTCGTGTGGGATTGTAATTTTCTCGTCCATTTTCAGATACCCTTCTCCACAACCACTTCCAAGACCTTCTTCTCCCGTACAATGCAAGGCCCTGCAGAGGGCGTGTCGCCTCCTAAGCCTTCATCGCAGATGACAACATACGGAGCTTGACGAGCGCGAGGAGACAACCCTTCACGATGTCAACATTGAAGCTTACGATGTAGATGATGACATGCACGGGGCCAAAGAGGCAGCCAGGCTTTCAGCAAAGAATGACGTGGGTCTTTGTTTTCCGGATATCTTAGTTATTACTTATGAGACAATAATCTCCAGAGTGTTGTCTAATAGCTGGTTAGTTCCTTGTTTTGTATAAACCCTAAACCCGCCTAAACCCCAACTCCTAACCCTAACCCCTAAACCCCAACCCCAAACTCCTGTCTCCCTAATCCCCTAAACCCTAACCCTAACCCCAAACCCTAAACCCAACCCAAAACCCCAACCCCTAACCCCAACCTAAACTCTAAACCCTAACCCCCAACCCTAAACCCCAACCCTAAACCCTAAACCCCAAACCCCAAACCCTAAACTCCCAACCCTAACCCCAACCCCAACCCCTAAACCCTAACCCTGTCCCCAATCCCTAAACCCCAAACCTCCTAACCCTAACTAACTCCTAACCCAGTCCCCAACTCCTAACCCTAACTCCTAGTCCCTAAACCCTTAAACCCTAACCCCATAGTGGCATACAGGGTATGTGGTCATGGTATATAGTATGTGGTATGTATAGATAGTGTGGTATAAGAGGGCATGTGGCATGTGGCATAGTGGCATAGGCATGTGGCATGTGGCATGTGGCATATGTGGCATAGGCATGTGGCATGCGGCACAGTGGCATGGTGGCATGTGGCATGTGTGGTATGTGGCTGTGGCATGGCATGTGGCATGGCATGTGTGGCATGGTGGCATGTGGCATGTGGCATAGGCATGTGGCATAGTGGCATGTGTAAGATAGGCATGTGGCATGTGGCATGGGTATGTGCATGGTATATGCATGTGGCATGTGGCATGGTATGTGGCATAGGCATAGGTGGCATGTGGCATGGTGTGGGCATGTGGCATGGTACATGTGGCATAGGCATGTGGCATGGTGGCATAGTGGCATGCTGCATGTGGCATGCATGTGGCATGTGGCATGTGGCATGTGGGCATAGTGGCATGTGGCATGGTGGCATGTGGCATGTGGCATGCAGGCATGTGGCATAGATATGTGGCATAAGTGTGGCATGTGCATGGCATATGTGCATGTGGCATGTGGCATGGGTGGCATGTGTGGGCATGATGTGTAGGCATGTGGTACAGGCATGGCATGTGGCATGTGGCATGTGGTGCATGGTGGCAGGCATATGGCACAGTGGCATGTGGCATAGGCATGTGGCATGTGGCATAGGTATGTGCAGTATGTGGCATGTGGCATAGGCATAGTGGTATGTGGCATGTGGCATGTGGGCATGTGGCATGGTGGCACAGTGGCATGGTGGCATGTGGCATGTGGCACAGTGCATGTGGCACAGTGGCATGTGGCATGTGTGGCATGTGGCATGTGGCATGTGGCATAGGCATGTGGCATGTGGCATGTGGCATGTGTGGCATGTGGCATGTGGCATAGGTGGCATGTGGCATGTGGCATGATAGGCATGGCATGTGGCATGTGGCATGTGGCATGTGGCATGTATGTGGCATAGTGGCATAGTGGCATGTGGCATAGGTATGTGGCATGGTATGGTGGCATGTGGCATGTGGCATGTGGCATAGTGGCATGTGGCATGTGGCATGTGGCATGTGGCATGTGGCATGTGGCATAGGTGGCATGTGGCATGTGTGGGTGGCATAGGGCATGTGTGGCATAGTGGTATGTGGCATGTGGCATAGGCATGTGGCATGTGGCATGTGGCATAGTGGCATAAGTGTGTGGCATGTGGCATGTGTGGCATGTGGCATGTGGCATGTGGCATAGTGGCATGTGGTATAGGCATGTGGCATGTGGCATGTGGCATGTGGCATAGTGGCATAGGCATGTGGCATGGTGGCATGTGGCATGTGGCATAGGCATAGGCATGTGGTATGTGGCATGTGGCATGGCATAGTGGTATGTGGCATGTGGCATAGGTATGGCATGTGGTATGTGGCATGTGGCATGTGGCATGTGCATGTGGCATAGGCATGTGGCATGTGGCATGGTGGCATGTGGCATGGCATGTGGCATAGTATGTGCATGTGGCATGTGGCATGTGGCATGTGGCATGTGGTATGTGGCATAGTGGTATGGCATGGTATGGCATGTGGCATGTGGTATGCATATAGGCATGGTATGTGGCATGTGGCATAGGCAGATGTGGTATAGGCATGTGGCATAGTGGCATGTGGCATGTGGTATGTGGCATAGGCATAGGTATGTGGCATAGTGGCATGTGGCATGTGGCATAGGCATGGGTATAGGTATGTGGCATGTGCATGTGGCATGTGGCATGTGGTATAGGTATGTGGCATGTATGTGGCATGTGGCATGTGGCATAGGTATGTGGCATGTGTGGCATGTGGCACAGGTATATGGCATGTGGTATAGGTATGTGGCATGTGGCATGTGGCATGTGGCATGTGGCATGTGGCATAGGTATGTGGCATGGCATAGTGGCATAGTGGCATGTGGCATAGGTATGTGGCATAGGTATGTGTGGCATGTGGTATAGTGGCATGTGGTATAGGTATAGGCATAGGTATGGCATGTGGTATGTGGCATGTGGCATAGTGGTATGTGGCATAGGTATGTGGCATGTGGCATAGTGGTATGTGGCATAGTGGCATGTGGTATGTGGCATAGGTATGTGGTATGTGGTATAAAAATAATGGCATTATAAAATTAAAATTAATTAATATGTATAGGGGTATATGTATGTGGTATGGCATAAATATTTCATGTGGTATATGGTATAAAAATAATGGCATTATAAAATTAAAATTAATTAATATTTATGATTTATTTATTTTTATATAAATATAAATAATGATATTTATTAAATTAAAAATTTTTCAAAAATAATATTTATTGACTCATATTTATTTTTTTGAGAGTAATTTAAAATAACTTTCATATTTTATATAAATAAAAATAATGGCATTATAAAATTAAAATTAATTAATATTTATGATTTATTTATTTTTATATAAATATATCATAAATTATTATGATTTATTTATTTTTATATAAATAAAAATAATGATATTTATTAAATTAAAATTAATAAATATTAATGATTTATTTATTTTTTCAAAAATATAATGAAAACAATTATATTTATTAATAATATGCGGCGGAAATTTCCGTCGCCGAATTTAAAATCGGCGCGGAAATTTCCGTCGGTGAGAGTGCCATGTCATCGATCCAAAGTGAGCGTACGTATAGTTTAGCGTCGGATTTACAAATGACGGAATATTCCGCCGCTAAATATTAATTATAGCGTCGGAATTTAATTTCCGCCGCTATAATTAATAATTAGCGCGAATATTCCGTCGCTGGGGGAAATTATAAAAACTCATTTAATCCCTCAGATATCAATTACGTATCAATTTCCCTCTCTCTCTTCCCGCTTTCTCTCTCTTCCCGCTCTCTCTGCGACCTAGAAGAAGAATCGCCGCCGTCGTCCACCTCTCCACCGTCTCCGCCGCGACGAACTTTCGCCGTCCACCATCTCCACCGTCTTCACCATCCGCTCTCTCTCTCCCTCTCGAAGCGATCCAATTTCTCAATCCTAGCTCTCTTCTTCAAGGTACGTGATTTCCCCTCGTTAAAACTACATTCGATTGTATTCTTTTTTAATCAATTATATTGCTAATGCGGTTTTTGCCAATCTAGGGTCTCTCGTATTTTTGCCAATCTAGTGGTTCCGTCCACCTCTCCACCGTCTCACGCCGTCGTCTCCGTTGGTCCGTCCGCCTCCTTCCACGGCCAATTTCTCTCTCTTCTCTGTATTCAATCAACCGTATTTCGATTCCCCTCTTCATCGATTTTTATGATTTATTTATTTATCGATTTCAAGAAATTTCAAGAAATTGGTTAACCGCTAGGTTTGTTTTTTCGTTTTTTTTTTTTCCTCGGGAATATTGGCTTATTGTCCTCCTTTGTTAACTAGGTCTTTTGGATAAGACTTGAGTAATATCTTTATTGCATTACTTTGGAGATGTTACGTTTGACTTAAATTTCTACTTGATGGATTTTACATATGTGCTTGTTAATTGAATGTTACTTTATTGATTGGAATTTCGTCATTCTATTGTTTATTTCTTTGTCTCGATTGGTTTGTATGATTGTGGATTCACATGTTGTCATTAGATTTTCTTCTAGTAAATAAATTTATGTATTTGAGATGAATAAGATTTATACGTAAGAACTTCGACATAAAGATGAAATGTACATGGTTAATTATGTTTGTGTAATAGTAGATGCCGAAGCCTAAGTGAATGTTAAGAACTTGAGTTTGGATATGAAAACAACCTCTTTCCTATTTTTTTTCTAGATATACTATGTACAATGTTATCACCTTTTCTCCAATGCCGAATGTTTGGGCCTCTGGGGTTGCACATTATATTGTGTCTTGAAAACAAGACCTATTTTTTTGGAAGTCCGTAACTCGGTGCTCAATTTGTTCATATTAACTGGATCGAGTTTAATGGCTTAATACCATTTTATGATTGTTGAACAATGATACCAATTTAGTGAAGTGGGATACATTAATTAGAACATAGTTGGAGTAATCAAGTATACGAGATGGCCTAAAGCTTAAGATCAAAGTTGGAACAATGGCTCAAGTTTGCACCCTAGTTAGAGTTAGATGAAAAAAAGAAAAGAGGAAGAATCGCCTCCTTTGCAAGTCATTCCTTCTTAGAACACCCAAGAATCATTAGCAATCATCCCAAATAATAATGTTCTATGCTTTACGGTGTCACATTTCGAATTAAAAATAAATATAGTCTTAGTGCAATATTACGTGGTATAAACAACGTACTAACAAGCAAAGCACGTTCCGACGTGGAATGGAAGGAATGTACTTCTATATAGATCGTTAATATATTATGAAATCCAATAATTATTAACATCCCGATTTTGTTTCATCCGTCGATTAAATTGAGTGTACGTATAATATATGGATTGCAATGCAGGAGTAATGTCTCGTTAACGATGATCGTAGTTGGATGTATAAGCGAAAGTTGCCAAATCAACGCGGTATCAATCCCGAGTTTTATAGAGGGTCAAGGGGTTTGTTGAATTTGCTCAATTAAATAAAACCGGTCACATGGATAAGGATGGTAAGATTAGGTGTCCATGCGACAAGTGTTGTAATGTCAAGTATCTAAGCTTCGATCGAGACTCGAAACATCTTTTGCGTAACGGGCTCAAGTTGGGTACAAACGGTGGACCCGTCATGGCGAGCTGAGATTGCGCACAAATGTTGCGAATAATCCCCGAGAATATTCATGTACCTCCCGAACCCGAACCTATTATTCAGACAATGAAGAACCACCTTTGAATATGGAAGATATGGTTAGGGATGCGTGGTCCTTCCTTCGATTGGTCGTAGAACCAACAAAGAAGAACCAACCCCGCAGCCCAAGAAATTTATTGATGCTATGGACTCGCAAAAGAGAAGGTCTATCCAGTTGCGAGATCGCCGTGTTGGAGGCCGTGGCCGAGCTCCTTAACATAAAGGCCGATTGCAATATTAGCCACCCGTTTATAATCGTATCATGAAAGCAATTAAGCGGATGTTGCACGAAAGAGAATAAGATGGTTACAAACTTTTATGAGACAAAGAAGTTGGTTGGGCAAGATTGGGCTATGTTATGAAAAGATTGATGCGTGTAAGAATGATCGCATGCTATTCTACAAGGAAGATTCACGTAAGACAGAGTGTTCAATTTGCGGACAAAGTAGATATAAGCCAAATCGGGAGGGGGAGTTCAAAACACAAGAAAAACAGACCACATAAGCCATGCGTTACATGCCGTTGATTCCAAGATCGCAACGCCTACGCGTCTAAATCTACCGCAGAGGCAATGCGTTGGCATAAGGAAAGTTTGCGTGAAGAGGATGTGTTGATTCATCCCTGATGGGGAGGCATGGAAACACTTTGACGAGACTTATCCCGACTTTGCGTCCGAAGCAAGAAATATACGGTTATGCATCCGCTTCCGATGGTTTCAATCCGTTTGGTCTGGGGCAAAATCTTACTCTTGTTGGCCGGTTATAGCCACCGTCTACAATCTTCCGCCCGGTTGTGTATGAGTGATCCCTACATGTTCTTGTCGTTATTCATCCCCGCCCAAATGTACTCGGGAGGAACATCGACGTCTATCTCCGACCTTTGATGGACGAATTGAAGCAGCTTTGGGAGGATGGGGTCGAAACGTGGGATGCTTTCAAGCGAGAGAATTTCGGCATGAAGGTCGCGTTGATGTGGACAAGCTAATGACTTCCCGCATATGGGATGTTATCGGGTTGGAGCACCCACGGGAAGTTGGCCTCGTCCGTATTGTATGAGTGACACAAAGTCTTTCACGCTCACGCACTCGGAAAACCATGTTGGTTCGATTGCCATAGACAATTTCTTCCTGAGGACCACCCATTCAGACCCGTAAGAATGCGTTTAAAAAGAATAAGATTGACCATGATGAGGCACCGATTCGTTTAAGTGGTGACACGGTCTATGAGGAGGTATCTAGATTGCCCGATCCTCGGTGGGGAAAAAGTTTTCGAAGACCAAAATACAAGGGTTGGGACTACCCATAACTCGGATCAAGAGGAGTATATTTTGGGAGCCGCCATACCGGAAAACAAATCTCATTCGACATAACCTTGACGTGATGCACATTGAGAAGAATGTATTCGATAATGTTTTTAACACGTTGATGGATTTCAAGAGAACAACTAAAGACAACGAAAAAGCTCGAAAGGACCTTAAGGAAATCACGTAAGCGGCCGGCCTTAGACTTGGTATACGTCAATGGTAAACCAAGCTTAGACCGATGGCTCAATACGTGCTTACAAAGGAAAAGAAGCTCCTCCTCCCGAAATGGCTCAAGGATTTAAGGCTTCCTGGATGGTTACGCGTCTAACATTGGTAACTCGTGTCAATGTAGAGGAGGGAAAGTGCAGTGGCTCAAGAGTCACGATTGCCACATTTTGGCCGGATAGGCTACTTCCGATTGCTCTCAGGGTCTATTGCCCGACAATATCTCGGGGTGGCGTTAACAGAGTTAAGTGAGTTTTTCCGAGCGTTAACATCGACCACACCGCGTGTTGATCACATGAAAAAGCTTCGAGGAGAGCATCGTAGTGACTTTGTGCAAACTTGAGAAGATATTTCCTCCTTCATTCTTTGATTCTATGGAGCATTTACCGGTCCACTTGGCATACGAAGCTAGAGTCGGTGGTCCAGCTCACTGCGAGATGGATGTATCCATTCGAGAGGTAATTGAATTTATTCTATTTCTAAATAATTTGAGCGATGCTAACAATATACCTTCTTTAACATTATTTATGTTTTAATCTACGAATGACTTTTAGGTATCTAGGCCAATTGAAAAGGAAGATGAGCAATAGGGCCATGGTCAAGGCCTCAATTTCGTAGGCCGTTATCATAGATGAGATTGTTGCCTTTGTCGGAACATATTTTCCTCCCGATGTTGATACGAGATTGACTAGGGTTGGCCGCAATTACGATGGTGGTTTTCCGTCTAAGGGAAACATCTCTCGTATTTTCATCCCCTCGGTCGGTTGCTCGGCAAACGGGTTGGTACGCGTACGTTAACCGCTAAAGAGTTTGGCAAATGGCTCGAAACGTATGTTCTTCTTAATCGCGACGAGGTTGGGAATATATCAAGTAAGTCATTGATGTTATGTTTACGCCTCGTCGATTAAATTATGCATGTTTAATTACCCGCATATGAAATGCCTTGTTTAACCCTACTTGAGAATGTTTGAAGATTTAGCTCAGGATTTATCTCCGTAACTCATCGCAACTAGGACAGAAAGAGAATTTCCAACCGGCTAAGGAAATATGTAAATATTTCGTTTCATTCAAATTTATTCTATACACTTCTTTAAACATTCAATCTTAAAATTGTATTAAATTGGTTACAATATTGTCTTATAGATACCGAACATCCGGTGATGCCAAAGCCGCGAGGTTAAGACATTTAGCATCATCTCCGTACTTGAACGTTCATTTATACAACGGTTATTTCGTGAATGGCTATGTGTTTCATACCAAAGCTTACTGGGGCTCTAAATTGACGTGGAATAGCGGTGTGAAGCTTATAGGGAATGATTATTATGGCGTCCCGAAAGAAGTAGTCGAGGTGGAGTATTTCGGTAGAAACAAAGTGTTGTCTTGTTCAATTGTGATTGGCGGGATGCTGTGCGAGGTGTTAAGAAGCACCCCATATTTGACTTCGTCGATGTAAAGGACTCGGCCCGCAGACATAACGGCGACGACGTCTTCATCTTAGCATCTCAAGCACAACAGTATACATGACTCCCTACCTCGTCCGCGACCCGACGGATTGTGGGTCCGCTGGATGACCAAGGCTAGGAGCATGATTGACAACCTACCCTCGTCGACAACTACAGAGTCGTCATTAGAAACACCCTATCAAGAGGATGAAATGCCGAGTGCCACCTAACGTTTCATCGCCCAATCATCCATTAGATGATGTCACTCATATTCCTCAAAATGTTGATGAACCCGAGGAGGATATCTTACCAGTGAATTTGCCAACTCCCCCGCCTCGTTCAGGTCATCTCGCGCACATTGATATTGATGAATCAGAGGAAGAGGAAGAGGAAGAGGAAGAGGAAGAGGAAGAGGAAGAGGAAGAGGAAGAGGAAGAGGAAGAGGAACCAGAGTTTGATTCATCAGAGTCCGAAGACGAAGATGAAGAACTCGAGTTTTGTAGTAATTCAGAGTCCAGTGATGATGATGGGGACGAAGATTAATAATAGTTTAAAGTTTAAAATTGTATTGTGAATGCTTTAGATTATTAGAACTTTAAAGTTTTATATGTATTGTGAATGCTTTAGATTATTAGAACTTTAAAGTTTCATATGTATTGTGAATGCTTTAGATTATTTTTAATATCCGTCGTTTTATATATATTGTGAATGCTTTAGATTATTAGAACTTTAAAGTTTTATATGTATTGTGAATGCTTTATATTATTAATAGTTTAAAGTTTTATATGTATTGTGAATGCTTTAGATTATTAGAACTTTAAAGTTTTAGATGTATTGTGAATATATTGTTTCCTATTGTTAAAGTTGTATATTTTAATATTTTTACTGTAATGTCTGAGATGAGTTCTAGTAGAAAGGGCAAGGGTAAGAGGACCAAGCCCATTTACACTTTGATTACTTGGGACGCAACCGTCCCGATCCGGTAGCGATGGTGTTGACCCCTCACACGGTAGTACTAGCTCCACCTCTGGGGCTCGGTACTGCACTACCGTCGATTCCGAGGGGAGGATATATGTGCGGATCTCATCACTTTATGACCGGTAAGTAACTCTTCATTAATTTGATATAAGTTGGTTCCTTTTTGCTTTATATATAATTCATTATTTAAGTTAAAATGTTATTGTATAAATATACTGGCAGGGTTTGTAGGTGGATACCCCACCACCGGCACTAAGATCGGGCACATGCGGCGGTCTCGGAAAATGACCGAGTTTGGCCCATTTGGGAAAAAATTGCCACTGCAGGCGTAAGGAGGATGCGTGGGATGAGTTTAAGGTAATGTGTTAATGGTTTTTATTTAAAACTTAAATGTTAGTTTGTTATTAAAATGTTATAATTAATAATGATTATACTCTTTTAGTTTTGTAATGTTATCATTATATGTTGTAGGCTAAATATTATTGGGATCCGTGACATCAGCGAGGAGACGGCTAGATCTGTTTTCTTTGAGCAGGCTCACAAGCTGTTTAAGGATTTTATTTGTAACATATTTATCTATCCTTAATTAGTTTAATTAACAATGATTATACTCTTTTAATTTTATAATGTCATCATTATATGTTTACAAGATATTCATATTTTTTATAGGTACCACGAAGAAAAATTATTATACTGCTCGGCGCGCGGCGGGACAATGTAACGGCCCTTGTGGTCCTACTTTTATGACCAATGAGGTGTTTGGTCAATTTTGCGAAATATTGGGGGTCGCGCGGCGAAAGGCGTATCCGAACAAAGCCAAGGCCAATAGAGCAGCTCCTCGGGGTCGGCGGCGTTGCATACCGGGGACGCTCACGCGGTCGCCGAGCATCACGACCGCATGGTATGTATGTTAATTTAAATGTAGTAGTGTATGGATGCTTTTAAATAGGTTTATGTACGTATGTTAGCCGGGAGCCAATGTTGATGCTATGAAATCCATAGTTTTAGTGTAAATGTAGTGTATGCATGCTTTTAAATCGGTTTAAATGTTGCATTTATATATACAATTTCAAAGTAATAATCTCGCTTATTTTATTTATAGGAAAGGGAGTATGATCCGAATATCACTTTTGTGGATGTGTACGCTAGCACCCATATTCGGAATTCTACAGCGCCCGATCAACCTCCGCAATGGGTTGACGATCGATCTCTACGCCTTTGTAAGTAAACTACCATTAAATGACTTGATTTTGAATATGTAAATTTATTTATGTACCTTACATTGTGTATATGATTATAATTGTTTGTTTTATTTTTCAGCCGCATATCAAGCCGCCGTTGTTCCCGAAGGAACGCCTCCCGCGAGCCCGTCCCCTTCGTGCTCGATGTTTGGCAGTGAGGTCACCTCTCAGGGACATCCAAGGAGAGGAGCCCGAGTGTTAGGGAGGGGGGATGACGGGCGGCAATGCCGTCGACGTCGACCGGCCGTCGGCGAAATGTAGCCCAAACCCCACGTTTCATGATCCGAGGGTCGACACTTGAGGTCAAGGCTGAGGAGGAGAAACGCGAGCGGGCAAAGCTTGCGGATGCTTTGGCAGCTCGACGCAGATGCAGGAGGAGAACGATCGACGTCATGCAGAGATTCGAGAGACAAAGCATGCAGAGACTCAAAGACAATTGACGCTGTTGATGGCTCATCTCGGCCAGGACTCCCAGTGGTAATTTCCGCCTCCCAGTTGATTGCGGACATTTTTAGACATTTTTAGACATTTTTGTATTAATTTATACTTGTTTGTAAACATTTGAGACATTTGATACCCGCGGGAGCCCCTCCCCGCCTCTCCCCTCCCCCTCCCCCTCTCCCCCTCTCCCCCTCTCCCCTCTCCCCCTCCCCCTCCCCCTCTCCCCTCCCCCCCTCCCCCTCCCGAATTGGTACGGTGGTATTTAGTTTTTATTTGGTACGCTGATATTTGAATTTTAGTTTTTATAGTTTTAGTTTTATAAATTGAAATGTTATATCAGGTACAAAAAATTTTGGTTTATTGATATTTTAAATTATTTTTTTTAAATTTATTTCAGAATCAGCGACGGAATTTTCCGTCAATAAATTAATGTGAAATTAAAATTAATTAAATAAATTAATTTCGACGGAATTTCCGCCGCTATAATCATTTAATTTTTATTTAATTTTTAATTTCAGCGGCGGAAATTTCCGTCGTAATAAAATTTAAATTAAAATTAAATAATTTCAAATGATTTAAATTCCGCCGCCGAAATAATTTAATTTTAATTTAAATTTTATTACGACGGAAATTTCCGCCGCTGAAATTAATTTAATTAAATTAATTTTTATTACAGCGACGGAAATTTCCGCCGCTGAAATGAAAATTTAATTAAATTAAATTAATATAGCAGCGGAATTTTCCGTCGCTGAAACCATTAATTCACCGGCGGAATTAATTTCCGTCGGTAAAAGAAAAAAATAGCGGCGGAAATTGACCCGTCGGAGCACTGCGACGAGCTGGTAGCGGCGGACCACCGACGGAATTTTTCCGTCGGTGATTTATTTTAGCGACGGAAATATAATTTTAGCGGCGGAAATTTCCGTCGCTAAATGACCTTTTTCTGGTAGTGAAACTAGATGTGATGGATAATCTGGGTTTACTGCACACATTAACTGACTAGGTGCAAGCATGCATATATCTCGAAATAGTGTTCTCTTTATTGAGAGATTCTTCGTCAGGGAAGAACATGTAAATGGATTAGAGATTGAACATGCTGGAATACACCTTTTGAATTTTGTATTTGTATTTATTGAACAAGATGGTTGATTATGCTCTGGTATTCATGGAGCTGTGGTTTCTAGTGTGGAGACCTTGGACTCGGATTGGCGTGAACATCATTAGACATGCTTACGATTTGTGCTTACCATAGTTCAAAATTTGAACAAAATGAAGAACTGATGTAGGATAGCTTTGAAATATGTCCTGCATGGCATGTCATATAGAGATGTATCTCAGTGTTTAGTTTTAGAACATTGTTACGTCCTTAAATTGCTTAGTAGCCTTAGAATGGCTATTTGGCAGTATTTGTTCTTCTTTGATTTCTAAAAATTTCAGATGGTGTTACAAGTAGCATTTGTGGGCCAGGTAGAATGTAGTTGTCATAGGATATGATTTCAACCAGGATTTGCATGTTAGATATTGATTCTTCTCACTTATAGCGATCTCATCGGCAATATGTTTTCTAAGAGGCAGTTGCGTACTATGAGAAAGCTCTAACCTTATCAACCAGAAGCCTGAGCACTTATGCTGGTTTAGCATACACTTATCATCTGCAGGTATTCCTTCCCTCATTTTTGTATAGCTCTTTAATTAACTTGTATGGTTCAGATCTATCTTTCTGACTATATAGCTGATCATTTTGGGGTTGTGATACCTTTGCTTATGCCCGCTTCTGTATTTCATGGGGTTAAGACATATAATTCCCCTTTCATTATATATTTTCCTGGTGCTCTGTTTTTAGGTTCAATGTTTCCTTGTTTTTTGTTTCTGTTTCTGTTTTTTTTCTTTTTTCTACTGCTCTATAATATACAGTAGTTAATACGGAGTATTATATTTTCTGAGTCTGGAGTGTCTATAAATATCTGAACATTTGTAGAATATGTTGGAATATTTGATATATGTGGTATGAAAGTTCATAGCCCTATGACCTTGGAGCGTCATTGGCTTGAACTGAATTTGGCTAAGGGGAAAAACACGTCGAAAGTTCTGCACAGGAGGGCGGCCGCGCTGAGGCCTAGGGCGGGCGCGCTGGTGTGCCCAGAACTCGCCATAAGTTTCTGTCGATTAGCGCGGTCGCGCATGCCTCGAGGGCGGCCGCGCTCGTGACGGGCTTAGTGTCTTCCTGGGCCGAATTGCAGTCTCAAAACCCTAAAATTACCATATGTATAAATATATACTTCCTCCAGCCAAATTTGAGTATGAGATTTACAAGAGAAAATCAATTCTCTTGCTTTATTTCATTGCAAAATTACTCCCTGTTCATAGAGATTCGTTCGTGAGATTCAAGGCGACTGAGATAGGACCGCCGGTGATTACCTACCTGTGTGCTGATTTGTGGTACGTAATCCGTGATCGTTTTATCCTCGGAGAAATTTGCCTGTACCTGAGTTGCACCAATTGGGGGCAATATTTTCTCTTAGGACAGTCTTCCTAAGGCGACTCAATCAAATCACGATAAGTTTTTCTAACTGTTTTTTTTATTGTTTCTGTTTGTTTTCCTGATCCTGTTTTTCTTGCTATCGGTTTTGCTATTGGCTTCTTGATTGGTACGTTTTGACTTGATCAATAAATCTCCTACTGTTGATTAAATTATTTGTTTAATCTGTGGTGCTGTTAAATTTATCTTCCAACAGTCTAAGAGAAAATAGTTTTATTGGATCATGTCTGCTGGTACCTCTAGTTCTCCCTTTTAAGTCCCTAGTTGACACCTCAGATCTTCCGGAAAAGTTCGGTGGTAAGAACTTTAAGCGTTGGTCTGAACGCATGAAGATCTGGGCGTCAATGGGGGCATATGCAGTATCTTTGTCATCTAAATGTCCCGCTCTGAAAGCCGATGATATCGCTAGTGTGGCTGCTGTTAAACAGTGGAAGGAGCAGGACGATGTTGTTCGAGGATGCATTCTGTCAGCTTTGTCGAATGCACTCTTTGATGTCTATTTCTCTGCTCCTCTCACTGTTGCGTCACTGTGGGAGTCGCTTTCCACCAAGTACATCACCGATGACTCCGGTGTGAAAAAGTACCAAGTGGGTAAGTTCCTGAATTATCGCATGAGTGAGGGAAAGTCGGTGACCGACCAAGTGCACGAACTCCAAATCATTTTGCAATCGCTCAAGGATGCTGACATGGGACTTCCTGATAAGTTCGCTGTCATGGCTATTATTGAGAAGTTTCCTCGATCTTGGGGAGAATTCGGTATGACCCTCAAGCATCGTACTGGAATCTTGACACTCAATGAGCTGATGAATGCAATTGCGATTCAGGAGGTGCATAATTGTAACCAACCTAGCGTACCTGTGGAGGCTGCTGCTAATATGGTAACTGGTAAAAGCAAGTTTAAAGGAAAAGCTGTGAAATCTCACTCTAAGGATAAAGAAAACCATGATAAGATTAAAGTTAAGAAAAATAACTTTAAGAAGCCAAAAGCAAACCGAACCGCCGGAATTTGTGGAGAAGGTGGACACTTTCTAGGATCGCCCGTCCAAAAAAGGAAAAGGACCACAAGGCTCTGCTGATGACCATCCTGCTGTCAACATGGTGTTGGGTCCGAAGGATTATGATGATCCTGACTCTGACGCACCTGGAGTTGACGCTCTGACCTGCAATGTTACAAAGTATGTAACCTCTATGAACCCAACGAGTGGCTAGTTGACACTGGGCAAATGTGCACGTTTGTGCTGATAAATTACTATTTGTGTCTTACCAGCCTGAGCATGGTAGATCAGTGACGATGGGGAACTCTAGTGCTGCAAAGGTGCTTGGGACTGGACGCGTGGACCTGAAGTTTCCTAATGGGCACATTCTTACCTTGCATCGAGTGTATCACGTTCCTGATATTCGTCGCAACATTATTAGTGGTTCTAGTTTAGTTAGGGAAGGATTTGAGATTTCTTTTAAATGTAATAAGGTCATAATTTTGAATTCTGGTAGTTTTGTGGGGAAAGGATATTCCTCGGATGGTTTATTTAAAATTAGAATTGAAACTGATGTCAGTTCGCACAATAATTTTAGTTCTATTGATTATCCTGTTTCTTATTCCATTGAATCTTCAAATGTTTGGCATTGTCGTTTAGGACATATTAATTATAATTCTGTGAAAAGAATGATGAATTTAGATATTATTCCTAAACATGCTATTGATAAAAATTCTAAGTGTCATGTATGTGTTGAAGCTAAATCTACAAAAGGTCCGTTTAAGTCGGTTGTGAGAAATTCTGAAATTCTAGATTTAGTTCATACTGATATTTGTGAATTTAATGGCTTGTTGACCAAAGACAAAAAGAAATACTTTTTCACCTTTATTGATGATGCTAGTAAATACTGTTATGTCTATCTGCTTAATTCTAAGGATGAAGCATTAGATAAATTCATTATATTTAAGAATGAAGCAGAAACACAAACTGGCAAGAAACTTAAACGGTTAAGGTCTGATAGAGGAGGTGAATATGAGTCTAACACATTCATGTATTATTGCCAAGAAAACGGAATAGTACATGCATAGTTGTTAAAGGCGAGAAGCGAGAAGCGGGCGAATGGTACCGAAGCGAGGCGAAAAGCGAGGCGAGAAACGAGCGACAAAAAAGCGAGCAATTCTGAAAAATAGGAAAAAAAATAAGTTAGAAACAGGAATATGAACATATATACATTGTAACACAATAAAAGAGTTTAAAGTTTTAAACCATGTTATTAACTAGAATAAAACAGTAAATAAATATCAAAATTTCACGCTTAATAGTATCATTAACCAAATGAAAACCCCAAAGTATGAATTCCAAGACAAAAGACACACAATTACTAGTATTATGATGTTCAAATTAACAAAAATAAGTAATAGACTGCTAGTTTGAGATTGAATTAAACATGAAGTCATAATAAATTGACTGCAATAATAGAATTTTGAAACAACATTATTAGGCAAGGCAAAAATAACTAGCTAGCCAACAATTTTTAATTAAAAAAGATAATAAACAAACACCTATATAAATGAAAATGATTGAAAAGGAAGGAAAATATGACTGAACAAGGAATATAACAATTTTTGTTTGTATATGTATGTTTTTAAAGTAATAAACACACAACTACACAAGTATAATAAATGAAAATGACTGAACAAGGAATATAACAATTTTTGTTTGTATATGTATGTTTGTTAATAAAAAAATAATATAAAACAGGTATAGAAAAGAGTCAAAAATTGGAAAAAAGTCAAAGATTGTAAAAAAAAAAGTCAAAATTAGACGAAAGTAAACAGGAAAATAACATTGGGAGTAGAAAAGTGCTATACTAAACAAATAGGAAAATAACAATTGCTGCTGGGATAGAAAAGAGTCAAAATTGGAAAAAAAGTCAAAGATTGTAAAAAGCAGAGAGAAACGAACAGAAGGAGAAATCTAACTCGGAATCGGCCGCCGCCATGTGTCGTCGGTCACGCCTGGCACTCGATCGCCGTTAGAAAAGACTCTGTTGCCTGCTAAAAATGTAACCCTTCAACTACCTCTCTTCTCGTCTTTTTTCATTTATAAATCGACTGCTGTTTTTTTTAAAAAAAAAAAAGAAACGACGAAAAGACGGAACGACTTTTTTTAAGTATCACGCTTTAAAAAAAAAAAAGCGACGCTTTTTTCTTTACGCTTTTTTCAAAGAAGCGTCCGCTTTTCTGAAAAAGGCGAACAACGCCCGCTTCGATGGCAGAGAAGCGACGAACCCGAAAAGCGACAAAAAAAGCGAGGCAGGCGACGCTTTTAACAACTATGAGTACATGAAGAGACTCCTCCCTACACCCCTCAATCTAATGGTGTTGCTGAACGTAAGAATAGAACCCTTACTGATATGATTAACAATTTACTCATAAGTTCTGGACTGCCCAAATATATGTGGGGAGAGGCTTTGAATACGGCTTGCCATATTCTGAATAGAGTCCCTCCTAAACATAGAAAGGAAAGTCTGTTTGAACTTTGGAGAGGTCGACGCAGTAAGTCTCGAAACACTTAAAAGTGTGGGGTGCCTTGCAAAGGTACTTGTACCCGTACACAAAAGGAAAAAGCTTGGACCTAAAACTGCGGTGATGCTATCTTTATAGGTTATTCTAAACAAGCTATACATTGAGATTTCGATCATCAAAATCGAAGTTTCTGCATAGATGTGAACTCTATAGTTGAGTTACGTGATGTAACATTTTTTGAGGATGTGTTTCCTATGAAAGACGGACTTCCTAAAGAATCTAACCCAACCACTAATTCCATTCCCGCTCAAGTAGAGGAGCGACAAATGTGGGGGTTGATTACGTGCAACTCATTCCGACGATGAGATTGAACCAAGAAGGAGCAAACGAGCAAGGACCACCAGGACTATGGAAGTGATTTTATCACTTACAATGCCGAGGGTGATCCTCTAACCTTCAAAGCCGCTATGGCCACTTCGATGCCAAACAGGTGAAAGGATGCCGTTAAGAGCGGAGATGGATTCTATTGTCTCTAATGGGACATGGGAATTGGTCGATCTCCTCCTGGTTGTAGCACGATAGGATGTAAGTGGGTCTTCAAAGGGAAACCGAAACCGGATGGAACCGTTGACAAGTTTAAGGCTAGGTTAGTGGCTAAGGGATTCAAGCAAATGGAGGGAATAGACTATTTCGATACCTATTCGCCAGTTGCTAGAATGACTACAATCCGAATGCTTATTGCATTGGCCTTTGTATATGATCTTCCTATCCATCAGATGGATGTTAAGACCGCCTTCTTGCATGGCGATCTAGAGGAAGAAATTTATATGGATCAACCTGAAGGTTTTGAGGCCTCGGCAATGAGAGAAAGGTTTGTAGAACTTGTTAAGTCCTTATGTGGACTCAAACAAGCCCCTACAGCGATGGCATGAGAAATTTGATAAAATTGTCTCCATCGTTTGGCTTCAAGTTACTAATGAAGTTTGATAAGTGTGTTTATAGCAAAAGTATTGGTGATAGTAGTATTGTCTTATGTCTGTAAGTCGATGATATTCTGTTGTTTGGAACGGATATGAGGATAATTAATACTACTAAGGAATTCTTGAAAAATAAGTTTGAGATGAAGGATATGGGAGTAGCTAGTGTGATTCTTGGCCTTAAGTTGACTCGTTCAACTAGTGGTATAACCATATCGCAATCTCATTATACTGAAAGTGTAATTGAGAAATTTGGTTATAAGAATTGCAAAGTGGCTAAGACTCCATATGATCCTTCAGCTGCACTTACTAAGAATGAAAGTGGAGTACTATGGCTCGATTGAGATATTCTCAAATTATTAGAAGTTTGATGTATCTTGCCAATTGTACTAGACCGGATATATCCTACTCGGTTACTAGGTTGGCTAGATATACTCAATGTCCAAATAAAGCACATTGGGAAGCTCTTGATAGAGTTCTCAAGTACTTAAAGGGAACGATTTCCCTTGGGCTGCATTACGGTAGATACCCTTCTGTTCTTGAAGGATATAGTGATGCAAGCTGGATTGCCTATAACTCCAGAAGTTATGGCTGCACGGGGTATGTTTTCACCTTAGGCGGGCTGCTTGATCGCTGGAGGTCGACCAAACAAACTCTGTTGTCTAGGTCTACATTTGAGGCCGAACTAGTTGCCCTTGACACCACTGGATTGGAAGCTGAATGGCTTCGAGGACTTATGTTTGAGTTGCCCATGGTCAGTAAGCCCATGCATGTTATCTCTGTACATTGTGACAACACTGCCACAATTGAGAAACTGAAAAGTGTCAAGTACAACTGTAAAACCAGGAGACACATCCAAATTAGATTAAAATCTATAAGGGATCTTGTGTCTCGGAAGGTGATAGTTGTTGATTATGTTGGTACCAAGGCTAACACAGCTGATCCTTTGACCAAAGGGCTAGAATTTGCTCTAGTTCAAAAATCTAGGTTGGGGATGGGTCTGAACCCTGTCTGATTCAAACGCAGTAGCAACCCAATCTACCTGAGTGGAGATCCCACAAAGGAGATTCAATGTGGTAATAACAAGCTGTGGGGTGAGTCGGAGCACCTAAAGTTAGATTGACATGTTACATGTCTGAGTCTATCCCCTGAATAGCCTAGAAGTGCTCGTAGCTGCTAATAAAGTAAAAGTTTGGAACTTTAAATGGGATCAAGTCTTTTAGACAAGATGTTAGCAGTACATCTTACGAGATGCCCAAGTGCCGAGTGTTATTGTTGGCCGCAATTAGAGGAATTCGGGTTATTCCTTGAAAGCACTTATGATAGAGGATCAGGACGTATGGCTTATAAGCGTCAAGTGTTCGATAGAGGGTCTATCATAGCTTTTGTCGTGTTTGTTACCAGCAAAGGCCTCTACATCCAAAGGCATCAGATTCAAGACACCCGTTCATCGATCTGTGGAGGCTCAAGGCGTGATAACATAGGTAGTGGTTCAAGCCAGGAAGGTACCATTATTGAAAGCATGGCAATGGACAATCTGTACACGTCATATTTCTATGAACTTGTGGGGATGTTGGAATATTTGATATATGTGGTATGAAAGTTCGCGCCCTATGACCTTGGAGCGTCATTGGGCTTGAGCGGGCCCAGCTATGAGGAAAAACACGTCGAAAGTTACGCACGCGGGAGGGAGGGCGCGCGAGGGCTCTCCTAGGGCGGGCGCGTATTTGGTGTACCCGGGAGCTCGCCATAAGTTTTACGTCGATTAGCGCGGTCGCGCATGCCTCGGCGGCGCGCCTATTGATGGGTTTAGTGTCTTCCTGGGCCGAATTGCAGTCTCAAAACCCTAAAATTACCATATGTATAAATATATACTTCCTCCAGCCAAATTTGAGTATGAGATTTACAAGAGAAAATCAATTCTCTTGCTTTATTTCATTGCAAAATTACTCCCTGTTCATAGAGATTCGTTCGTGAGATTCAAGGCGACTGAGATTGGACCGCCGGTGATTACCTACCTGTGTGCTGATTTGTGGTACGTAATCCGTGATCGTTTTATCCTCGGAGAAATTTGCATGTACCTGAGTTACACCAATTGGGGGCAATATTTTCTATTAGGACAGTCTTCCTAAGGCGACTCGATCAAATCACGATAGGTTTTTCTAACTGTTTGTTTTATTGTTTCTGTTTATTTTCCTGATCCTGTTTTTCTTGCTATCGGTTTTGCTATTGGCTTTTTGATTGGTACGTTTTGACTTGATCAATAAATTCCCTACTGTTAATTAAATTATTTGTTTAATCTGTGGTGCTGTTAAATTTATCTTCCAACAGAATACTAGCTGAGTTTATATTCTTTTCCCATAATAAAAAACCTGATTCCTGACCAAACCTTAGGGCCTATATGTAGCATCATATATGTAGCATCATTGAACAAGCCAGAATATATGCATGTGAATGAAATAGAATCTGTATGTTTGTATTTAGAACTACTATATACACTTACACTACTAGAATAAACAAATTTGGAGACTAAATTTGGAGACCAAAAGGATGGACGCAAAGTAGAGACCAAATATTTTAAATGTTGCGACCAACAAATGGTTGCAAATAATTGGAGACCACTGTGTGGTCCCTATTTTGATATGGCGACCACTCATTTAATTGGAGACCACTGTGTGGTCCCTATTTTGGAGACCACTATGTGGTCCCTGTTCTTTTAATGGTTGCAAATAATTGGAGACCACTATGTGGTCCCTATTCTTTTAATGGTTGCAAATAATTGGAGACCACTATGTGGTCCCTATTTTGGAGACCACTACGTGGTACCTGTTCTTTTAAAAACTGTTTTTTTTACATTTTTTGAAGCTTTAAACGGGACGGAGGGTGTATATGTTTAGGTATAAACGTATATCTCTCTCTCTCCCCTCCCCATTCATTTCATCCACACTCTCTCTCTCTCTCTCTCTCTCCTCCATTTCTCTCACCCAAAAAACCTCCCCGCCTCCACCCTTCCAGCCGCCACCCCCCACCTTCTCTCCGTCGTCCTTCGCTCTCAACGCCCCTTCCAACTTCTTCTTTTCCGTTTCTTTCACCTCAACGGCCGCCATTGTCGCCGACCTCGCTAAGCCGCCTTCAAGTTTAGGTAATTTCTCCTCTCTCTTGATTTTCCTCTATTTAGATCTGGATTTTTTTCGTATGTTTGTGTAGATCCATTTTTCGTATGTTTGTGTTGATCCATTATTTTTCGTATGTTGTAGATCTGGATTTGTAAGATCTACACAGATCTTGTCTATTTTATCCGATCCGTTTTTTATTTTATAAATTCGTTTTTGTTTTTGTGCTAGATTGTGTTCATGATTTTGATTGTTGTTATATGTGCCCAGATCTGTGTATTTGGGTATGTTTTTTTACAGGTTTGAAGTTGACGGTGGTGGCGGCGGCTGATGGCGGCGTATGGTGGCGGCGGATGGCCTGGATCGTTAATGGTGGTAGTTCATGGTGTTTTTAAGATCTGAATGTATGTGTATGTAAGTGGGGAGGGAGTATTGATCTTGTTCTACATAGACTACATTCATGTTACCATTTGATTGGAATGGTATTGTGCAGTTGTTCAACCTGCATTGATGATGTCTTTCTCTGTCTTGCAAGCAATATAATGCTGCAAGTGATATCCCAAGTCTAGGATCTGTAACTTTTTTAGATCAATGGTTGATAGTCGAATACTCCCTCCGTCCCAGGGTGGAGCTAGCCTTTGTCTTAGATTTGAAATGTAAATTTTTGGGTTTTATTTTTTTTAATGTGTAATAAATATGAAAAATGAAATGTAAGTACATTTTTTTGGCTGTATTTTGGAGATTCATTAGGAATTGATGTATTTTGTTATTTTTAATTGATGTATTTTGTCATTTTTCAATTTAAAATTATTTTTAATTTAATTTCATTATATTTATATAATTAATTATTAAAATATTTCTGAATTATCAAGGAATGATTTGAAAATGTTTTAAAATAATATATTTTAATTTATTTTGAATATTTTTTTTTAAAAAAAACAGAAGTTTGGAGACTACTATGTGGTTGCTAACTTTCATACTTGGCGACCATGTCCTTGGTCTCCATTATTTGAGACCACGTCAGCGTTGGTCTCTATTCAAATTCGCGACCACGTAGTTACGTGGAGACCACAAATTTTGGAGACCACATTTTTTGTTTGGAGACGACTGAATGGTAGCAAATTGGAGACCACTCTAAGTGGTCGCCTTTAGTGACCAGATATTCGCAACCACCATAATGGTCTCCAAATTATAAATTGGAGACGATTTTTGTCATTTAGAAACCAAATCCATCGTCTCTAATTTTTGTTTTTCTAGTAGTGTTATATTCTATGATGCTCGGACTCTTTGGTTTACCTCGTCGGACCCTTGTCAACAAGACTAAAATAGGAGTGTCTGACACGGGTACGACGAGGTAAAACAAAGAGTCCGAGCATCAGAGCTTATATTACATACATTTATGTCTTTTCGTAGACTTTTATACACAGAAGTATATTTTTTTTCTTGAAAAAGAAAAAACGAAAAAGCTTCATGATAAAGATTGATCTGGGATATTGATTCTCTTGATGTCTTCTCTTTTTTCTGGGAGCTACCTCAGTAGGATTACATGGCATTTGATCGGAAAGTTATATTTGGCAACTCTCCTTGTGTCAATAATTGAATATGCAGTCCTCTACTCCTCTTCGAACAAATGCTCCGTATTTTAGCTGGCCCGTGCAGGACAACTATAATGCAGCAATTGCATACTATCACAAGGTTAGTTGCCCCTAATGTCACTTGCATGAAACATATTGCTCATAAGCATATACATTCCCAGCAATATGATTGCATACTAAATCATTCCATCGTCCTTTTGCTCCCATCTTTTAATTTTCATGAATAGAAAAGACCAACCGGAACTTATTAGTTTGTTCAAAATTCTTTTTTTATGTCTTAGTATCAGGCTTTATGGCTTACACCAGATGATCAATTCTGCACAGAAATGCTAACTTCGGCCCTTGTGGATGAAAGCCGTCAAGGTATTCACCTTAAAATAGACACATGTCGAAATGAACTATTTATCTAGTGTATATTTCAACAGAAAAATAACAAATGTGTTGCAATATTATTACCAGAAAAAAACACACAACATTATGATCACTCAAAGAGAAACAATGGATACTATACTAGGCACTAGCAGTACATTAACCATGCAATGTTTTTCAAATGTAATTAACGAAAGACATAAGTTAAAGGCCTATGGGAGGGGGGGGGGGACAAATTGACGGAACTAGTGAAATGGACAACGATTAGTTGTAGGGTTTGCTGAAGAATCAGTAGCATCATTTTGCACCTCCGAGTTGGATGGTCCTTTGAGTAGGCCGGCAAAAAGTTCAGCCGGATCATAATAAACTTCAACATCTTCAGCTCTCAGAGATTCGTCAACCTGCAATTTTACATTATATCTTATCTCCAGTATTTACCAATACTGGTATGGCCAGTTCTTTTCCGGACCACATAAATAATATTCCTCCTTATATGATATTAATGTCTTTGTTTCTTTAGTGTCTCCAATCAACCTAACATAGCTGAATTACTTCATCTGTACACGGTTAATTTTTTAAAGAATGCATTTTAATTGCTCGTAGTAGTGCACAAAAATAATAGCACTAGTAGAAATTGAATCCAGATAATTCATTTGATAATGAGTGCACTGACACCCATTAACACATAAATTGGGTCTGCCACAGTTTGCATATGCCATAATAAAGTTCTCCCTCCATCCCTGAAAGATTGTCACATTTGCCATTTTGACTTGTCCTAAAAAATATGTTCCATTTCTAAACTTAGGCATGAATGTTAGTGCAAATTTACTAAGGTACAAGAAGGTGAAGCTCTTCCTTAATAATTGCAAAATGTACAACAGGACAATCTTTTAGGGACGGAGGGAGTATGAAATTGTTTACAAAAAAATGATATTCCCTGTGTTCCAGACAAAAAGAGTAAGAGTTCTAACAAGTGTTTAGCTAGAAAATTTAGGCCAGAAAAATTGGGAAAAGAAATCAAGTTTGTTTTGAAAAATAAATACTATAGTTACGTTATCCAAATTTATTATAGAAGGGGGTAAAAAAAATTAGTGCAAGATTTACTGAAAATTAAGGGAGTCAAAATGAATAAAATTGCTAATTTTAGTGGTCAAATGTTATTTTCTTAAAAATTAAAGGTGCAAAAATTGACAATTTGCAAATTTGAAGGGGGTCCCTTGACCATATCCTGCCTTTCCCAGTGTGTGGGCTCATTAATAAACACTAAGAATGAGTAACAATGTCAAGTGGGTTGAGGATATAATTGTCCAAAACATTGTGGATGAATGATTACATTGGGTAAAAAGTTGAGTAGTAAGTACTCCTTGCGTCTCATACGAAAAGGTACAAAATAACCCTTGCACGAGAATTAAAAAGAGTATATATTGGAGTAAGTGTTGTGAATATGAAAAGTGAGGTAAGAGAGAGATTGTGGGGTAGAAAATAGTAAGTGGATAGTTATTGTGAGTATGTCAACTGTGTTCCATGAATTAAGAAGTATTAAAAAAACTTTTCATTTTGGGAGTGTCTTTTTAAATGCGACACCCAAAATGGAATTTTGTGTCTTTTCGAGTGGAACGGAGGGAGTATTGTTTTTTGTAATTTTTTTTTGAAAAAATATGATATAAATGTCCAAAACACTATTCATTATTTATCATTTATCATTTTAGGAATAAATCAAGTTATGACTCTTAGGGTAATACTTATTATGTGACTACAAAAGTACAGAGTATTTTTATATTTTTGGCACATTTATTCATTTTATTTTATTAAGAGCAAATTTGAATATTTTTTTAAGACATTCATTTTGGTTCACAAGGAGGGTGTCAGGGTAGTATACATGAAGCTGAATAAGGTGTGTGACAGAAAGATAGAACTAGTACCTTAAGAATGCCCATGCCATAGAGTTGAATCATCTCACCAGTAGGTGCATGACCTTTATAAGCACCCTCAAAATAACCCCAATGCCGGAACTTGTAGGCAATCACCGGCGGCCCGGAGTGGACACTGATGACTTCCCAGGCAAATCCACGGGGAAAAGCCGACTTGAAAGCGTCGTGAGACGATTCAAAAGTCTCTTCGTCAGCTTTGTAGTATTTGAACTCCTCCGGCAATGAATTCTTCAGCAATGCATTGTAGCTTCCTATCTTAAGTGTCTCCTCTCCTGATAATCCCTCTCTTCCTGTATGCATATATTTAATTAACGAACACATAATAAATGTAGTGATTAAATTGTCAATATTTTTGAAAGACATGATTTATTTGTACCATCGTAAAATTGCATAAAAAATCTTAGTTTTTCTTTATTTAGAAGCACGTCATTTATTTTACAACAATAAAAAAAGTGTCATAATGAGAAGAAAAAAAAACTCTCCTTCCCTTGTTTAAGGAGCTAAAATGTGTCCCAAAATATGTCACTTAGAAATTGTATGTCTATTTACCAAATATACTCAGATTTATGATTATGAAATACTCCCTCCGCCCCACAAATATACCAAAAAATTTTCCTTTTGGGCGTCCCACAATAATCTATACTTTCCCAAAATGAAAATGAGACCCACTTCTCTCTACTCACAACACTTTTTAAATTTACTATTCTCTCCACTCATTCTCTCTCCTATTTTACTTTTACACTCACAACACATTACCTTTATCACTTTTTACCTTAATCTCCATGCCGGACCAAAAAGTCTATATATTTATGGGACGGAGGGAGTAGTCATTTTATAGGATTAATTAACTATGTAAGTGAATTACTTAAGAATAATTTACTCTATTTTATAGGATTGATCCGGCGAAGCTGGGAACCTGGGTAATAAAAAAAAAAAATTAACTAAGTAAGTGAATTACTTAAGAATAATTTACTCTATTTTATATGTATATAATTACCCCTTTCGCTCCCGAATAAATGTCGCTCCTAAATGTCGCTCCCGAATAAATGTCGAATTTTTCATTTAGTTTTAGTTTTAATTTTAGTTTGTCCCGAAATAAATGTCACGTGTTTAAAAATGGGATATAAAATTTGGCAATCTTCCTAAATTACCCACTTTAGTAGACACATAATAAGATTAAATATCTTGGTATATCAATTGTGATATTTTTTTTCGAAACGGAGAGAGTATATTTTTTCTATGCTCGGAAAAAATATAAAACAACAAATATTTGGACGGAGGGATTTTCAGCTTCCAAATGTTGGAAAGTTTGACTAAACCTTTTAAGTTGAACCCTAAATAATTGGACGCTTGGTCATGAAGTCCAAAAAGAAGACCAAAAATGGCTACAAAGCCTACAATCCTAAAATCCTGGAAGTCAAAATGAAAATGACGTGAACACGTTTAGCTGCCTTATTTTCAACCATTGTAATTTGGACCATATAATAATCTCTATTCCTTTTGTCCCACTTAAAAAAATACAAACTTTCATTATCAATGTCTCATTTAATAAAAAGACACACTCTCGAAATGAAAACTTTTTCACGGAGACGTTGGGAAGGAAAATAATAAAATTTTGGATATTATATGCTTAAAAGATTTTATATCGACGGAGGGAGCAAAGCATAATCTTCTAGAAATGCCCACCAAATACCAATCCACCAGAATGATAAAATATGTACACGTTGAATACATCATGAACCGATAAACATGAATGTTATAGGCTTAATTATAATAAACATTAATATTAACTTTATATAATAATAAATATTTTATTTTGACATATATTTACAAAATTATTTCCTCTGTCTTCAAAAAATATTTAATATATATTTTATTAATAACAAAAATTATACTCTCTTTATTTCGGAATAAGGTTTTTATTTCTCTTTTTTGTTTGTCTCATAATAAGATTATTAGTTGTTTTATTACTTAAAATAGACAGTGAAACCAGACCAGCTCATGGCATGTGCAAGAAGAGCCATTGCATAATTTTTGAAAGGCCCATTTTCAAAAAAAAAAAAAAACTAGCTTTCTTCTTTGAGTTCAATTAAATATAATTTAAATATTCTACCTCTATTCCAAAATGAATAATAAAAAAATCAAGAATAAATTTGATTTTTTTTTTTTTTTGCATATTTATTTTGGGATAAGGGTATTAGGTCTTTAGTCTAGTCAAGTTAGGCTCTGTATCAAAAATTCATGTACTAATATTTTATTTAGGCTAACCTTCTATTTTATGTGTACATTTAGATAAAATATACTCTCTCCGTCCCGGAACAATCTTCACACTTTCCCTTTTGGACGTCCCAAAACTTACTTCACACATTTAAAACTTACCTAAAATGGAAAGGAATCTTTACTATTCCCTCCACTCATTCTCTCTCCTACATTATTTTAATACTCACAACACCATTATAATTTACTATTCTCTCCACTCATTCTCTCTCCTATTTTATTTTCACACTCACAACACTTTCAATATAATACTCCCTCCTTAAAACATGTGCAAACAGTGTATGTGAACATTGTTCTGGGACGGAGGGAGTAGTTTATAGGTCTTTCAGTCCAACTAGACAATAAATAATCTTTGATAGTTCTTTCACAACATAACATAACAAAACAAAAACTAAAAAAACTAAACTTTCTCTTTCTCTGATGTCTGTCTGCTATTTTTTTTTTTTGCCACAAATCATTTCTTTAATAAGAATGTTAGATGGGCGATACTTAGATAATGTTTGTAAGTTTAGAGATTTTAGTACTTCAAAAGTTAGAAATAGAAAATAAGTTTAAACTTATATTATTATTATATAACATAAACTATTTTTTATTTTTGATAAATATTTTTATGAGCCTAAGTTTAAATTTTGAAATGGCCCTTAAAATGTTAGGGTCAGCCCTAGTGAAACTCACTTGTTATTTTCAAAACAATAACTTTCTATTAATTTTCTTTTTTAACTTTTATATTCACAATTTTGTTTTTATTATCTGTATAAAATAACGGAGGGTGTAAAAGTTTATAAGGATCAACGAAGCATATACTCCCTCCGTCCCATGATTATGATTCACACGCCACTTTTGGGGTAACCCAGCGGTGATTAAGGAGAAAAGTGATAAAGGTAATGTGTTGTGAGTGTAAAAGTAAAATAGGACAGAGAATGAGTGGAGAGAATAGTAAATTTGAAAAGTGTTGTGAGTGGAGAGAAGTGGATCCCATTTCTATTTTGAAAAAGTACAAATTATTGTGAAACGCCCAAAAAAATTTTTTTTTACTGATTATTGTGGGAAGGAGGGAGTATATTCAAGACGCGTGTTAGGGAAAGCAATAATAGTGTGCAGCAGTGGCATGTGTTGTGCTAAAAATGTTAACATCATCAATAAGAGTGCTGCGTTTTGGTTACGTGTCACATCCCGGAATAATTTAAAATAAAATTATTAAAATTTTTATCTAAAATAAAATTATTAGGATTTTTAGTTGCTTTATTTATTAAAATGAATAACGAGACTCACTTATCATGTTTACGTCAAAATTCTTACCCCATCTTCTTTTCTACTTTACTTTTCTCGTACTTAAAACATTAATTTTCTTAATTCTCGTAGAGTCAATCTCAAAACCTTATTATTGGTCGGACGGAGGGAGGAATAGTAATTACCATTGACGATGAGTTTGAATTTTTGAGGATTGAGACTCCTGAAGTCCTGGAGACGAGTCTTGTGAGAAAGCTCCATTTCCCATGTCTTTATAGCATTTTGGACCGTCTCTTCCAATGATCCCTCTTCCCATACCTACAATTTTTTATAACAAAAGTTATAACGCTGCTAAGAAAAAAAAAGTAGGGTTTTTTTGTACAGCGGGGGGTGTGTGTTTGGATATTTCATTTTTTTCGATTAATGATCCAAACTTATCAAAACCAAAAGTTAACGGTTATTAAATAATGGCAATTAACCGTCTGAAGTTATCAACTATTAGCAATAAGGTTCTGACGTTATCGATTCTTATCAGATAAGAGTCTGATTTAACGGCAATTTTTAACGATTCTAACAATTTTTTTGGTAAGTTTGAACCATTAATCGGCAAAAATAAAACATTGGATCATGCAACGCAAACCCTCCTATACTTTGAACCCTTATTTATTTATAATTTGGCCAAATAAAAAATAGAGATGCAGTAAAGATGAAGTGTATATGTATGAACCTTGGTTCGGCCTTGCTCAAAGAGGAGATTAACAGAATCAAATATGGGAGGGCCGCCATCGCCATGCCTCCACTCGGTTGTAGTAGTAAGGAATGACCTATATTTATCACCTTCCATGCTCTTCTATTTCTCTCTCAATTAATTATCCTTTGGAGGGAGAAGCTTCAAAATTCATTTGGACAAAGTTTTAATTGGGGGAGGGCCTTTTATAGACAATTTACACAAGTGGCAGATTAAGGACCATTTTAAAATGGTCTACAAATCCGTTTTACTCTCTCCCCGTTTCAAAATAATTTTTCTATTTTTTATTATTAATATACTTTGAATAATAAATAAATCGAGATTGATATGTTTCAGTTAATCTAATTAGTGAAATTTTTGTTCATATTGAAATCAATCGAGATTGATAAGGAGTTAGTTAATGATGCTCGAACATGTACTTGTTTTGAGTGCCTATTTATTTTATGTTGGTTTTATCTATACGGATTGATCACCAGTTGAAATATGGTTAGGGCTCTTATCTGTCTTGAACTTATATTCAATGCGGTTAATATCAATTTTGTCACATTTTCTGATTTTTTTGATAGCTAGAAAAAAAAATCTTACAAAAAATTACAAAAAAAAAAAAAATGGAAAAAAGGAAACAAAGAACAATATTTTAGCTATTGAAATAATATTCAATCCAATAGCAGGTTACAAATAATAAAAAACTATAGTATAGTATAATATACTATATTATTATGTTAAAAATAAAACGTAATAGTATAGAATAGGCACGATGTTAGTTGCTAGATAATAAATATAAAATTAATAAGAAAAATAGAGACGTAAGAAGAATTACAAGAAAAGATAAGATTTGAAAATTTAATTTAATATTCCCTTAGTCTAGGTTGAAAGTTTAAAAAATGAAGTAGGTTTGACAATTAAAGAAAAGGTGATGTGTTGTGGGTATAGATAGATAGTTGGGTAGGAGAGAAAAAATAAGATAGAAAATAGTTAGTGAATAATTATTGTGATTATTACGTGTGAAGCTTATAAATAAAGAAGTAATAAAAACTTTATATTTTTGAGATTTTGAACTTTTGGTTGGGACAACAGTGGGAATTTTGAATTTTCGACCCGGACAGAGAAAGTACTTATTATTATAGATACAACATTATAAATATAAATAGTTAAATACTTTGTTTTGTATTAACAATTATAAAAGATCGATAAATCATTTAGGGTGCGCTCCCGAGTTTAAATTAGGAGAGAAAGGAAAGGAAGTGGGAGGAAATTTAAAACATTTTTCTTCCTGGTTGTGCTCTCGAGTTTTTCTTGGAGGGAAGTGGAAGGAAAGGAGGGGAAAATTTTTAAAATTTTCCTTCCTTTCAATTCCTTTCAAAAAATGGGAGGAATTGGAAGGAATGAAAATTTCATTAAAGAAATTTTCTGATATATCCATTTTACCATTTAAAATAAAACTCTTTTTCTTTTATTAAGAATAAACATGTAATTTAAACTTTTTTTCTTCCTAAACTCGGAAGCAATCAAGAGAGAAATTGAATTTTCTTTCCATCTCTTTTCTTCTTTTCTCTTCTCTTCTCTTCTCTCTCTTTAAAATTCAAGAGCAGACCCTTACACCCTTAGAGATGAAGAAAATAGTATATATTTGAAAAAAAAAATAGGGTCAAGGACTCTAAAACCCATGACTCATGTCAATATTCCACCAAAACTCATTTGAAATTAAAATTTCATCAAAACCTGCGTCACTTCTATAGCATCCCGTCAGGACTTATACCATGTGGTATAGGACCATTTTTTTTTTTTTTTGCACTTTTTTCACTTTTTTAAAAAAATTAAATAAAAATCATTACTAAGGAATAAAGTCCTATATCATATGGTATAAGACTGAAAAAAGGTCCTATACCATGTGGTATAGGACTGTCAACGGGTTTTTAAGGAATTTTAATCTCGACTTTCAAGGTTTAAGGAAATTTTGATCTCAGTTGAATTTTGATGGGATTTGATTTGGACTGTGTGGGTAAGGATGAATTAATCAAAAAAAATAATGTAAAAGTTTACGTATAGATGACTGTTGATGACAGAAGAGTTTGACCTTTTGTCCCAGTCCACAAACAATCAGAAACTAAACTGTGTCTTGAATGAATTTGTTGTCTCTACCGCCATGCTGTCTCTTGATTGGTGGGCTTAAACTACTGGACTTGAAGTTGGGCCGACGTAGTAAGTAGAACCAAGTCCGGCCCATTCAAATTGGAACCCCATTACACTCTTCAGCTTCCTGTTAGGATCATTATTCTGAAGGCGGGAAACTCTTCCTTGATTTCAAGATTCCCTCCACGCCATATCCTTTTTTATTGCTTTCCCTAACCCCCAATTTTCAATCGAAACCCTAATTTCAGAAGAAAAAAGAAAAACCACAATTTAACTGTCGATGGATGAATCAATTGATAGAGCGACGATCGTCGAGGCTTCTAGCGATGCAGATCTCCGTCCGCCGGGAAGGCCTAGTGTTCGCCGGCGGTTGATTCAGTCGGCGCTGTTACCGCACAAGTCTCTAGACATGGACGCTAAAGAAGACCAGGAATTTGTGCCCGACGAAATTCAAGAAGATGACGAAGAAGAATATTGTGGGAGTCAAGCTAAGAAGAGTAGAAAGCGGAAACCAAAAGCTGGAATCCGATCTCAATCTTCTCGAAAGGTGAATTAGTAAGCTGATTTTATGATAAGTTGGTGCAATGTGGGTGGATTTTTGATTTATTTACTTCGTTTCAGTCTTTCAATTGACTTTATAGATCATTGGGTGAAAGAGATCCACAATGTACACAACTTAAAGGCATGATTGCCTTGGAAACTGTTAAATTAATTTAGCATTGCCCATGTCCAGCTCGAATATTCTTAGGATTGAAGAAAGTCTTTTGCTCAATTATGTTCTGGATCAGATAAGCTCGATTTGCTTGTGTAGAGGTCTTCAGAGGTCGAATAAATTTAGAAAAATTTAGACTATAGGTTTGATGCTAAAGTTGACCGGAATATTTCCAGCTAATACTTGGTAGATCCTTGGAAATTGGAACCCCTTTCCATAGGGGAACTTCATTACCTTGACTTCCTCAGTTTCATTTGGTATCTGGTGTTTTAAACATTTATTCAGTCATGTAGAAACCACCTACAGGGGTTGTTATGAATCTTTTGATTACTTTTGGCAAATGATTTTGGTGACGGAATGATGATGCATATGATGCCATCAAATGGCATGATTAGTTGAATCTTACAAATAACAAGGATCTTCAATCCCATACATGTACGTGCAGCACCACAGATTTTGCTTTGTGATATGAGCAGGTGACATGCCTGATGGATTGTATAAGTTGTTGAAGGCTTAAATAAGAGGTCACTTCACCATACAAATAGACATCAACAAAACCTTCCTTCAAAAGAAGAAAAATAAATGTGTAATCATCCACTGCCATAGATGTATTTGTTAGAAATCACCACCGCCTTTTTCTAGATAATTCAGGAAAATCATTTGTCGGGAATTGTCCGGAGACTTCTTCATTATTCCAGCCCATTCTTGATGGTTCAGAATTTGAGCCAAAGTTTATTCCATACACCCTAAGTCTAGAAGCTTCTCACTGACAACACCAAAAGCTTAGTTCACTTGAGTAGTCAGCTACTTGGACCGGAGAGATCTAGAAGAAATGCTCACCGCCTTAGAGTAACTATAAATAGGGTCAAGGTCTTTGTTTGTCCAGTCTAACAATCTGGAAGGAATCCAGAGTGTGAGTCGTGCCTTTGGAGGGCTTCTTTGTGAGTAATAATCTAGTGTGTCAAAGAGTATATTAGTGTGGGCATTTAGCACTTGTACCTTGTCCATTGTAAGTGTTAGTAAAGTAATAATAATATTGTTGTATTATTAGTACTTGTATTTTGCCAATTCAGGTACCGAAATTCAACAGTATTGCCAATGCCATGAGGCCATATGTGGGTCTAATCCATGATATATAATTGATTTATCCCCTCGTTAGAATTTTTTTCTTTCTAATGTGTTATTGGCTCTGCTGTAAGATATTCCCCAGGTCCCCAAAAAATGTTATCTGATGATTTATTTCCTTAGATTATTTCATTTTTAAGAACTTAATCCCGATTATTTCTTGTGTAGTTGTCAGATGTTTTTATTACTTTGTATGTATAATGAACTTTGTTATTTATTTTTAATGTTTTATAAACTCTAATTAGTAGATATGCGAATTCACCGATGGAGAATGGGGTGGGTAATGAATTGAAATGGGGAATGGGGGTGGTATGAGGTATAAGAACCCCCGAATTGCCCATGCCCATTGCCATTCCTAATTTTAGTTGACTCTCCTTCCTTCCTAATAGTGTCATCAAATAGTGATGGTGTTGTAACTTTAATTACTTCTTCTATCAGGTAGCCGTAAATGCGAAAGAGACTCAGAAAAAGAAAATGGATGAAGAAGACTCTCCTGCTACTGTCAGTAAGTGAATGCCTTTCTGGAAATCACCAGTCCTATTCGGTTATTCTTGTTTTTTTAGTTGGTATTCATCTTATGTTGAAACCATGAAGGAAGAGTAAAATCAGTTTTGTTTTCTGTTGTAAATTCTTTGGTTTTCTGCAGAAGCTGATTTCTTTGTGAAAGTTTCTGAGAGACGGTATCCGAAGAGACAGCAAAAGGAGCAGGAACCTCTGTATTCACCTGACAATAATGAGAAAACCTGTTCACCTGCTGACATCACAGACAGTATGTTATTTTCTATATGAGATCTTTCTGTAGATCACTTGCATTGATGATTATATGACTGTAGGGCCAGTAATATAATGGATGTTAGACAAACCATGCCAGATGTTAAGCTGAAACTTGCATATGCTAGTGCACTAGATATAACCTCGTTACTAGCTAAGTTAAAATTAGAGGGGAACGATACCTGACATGGCAATCCAAATGAGGATCTTGTTATGCAGTTATCTGTGCACCAGATTGGTTTGATTCTGTAGGCCACACCTTAACTGTCTGTAAACCTTTTAATTTTTGTTAAAAAATTGCCAAGGGGCAAAGGTTCACCTACCCTGAGTAACTGAGTTAATCTTAAGGTGACCAGTGTTCATACAAAATCCAAATTAGCCAGATATATATCATAAAATACTTTCGCTCAGCTTATTATCCTAAGCACCTTTAGCCTCACTATGCTGAGAAAGCTGAGCAAGGTCATAGGAGCCTGTGCTTCTGAAAAAGGTCACCGTTGCCTCTACAAAACATGAACCTGGTGGAAAGAGATGGCTTAAGAAAAGATTGATTGATTTGACATATATTGAGGGGAATATACCTTATGTGCTATTCATGTTTCTCTATTGAAGCATTCTATGATTATGCGGTAAGCATGGTACCCATGAACATGAAGCTCTTACCATGGTGAATGTTTTTAATATTTTCCCAATATATAATACCAAAGAAGAAAATTATGTTTTGAAAATAATCCTTCGCATTTATTGCCAAATTTCTAATATTAACAACTCTAGAACTAATTATGATAGTGTTAGATATGTGTGTCTTATAAAGTTGCTTAGATTGTAATCCCCAACTAAATTAAACTCTTTGATGTTCATGGATATTTTGGGAAGTGGACTGCAAAGAACTACAACTTCTGCCAGAAACCCTGTTGGGATGAATGAGTGAACTGCGTCAAGAGTTGAAGTTCTTATGCTAGTATGTGTGGACGTATCCGTTTCAAAGAATCTTTGTTAAAGTTGAATATTCTGAAAGCCATTCAATTTACTACAGGAATTTTTCTTGTTGTGCCACCTCTCTTGGAAAACTTGAGCCAGATTTTGCTTAGGTGTTACCTGTTCAGAGAATGAGGGTACTATTAACAGGGAACTGAACTGGCAGTAACTAGTCGGATATGCATATAGGAAAAAAATAGTTAAAAGGATGAAAAGGCAAGTAGAAAGATTCAAGTTTTCTCATCTATGACCATTCTCCAGAGCTTGAGCCTGTAAGTTCAATGGTTTTGGCTAACATAGGCACTAAGGCAAAAGTACCTCTCATGGGGCACACACAGCTACAAGTTTTTAATCGGTCTCAGATCATGGCATAATATACTGAGCGTAATCCTTTCTCTTTGCCGGTTCAATGTTTATACCCCAAAAGTTTTGTTTACAATGTCGATTCTCTAAATCCCATTGCAACCTACAAGGTTTATCCTGATTGCACGTGCAGGTGGACTGAGCCTTTTCCACCAGGAAAACCCTCATTATCATTGACAATATAAAATTAAAAAAAAAACTATAAAGAAGTTTGTCATTTCTTGATGCTATTTATCATGTAACAGATACTTTGGAAAGTTTATGGGGGCTTCTACTGGAAGCTCCAAGCCCTTCTGGGGCAAGTTTGAAAGGGGAGCACTAGATCCTATTGTGAGGAATTCTTCATACATAGGTGGGTGGGCACATGTATCATCTGCTCATGATACATAGTATCTAAAGTGTGGTGGAATGTCAATAAGGAGTTGATACACTTTGGAAGAACGTCAAAAAAAACATTTGTTTTATAGTATCATGGTCCCACTGCTACATTGTGATTCATTTCCCACTTTAAACCCTTGTGCCTCTCGTTGCTGGAAAGTATTGCTGTCAACTAGTGCACATGCTTTTGCAGTTCGCATTATATCCTGGTGACTGCACTATTTCATTTTGGCATGAATATGAGGCATAAAGACTCATGCCGTAGGCTTCTTTCAGAGCATTCCTATGAGGCCATAAACTTCAAGGAACAAGTTGGCCAGTCGTTTTGGCTTTCCTTAATAATCTTCTAGAAATTTGTTTTTTATGGCTTATTACTGGATTCTTCTAAATGCGTTAAATGAAAGCTCCCCTGTCTCATGCCCCAACTAAAAGGTAATCTATGGGCATAAGTGAAATAACAAAATATAGCATTCTTAATGCCCCTAGAAAGTAGGAATAACTCTTGCTTTTTGTAAATTTAAAGTAGTTGCTTCACAGGTTTAGGTTAGACCTTTTACTTCTATTACCATATGACATGCCATTCGCATTTTCCCTTGGGTCAAGTATTTATGTTTGATTTGCTATTATTTTTGGAAGATGCAAAGAGTCCTCTGATAAAGCGACGGGCTAATGCTACACCCAGAAAGAAGCGGATGAGCACCACACCAAAAAAAATTGTGGAAGGTACCCCAAATAAAGCATGCTGTGGGTCATTGTTGGCTAACCCCTGTAATGTACAGGGTGAACACATATCTCAGCCAATTCCTGATTTACGGTTAGAGGCAAAATTGACAGCTGAGGTCAGTCAAACTTTTATCCTAAACCTGATTATGAATTCTTTTTTCTTCTTTTGCATTTTTTAGATTTACTTTTGCTGGAGTTAGGACCCTAGCAATGCAGCTTGTTTCATGTCTGCTTGGCTGTTTAGTATTGTCAACCACCTTAAGTTTTGGACTCATTTTCTCTCTATTATAAGTTATTGCAAACATTGTTTGATTGCTTTATTTTCAGCCTGTAAGCTTAAGACACTAAAAATGTATGCACTTTCATTTCTATCAGGAAAATTCACGCATATTTGCAGGAAAGCAAGTACATCCCTTCTTCTCATCTTGGAAAACGACCAAGAAAAACCTGGAGACAATTGATTTGGAGAATAACTGGGGCTCCGTTGAGAGGAAGGGGAACAGGATTTATTTTAACCCTGTTCATGTATTTGAAAAAGTGCAGGTAAGGTGTCCTTGTTTATACTATTCGATGATGGCTACCTCCTCTTATGGGTGATGTTAACCCTTTCATTCTCCAGTGTTTGTGTTCAACCTTCTTTAGCGTGACATATGAAATTATCTTATGCAGGATGAAGCTTTCACCCTTGACTGGGGGAATTGGATATTTTCTGACAGAAGCTTTGTCAGTAGCAGTTGGAATCTAGAAAGTGTTTGCTTGTCAATTAATGAAAGATCAGTTAATGCCTTGGATTTTGATAACTTTCTCGACATCTTGCCAGTTGAAACATCATTTTGTCAGAACGAGGGTTCTTCAAATCAGTTTCCCGTTCAACTTGAAAAAGACTCCTTGGATTATTCACCTCTTCAGCGAGATAGTTTTCCTGCTTTAACATGTAAATATCTGGGTGATGAGCATGTTACTCATTGTGATCAACAGGGGGGATATGAAATGGTATGAGCGGCTTACACAAGCTGAAAATAATCTCTTATAGTTTGTGATTGGTTGAGAGTTATAGGGCGAGCACGTGCTTGATGTATAATTGTGCTGATACATAATTTTTTAGTTTATTTATATCAATGAGGTCACCACTATTACAAAATTGACAGGGTCATGGAATCAGCAAAGTGGAATGCTTCTCAGAGAAAGCTAAATTTGTACAAAAGTTAGATGATAAGTGGCAGGGTACATATCTCCAGGAAAGGTGAGTGCTCCCTATATGTTTAGACAGATCCATTCATGCTTAGGCTTCTTACTAATTCATGATCTATTGGACACTTTTTTCCTCCTCACATTATTTCCCCCTTATATAAAACTGTTGCAATTACGAATTATACTTGTTATAATTTGGACATTGGATCCCAGCACTCGAACTTTGCATTAGAATCCCGACATTTGAGATTCTTAAACCGAAAGTGCGACACTGACTGGGGCATCACATCCAAAAAGTCTATAGAAAACATGGTAGGAACACTACTTTTAGGAAGATATAGCTGAATTGTTTTCCCATTATTAGCAAAATATTATTTCCAGAGAAGGGGATGAGTTTATAAATGCGTAAATGGGTCAACATGACCTAAAATTTGCTATGAGGCGATTGCCAGCATTTGCTACCATTTTAATTAAACAGGCGTAAGGCCAGCATTTGCTGTGTTTTAATTGAACACCTGTTTACCAGTTTCTGCTTAAATTTATTCACAATTAGTCCCTCGCGCACTGACTGTCTCCTTCAATTGTACTTTGGATACCCAGGATGACAGCACATTATCATGATTGTGATGGTCAACCTGAAAACAGCTTATGGACAATTAAATACCAGCCTGAAAAGGCCATGGAGGTATGATCTCTTTTATATTGTTTAATGTGGTGTATTTGAACTAACCAAGTTTATTGACAGCCTAAATATGTGTTTATTTCTTTCCCATTAATGTAAAGTATCATACAAATTCTGCACTGATGTTGCTTGCAGATTTGTGGCAACAGCGAAGCTGTGAAGTTTCTAAATGACTGGCTACATCTTTGGCACGTAAAATGTTCTAGGATCAGCACAAATGATGATCATAAACAGATAGTGCATGAGGACGACTATTACCCAAGTGACTCCAATTCTGAGGATGTAGATGAAGAAACTACTTTGAAGAATGTTCTTTTAGTTACAGGACCTGTTGGGGTAAGCATCCACTCGCTATTTATCTTAACTGAATATGAAGGTTTTTGTTGCGATCCAATGCTATGATGTTATTAACATCTCCCTCCGTCCCACTACACACTTTACCTCTTTGGGTGTCCCACTACAAACAGGCCCGGTGAAGAGGAGGTGCAACAAGCTCCTCAGCACAGGGCACAACAATTTCAAAGGGCCTCACTTTTGTATTTTTGTACTTTTAGCCCTTGAGGTTTTCTTGAAAATATTTTTATGACCGCCTAAAAAATACTGTTGCTCATAAATAAAATGAATTCTTAGAATTAAAATATTGTGAGAGTTTTAGGACTTAATTTTATAAAACGTTTACTTGTAACAAAAATGCTTATATATTATATACTCCATCCGTTCCATTTTATCCAAATGTGTGTCCCATTAAAAACTTCACATTTTATACAATGACAAAATTTTATTATTATAATAATTATTATTATCATAATTATTATTATAATAATTATTATACATAGCCCACTTATCATATTCACACATTTAAATTATGGGTCCTAATTATAAATCTCATTCATTTATTTCAATTATAACCTCTTTCCCACTCATAATTTTTTGAATATAAATAATGCTTTCTTAGGTTTTGTACGCACAACAAATGGTGAAGCTTCAGATGAAAAAATATATTTTGTGTATATTTTTTAAATAGTAAGGGCCCGATTTCAAATTTAGCACAGGGCCCATATAATTATTGAGACGGGTTTGACTACAAACTACACACTTCCAAAAATGAAAATGTTATAATATTTTGTATTCAATGGGAACCCCTTGTCATACTCAGAACTATCCAGTTACTATTTCCTACCCCACATTCTCTATCCTCACTTTTCATACAACACCTACTCCACTAACACTTTTTCTTAATCCCCGTGGCCAACCCAAAGTGTGTAGTTTGTAATGGGACGAATGAAGTATATTGTTTGTTAAATGAACTCAGGATGCTCTTTGATGCCATAATAAATTATTGAAAGTGATTTCTCCTTTTCTTGCAGAGTGGGAAATCTGCAGCGATCTATGCCTGTGCAAAAGAACAAGGATTTCAAGTTATTGAGGTACTGTTGATATCATAGTAATCTTCTTTTCAATCAAGTTCAATTAGTCTTGCTGGCAGTCAACACCTATGGTTTATGTGTGTAAGTGGTCCTAAGATCTGATAAAAATGGAATTTTTTGCATATACATTCATTATTCAAGTGACAGCAACCCCCTTTTTCCTCATCCCCGACTCACTTAGCCACACACCCAGACACTTGCACTTTACATCAATTTTAACCAACTAGATTTAGTACTGCTTTGTTTTCCTCGATCCTTGAACACTGCTTTATTTGGAAGTGGATAGTTGGAAGTAAATGCCGTCGTTGAAAAATGTGGTCTATATTCCCGCCAGGTGAATGCATCGGATTGGCGAAGTGGAGCGCTTGTGAAGCAAAAATTTGGTGAAGCTGTAGAATCGCACTGGCTTAAGTGGTTAGTAAATATTCTCAACCTGTTTCATTTCAAAATTACTGATTGATATGCCAAACACTGTTTGTGGGAAAATCATCTATACTTGTTATAATACAGTAGATGTTTCACATTCTCTCTACGGTCTTGAGGTGAAGTCTTGTAGTCAGAAGGGTATTTAGAAAAGCAAACTTTCTTTTAGCTTGATGACCTCAGATTTTCTTAAACAGCGTTAGGGGTCATTAAGCAGGATTCATAACACTGTTTCATGCTCTCTAGAATTCAAAAACATGCTGTCTAGCTGCCCTGCTCTTTTCTATGTTCTCTTTTAGTACTGTTTTAGATCACCAGTTGGTTTTCTATGTTCTACTGTGTTGCTGCACCATAATTTCGCAAGAGTGTATTGTCTGGAAGACGTGTGCTTTGGGGTGTAGCCAATTCAACAAAGTGATGGATTTTGATGATGAAAGTTAAAGCACTTGAATAATTTTTCCTTGTATGGCATATACTCCCTTCGTCCCATAATAAGGGGCACAAATTTCCTTTTTGGGTGTCCCATTTAATAGGGCACCCAAAAAGGAAACATTTTAATACTTCTTTATTCATGAGACCCACTTGTCATACTCACAATAATTATCCACTTTCTCCCTCCTACCTCACTTTTCATATAACACTTACTCCACTATACACTCCTTAATTCCTGTGCAAGGCCAATTTTGTCCCCCTTATTATGGTACGGAGGGAGTACTTGTTTTCCTTTATTTCTCCTCAATGCCCGTAAGAGTATTATTTTAATAACTGATTATAAACTAGTCTGTTTTTCTTCCATATATGTGTAGTTACTCCTGTAAGTTGATATATCTTGCAGCAGTATGCAAAATTCAGAAGATTCAGATAAAAGGATTTTATTGAAGCCCTATTCAAGCACTTGTAATGTCAATGCAGCTCAAGGATCTGACAATGAAATTATTGAATTGATCCCCATATCTGATGGGGAAGACTTAAATAACACCAGTACAACACCTAGAAAACCATTCGGTAAGGAGAAAGCAATTGCACATGATCAAAGTGAAACGAAAACCTTGATTCTCTTTGAGGATGTGGATGCTACTCTATATGAAGATCGTGGTTTTATTGCTACAATCCAACAACTCGCAGAGACGGCAAAGCGGCCCATGATATTAACTAGCAATAGTAAGAGGCTTCTTGGTTAAAGTTGCTTTAATATTGATCAAATTTCCGTAGTGCTGATATCATTTACATTTACCTACAGGCGACAATCCTATCTTACCAAACAATTTGGATAGGCTAGAGATTGCTTACAGATTACCATCACCAAAGGAGCTCCTCAGCCTCGTATATATGGTATGTAGCTTTATTGCAACCTCTATTTTTCGAGTCCTAAGGTGCTCTATCTAATTGAATCTTATGCCCGCATTTAATGTAGGTTTGCGCTCTAGAAAAAGCTCAAATCAAACCCTCTCTTGTGGAGAGATTTGTTGAAAATTGTCAAGGAGATATTCGTAAAACAATCACGCATCTCCAGTTTTGGTGTCAGGGTGAAAGCCACAGAAAAGGTTAGTGGCAGAGCTCATATAAGGGTATCTTTTAGTATAATAAAGTTTGTGTCTAACAGCATCTTTGATCTAGGAAAGCTAATATTGGTTTCTAAATTGTTCAGGCAGTGAAGTGCTGAAAAGATATGCTCCTCTGATATTTGATCTTGATGCTTGGCACCATATACTACCACATATTGTTCCTTGTGGTAACCCTTCACTTCTGTCTGAAGTGATCGAGAAAGAAATCTCAAAGTCGTTGATGGAAGAGAAGAATGTTACTTTGACAGGGATAGTTGAGGAAGAGGAGAAAAAATATAGTGATCCAAGGGTGTATAACAATGAACTAGATATGGAATTTTCTGTTCAGTGTGGTAACACATCTGAACTTTCTAGTTCATCAGGATCTCCGGTGGCATTCGGCAGACGGAATGTTAGAAAACGACATGATATGATCATGTCTTCAGGTTCTGAAGAGGCATGTCTGAGTGACAGATCCCCTGGTAATGTGTTTGAGCATATGCATAATGAAGTGCCTGAATGTACTAGCAGGTCTCCCTCTCATTTCCCGAATGAAACTAGCTTCCATCCAATGACTGCGCAGCTTCTTTGGGAAGGGGAGAAGTTCCAGAAATATTGCCATCACTCGGTAACACCAGATTACTCACATGTCAGTGCCACATGTAATTCATTTGATATATCATGTGTTCCAGAGTCAACATTCGTCCCTGAGACCGAGATTTTTAGTAGAACATCTCTATTTTCTGGAGCATTGTCCACTGGGAATGCTGATGAAGTAAGAGAAGCTTTTGATAGCAACAGCATTGTGCCAAAATTGACGGTGCCTGAGTTTAATCATATCGATAATTCTATAGCTGGAAAAGATCAAGTTACAGAAATATTGGTTAGGAATTTTGATTTAAATAAAGAACCAATTCATGGAGAGGAGACGGGAGATTCTCACATTGAACATGTGGAAGCTCTCCCAAGAGCATCTGAAATCATGGATGAATGTAGCCGCATGGACTTCAGTAGGAGGTCTGAGTCAATGCAGAAGCCTCTTTCATTGCCTGCGACGGATTTTGTGCAAGAAACATGGAGAAAACTTCGGGACAGTCGCATTGATCTACAACAGTATATCTCCTTTGAGGAGAAGGATGCTTCTCAAGTTCTGGTACTCGCTTATAAAATTAGTAATCTGATTTCAGAAGCTGATTTGTTACTTAGTGACTGCCAATCAGTGATACATGTAAGTTATTCATAATTTTGTGATTCATTCATAATTCGACCGTGCTGTCTTGTTGCTGATTCTGTATTTTTGCAGGATTATTTGGAACCATCCCTGGTTCCTTTGGACAAATCACATTCATTCAGCTGGTATGATGACCAGTTGCAGATGGCATCAACAATTGCGCAACATGGAATGTGTTTATATGCAAAACAAACTGCTGCCGTAGGATCAACTGCCAGCAGGGTGGATTTGGTCCATGAGCTGCTAGCATCGTCAACAAATACAATGGCATTGGGAAAATTGATCAGTCAGGAAACAAGCATGATCAGGAGTTCAGAAAAGGGACCACCATGTTGTGCCAGGTCCTTGAAAAGGTAGTATATATATACTAACTTTAGACCAGTCTCGTTATTTAAACAACATGTTTCCTTCAAAGAATGAGCTTATATGGAGCAGGGATTCATTAATGTACTATCTTCATCCCAATAGAAGAGTAACATTTGCCTCAACACAAATTAAGAAATTGTTTAAAAAGTCTATGAACTCCCTATATTGCCCCTCCAAACATCTGAATTTTAATTAGGTTGCAATATTCGAATTCAAACCAGGCTTGAAACTGAAGGTTAGGTTAGTCAATTTGCTGTGAAAAAGTTTTCTTAAAGGGAAATGTTACCCTTTAATGAGACAGCCCTACAAGGAATACACATCACTTCTACCGGAAAGAGGGAGTACGAAATAGCACACAAAGTTTGAGGCATGCAGCTGTCTGAAGATCGGTTTATATTTAGGCTTTTGTTAACTCTCATTTATTTTGACTTGATTTCTGGAATATAGTGTGTTATTGTTTGCTGTACTGAATGTGCACTTTTTGTTCTTGTGGTGTAGTGAACTAGAGTCGTCCCTTTGCAGTATAGTTCAGTGCCTTGTTCCCACAAAATCATGTCTTGCACTAAAAGGTAATGTATTCCATGAGTACCTCTCTTCACTGGCCCAGATATCAAGATCAGAATCTTCTCGTCTGTTGGAAAGCACCAACAACTCAAGACAAAAGCGGTACGTGCGTTCCGTTCTTAATATCTACTCCCTCCGTCCCAAAATGATCTTCCTACTTCTTTTGCCGTTACTACGAATGAACTTTGGGAGTAACTATAGATTGATTTAATTATATTAATGTAAATTTAAAATTTGTAATTGATACACCATCAACAATACTATCAATAACAAGTTTTATATTTTCATTAGGATAATTACATCAACCTAAAATAATTGCTCAAAGTTCATTCGTAATAATGACAAAAAAAAAGTGGGAAAATCATTTTGAGACGGAGGGAGTACATTTCTATGCAATAAAGAGTTCTAACCGAAGGCATTGAATGTTGCAGAGGCCGTGCTTCTCGAAACTACTTGAGTACTGGCGCATTAGGGTTATCTCCTGAAGATATTTCATTACTAGGTCAATATGGTAGCTATGAGAAAGTTTCAGATCAGCCCATGGATGAAAGCTAATGTAAATAATGCTTATACATTCTATTTATGATGATGAACTGGGTCAATGACTAAGTGCAGCTGCTTTGGAAATTAATGCCGGAAGAGTTTCTCAGAAAAGTGAAAAATGGCTATCTATAGATGGGCTCAAAGTTGATAACAATAGTGGCTGCTTTTTGCTTAGATGGGATCAGTTAATGGCTTGATTCATTTCAAAACTTGCCTCCTGGTCAAGGGGTCAATGGAAGGTATACTCGTCGCGACTAATTTAATTTTACATGTATAGAGCTTCATTTTGTAGATGTAGACACTGCTAAAAAAACTAACAAAAGAAATCATCTTAACATACTTCCTCAAATTGCCTTATAGTAGCTCTCAGATTCATCGAGAAAATGTTTTTAGCTACAAATACACACAGCCATAGTAGCTATCTGTCGCATGCTTGAAAGAACTTGTAGTGTTGTAACCTATTTAGTGCAAAAAGTTGGAAGGCTGCTCATTCGACCTGACGGGTATTTCACATTTTTCAAGCTAAACCTGCAGAAGGATCTGATTTAAGGTTATGCTTTTTTGATTGCACCAACAATCGAAGAAGGTGATCCTGCTGTTTAAATTTAAAATGTTGTTACTATTTATATTTTCTGGGTGTATATTCGTTAGGTGTATGTAACAAATGACTATTCAAACACTTTAATGGTATAGTTTAGGAAGTTAACTTAGGAAATGAGACTTTCTTTTCGGGACAAACAAAATTAGAAATTGAGAACATCTTTTTTATAGGATGAAGGGAGTATATGATATTGGATTATTGAATGTACACATTGGACTAGCTTATCCTGAGTAGGTCGGTCATGCTGCCAAGAATGCCCCAAAACATTGGTATCCCAAATTTTGGCTGTGTTTCCAGCCCTTATTATAGTACGGTTCAACTTGTTTCTTGTACCATCCCCAAGCCAATAAATGGAGATAGGTCTGCCCTCAGTTTTTGTTCCTTGTTGCATAGAAACTTGCATGCATCTGCAGTTTTTGGCATCAGACTCATTTGTGGCATCTGTGCTTTGTTCTTATAAACAATTGCAGCCTTTTTCAAGGCTTTAGACTTTAATGGCCACTTGTTGAAACTGTGCACTCACGAGACTTAATCAACAACGATTTCGTCGTTTGTTTCAAATGAAATGCACTGAAGTTGTTGTCAGATCAAAATCGTCATTAGCAACGTGAACTTGTCACTATTCTGTGTCTGTTTATGTTGTGATACTTCATTCTTGTACTCTTCCCATCCCAAAGAGTCGAATTCTACAAATCTACAATGATACAATTTATTAAGAATGTAGTTTTGCTTGCTTACACTTTCATGAAATTGCATCAAAATTACTTACTCCGTATTAGATTATTTTGAGATATTGTGTGTTGCTTGATACTGATCATTCAACATTTTTGAAGGCGAGATGGTGATAATAAATGAAGTTTTTTATTAATAATTTTTATTTTTATTTTATATTACTCTTTTAGCGAAATGGAAAGATATATTCCAATGAATCACAGAAATTGCTGAACATATTCTGAAACCCATTGTCGCATTTTTTGGATCTTTTCTTATTTAAGTCATTTGTCCCTTTGCAGGATATTTCCGTATTTGCATGCTTAATATATATCCCCTTCATCCTCTATATTACTCTGGTGTGTGTGTGTGTGTACTGGGTTAGGTTTGGGTTGAGTGTCGCCTGAAAATCCTCCATCTCTAATGGCAGCTCAACTAAACCACCAACGTTCCCTATGTGGGTTGCTAAACAGCATCTAGTCCTTAACGAAATGCTCCAAACCCTATCCCAAAACCAGGTCTGTCTCAATAATTATAGGAGTCTCGTGAATATAAGGCCCGTAGTAAAAGAAAAAAAATATGTTTATAACTCTTTTGTGGGGATTCGAACATGACACTTATGTATATAATGAAAGTTATCCAACCAACTTAGCAATAATATTTGCCATTGTATCATATCAAAATTTATATATTTAACACTAGCATCTTTGGGCTAGGTATAAGGAATGGAGGAAAATATGAGACCCCATAAAATTAAAATTATGGACCTGTGCAATTGGGCTCTTTGTACACCCTCAAAACCGGGCCTGCCCAAAACCCAGCCGACGAAAACCTAAACCTTCTAGCCAAGAAAAACTTCAACCACTTCCAAGCATATATATGGAAAGCCAAGCTGTTCTTGCGAAAAATGATGCCACGTCATTCTTGTCGCCGTTGTGGGGCACCACATTTTCGAACTCGTTCTTGTGGTTTGTTGGTGTAGGCCTTCGCTTGCGATTTGACTAGTTTACTCGCTTTCTGGGTCTGGAAATGGAGGCACATCTTGATGAGTTCATGGGTGGAGAGAGGAATGAGCTTTCGGCTAATCAGCTTAAGATGATTGATTCCTTGCATCGGAAAACTATTATAGAGGAGGGCAAGCTCTCTTCTCGGGTTGCAAGCTTACAGGCGCACTACTAAAATTCTTCCAAGTAAATACAGTATATAATTACTTGAATCTCCACATATAGGCACAATTACTAGAATGAAACAAAATGAGGGCAAAGTTTGGACTTGTGAATAATTCAAAAATCTTATAAAAAAAACTTGATTTTTCAATTATTGGGAGAAACAGGTTTTAGGTTATAGAATTTTAAAACTGTTAGATTGTCAATTAAAACTGTCAATTTGACCACCTATCTGACAAAAGTTTCAAGTGACGGAGTGACATTTTAAACCTAAGATATGACAATTTTAACTCGTAATTTGATATCCCCAAGTTTAGGACTTGGTTTCTACAAGGGTCTAAGTACACATAACTTAAAACCCCGGGGTGGTTGAATTGATGATTAGACAATTTTTAACATGTACTCCGTATACTAAGTAGTTTTAGCCTTTACAATTTGTGTGTAAAAATGTTGACTCACATGTTGGTTGTTTTACTATTATACCAATAATCCGCCAAGTTAGAATACCTGCAGTGTAGTGAGCATATGTTATTGTGTCAGTAGCATATGTGATTTTTTTTTTTTTTTTTTGAAACCAGTGGTGCAAAGGCCTCTAGCAGCAGAGCGTTTCGCAAGCAAGCAAATAAGCCCCCAAGGAAACAAGCAAATAAGCCCCCAAGTTCTGGCAGCCAACATTGAGGTTGGAGGAGTTTCATACAAGTTTAAAATCTTAGAATCAAGAGGTCTAAGAAGAATGCTTTGCTCTATATTTTAAGTTTAATGTCTTAAAATTAAGAGGTACAAGTTTAATATCTTAAAGTTAATCAGATGTCGCATTTGCCATTTGTTTTCACCAGTTTTGGGAGCTAAACTGGCCTGCGAATAATGTTAATGCTTAATGTACATCCAGAAACATGTTTTTCTATGATTCTGTAGTATTTAAGGAACTGTTCTCTCCTCCCCCCCTTTTTATTGTGGGAACCTGTCTATGTACAAATGTAAAACTTTAAAGCAAACTATCCTTCCCAGGCACAAAATTATTTCCAAGTTTGAGTGAGGTAAAAAATTACTCCCTCCGTTCCAAAATAAAAATTAATCAGATTTTGTTTGGACACACTGATAGTATCATTCAAAACTGTAATAACAATGTCATCTTCTTGTAATTCCAAAATCAAGAAACAGGTTGGTTCTGGTAGGTTATCATACAAAACCTGTAACAGCAAATTCCAGCCTTTGAGAATTCAAAATTGCCCCCAATCACAGTCTAGCAGAAACAATTGAAGATCTCAGCAGGAATTTTAAGCATTATCAGGCAGTCTTCATTTTTTTTCCAGCCAATAGAAAGATTCAATTTGGCCACCTACATCAATCATACTTTATACATCATCAGCATAAAATGGTGGTCAAAGTAAACAGAAAAAAAGAAAAGGTTTTGTTCACCACTTCATTCTTCAAAGCTCGAAGGAGGATAATGCTGCAAAAGGCAAGACAGACAGATGGGCTTAACGCTCACTTCTTGCCTCGCAGTTTGACACCAAGAGCTCTCTCCAGTTTGGTTATGATCTGTTGGTTAGGTATGGCCTTTCCAGATTCATACTCCTGTATGATCTGTGGCTTCTCATTTATCAACTGCAACACCAAAAAAATAAAACAGTGGTTAGAACCTTGGCGCACCGGGGTTTGCCCTTTGCCCTTTTTCAAGTCAAGAGAGATGACAAAGACATGAATAAACAGAAAGACGGACACCTGAGCAAGTTGAGACTGGGTGAGTTTCTTGTCATTTCGACCCTGCATGATGGCTTTCTTCAGCTCAGTTGGTACCTTCTCATCTGTAATCAACATTGACGATCTCAGCCAGGTGAAAACTATAGACTAGCAAAGGCATTTTTATAGGAAAATACAAGGTAAGAATAAAATTCAATCACAAGCTAATACTCCCACAGTCCCATTTGACTAATCAAACAATTTAACAGCGTATTTTCATTTCCATCATTGACCTTAATGAGGTTCAATTATTACTCCATTACTCCCTCTTCTTCTTAGGTTAACTCTCACCCCATTTCTTCATTGGTTGGCAATTTTGGAATTTCAGTGAATTTAACCTAACTTCAGAATTGTTTCAATTTTCAAAGTTCACCAGCATTCCCAAACAGAAAGAGCCAGTCAACTAAAACAAGTTCATACCGAACCTCACGCTCTACAATTAAAAAAAGTACGAAGGCTTAGGCCATTGATGCTCCATAAATTCTTATTGCTCACCACCTTTCAGAGAAAAGGAGACATACATGCAAAGAAGCGATTGACAGATATTTTATACTTTATATGCACAGAAAACATCTATACTGATACCGTGATACATGATATAAGAATCACCCAAAAATTCCTCAAAGATAAAAGCCATTTTGAACTTTTCAGGAGCATATAAAAATAAATGAGAAGGCCAGATATGCAATACATCTTTCTAGATGGAATATAATGAGGACGAGTATAAAGGTTACCCAAGGTTTATCATCAATCTTAAATCATAATAGCACAAGGACAAGACTTACGGGTGAGATTCTCTGTGTCTTCATCAAGCTTCCTTGTATTTAGAGAGGTGCTACTAGAGGCTGCTCTGTTTGTTCCAGCAGTCGCTGCATAGATACAGAAAAACATTCAGAACAAACTATATTCAAAGTAGAAAAAAAATTACTCCCTCTATCCCAATATAAATGTCGCACTTTTTTCTATTTTTGTATTTTCTATTTTTGTACGAAGGAAATTTGAGAAATAATTTTAGGTTAATTTAATTATCCAAATAAAAATATATAACTTGTTATTGATACAACATTACGAATACTATCAATAACAATTTTTAAATTTTTCATTAGGATAATAAATTAACCTAAAATTATTGCTCAAAGTTCATTCGGATAAAATTAAAAAATTGCTGACATTTATACCGGGACAGAGGGAGTAGATACTCGGTACTAATCAAACCAAGCAAGATAGTATGAATTGTCATGGATAAATTATATATATGCCGTATTTAAAATAAAAACCTACTAATATGTCAGTGCACCAGTATGTAGATGCTCAGTACTAATCAAACCAAGCAAGAGAGTATGAATTGTCATGAGATGCAGCACCCTGTTGTTTTGATCCACAACAGAATTATTCACAGAAGCATCCCATCTTTACTTTCAAAGCAAACAAATGATGCAGCAATATAAAAAGTTATACGAGTATAAAATTTCAACAATATATTTGCATCAAATTCAACCATATAACTGTAAGCTGAATCACGGTATCACACTCAAACCTCATAAAGTAAATTCATCCCTTCTTTCTCTTGCCAAATTACAAGGACCCAAAGAAAATGAAGAACTATGAGGATACTACAGACCGACTATCCGCACCAACAAAACCTACGACAAACAAATTTGGAGGCACAGAAATCCTAGGTAAAGACAATCATCCAACAAATTATAACTAAGTTACACATTCACACATAAAATCACGAAGCCCTAACAGACCGAAACAGGAATACAAGAATGCGTACGAGTGTACGTCTACCATGTATATAGAAATATAATTATCTCCATTATAATTCCAGTATATATGCATATACGCATTGAGAGAGACAGTGGGATTGGATACGCACACTTTTTAATGGTCTCAATCTCGGCACCGGCACGACGGGCGGCGTTGACGGCTTTCTCGTCCTTGCGAGCGGCGGAGGTCGGAGCCTTCTTACGGATCACCACCGGCTCCCAATCTTGAGCTATCGGACCAGACATCTTTCTCTCTTAAAGCAAAAAAATGGGTTCTGTGTTTATCCAGTAATCGATCAACTGCATTGGAAATGGAAAGATATGCCCCTCTCCGTATTTATAGAGAAGGTTTTTACTCTAGTGTTTGTTTACGAAGATATCGCTATTCTGGTTTGGAATTAGAGTATCCACCAAGATTTAATTGACAAGCTTTCTTTTGGGTTTTTAGGGTGTATATATACGGTTAGGGGATGGTTGGGAGTAGCATTTGGTTAATACTCTTTTGGAAACTTGTATTTAGTGATATGTTGTAAAATAATTTCTTTTGTGTAAATGTTGTAACTAAACATGCTGTTACTTTTCTTTCAAAATTGATTTTTGTAAACCTATCTCCAAGTGGAGAAGTGACGTTGTTTTATGTTGTTTATGAAAGTTTGTTTTTACCTTTCAAGTTAAACAAAAGTTTTTAAATTTAGATAATTTGTTTTAGTAAGGGGACCCTCCCGCTCGGAACACGAGCTAAGATTTCGGATTGAAGTGCCCACAAGTTATTGTATTAGATTATAATTAATTATCAATTATATTAGATTATAATTAATTATTAATAAATGAGTGATTGTTCACTATCTTTCTTGGGCATTAGTATATATATTAGAAGAATAGTTATATTAATCTTCATTATTAGTAGAATACATCAATAGAATAAATCTATAACTTTTAGCCTTTTGAATATATAAAGTTGTTTACTTATACACTTAGCAAATAACTCTTCAGATTATCTTTTCAATTAACTAAGGCTATTTCCAATAAGCTAGTTGAGTAGGTAGTTGAGATAGAGTTAATTGGTTGAGTGTGTTTAATAAGGGGTTGAGAGGGGGGTAGTTGAGGGGTTTTGGTTGAGAAGGTTCAACCGGTTGAAAGAAGGAGTTATGGGACATGTGGAGGGAGTTGATTGGTCCGTGCAGGAAGTGCACGTGAAGGCTTCTTTTTTTTTTTTTTGCTTCAATGACACGTGGAGGGAGTTGATTGGTCCGAACTTTATCATTTTTTCACCCAATCATTTAAGCTCAATTATCTCATAATAAATGATTTTTTTTTAAAAAAAAAATCACCAAAATTCATCATTTTTTTTTCCCTACAAATTGATATAAGTTTCATTTGATTTGGACACAAAAAAAAACACTCATTTTTCAATTTGAGTTGAATTATCACCTAGTAAATTAATTTTTTTTTAATTTTTTTTTTTCACCAAAATTAATCTTTTTTTTTCCCTACAAATTGATATAAGTTTCATTTGATTTGGACACAAAAAAAAAATAATCAAAATGGTGGGGTATAGAATGATGAGTTGGGAGGAGTTGAATTTTAAAGCTAGCCCAAACTTTATTGTGGGGGGTGTAGTTGAGAAAGTAGTTGAATGATTAAGTGGATGAAGAGAGAAGATGAGGTGTCGTAATATTAGGGTAGTTGAATATATTTTGTGGGTTGGATTATTGGACATAGCCTAAGAGGTGGTAATGAAAAGGCAGTCAGTTCAAAGAGTGCCTTGCCGATGTGGCGCCTTAAAATTCAAACTTTAAGTAAACTTTGTCCACGTGTCACACCAAAGGGCTTCCGCCTTGACTTTTAATACTAGTATAGATTTGAGGTTATGATCACTTCGATGAAGTTGAGGATAGTTAACACTGGCAAAACTAGGATTTTGGACAAAGGGTTAAAAAAATTACAAGGGTAAAATTTTATAAAGTATAAATTTAACATAAATTGAGACAAAAATATTATGTAGTGCAATTTTTTTAGTACAGAAGAAACGAAAGCAAAATTGGTAAAAATCATGTTTTAGAAATAAAATATCACATATTCTCAATTTATAAGAAAAAAATTGACATTTTTCAAAAATAAAGGGGGACAGTTGCCCCCTTTATCACCATGTAGCTCCGCCTATGTAGTTAATCAAACTGTCCATAAGGCTGAATTGTTTTTTGCCAGATTCAAGGGTGACTTGTTTTCTTGCCAATCAAGTTTTAAATATTTTGAGAATTTTGATTATATAGTTTATAGTAAATCAAACTGTCCATACAACATTAATTTGGGGAGGGGGGGGGGGTAATTTGAATTGACGGAGCGAGTCGTTTTACAAATTATGACTAAAACTTTGCGACTTTTTTCACATAATGCTTTTAGGAATTGGGTTGCAATTTGATACGCTACAAAACCATAAAACTCAAAAGCTAAGAATTTGAAAACAAAATCACAGACCTAATCTTTTCACTAAGATCTTTTGTGTGTGTGTGTGTGTGTGTGTGTGAGAGAGAGAGAGAGAGAGAGAACACCCTGACTTCCATAAAGAAAAACCAGTCAAAGAAAAGATTACTGCACTCAAATGGAGCATGCAAGGCTTCTCTAGTAATCCAATTTGGAAAACTTGAATCTCAACTCAAAAGGTTCTCAGAACCTAAAATTACAACACCAACCCATTCAAGTTTTTTAAATGCGTTGCTACTCACGCTTCACATTGACATTAGTTCTGAACATTATCTTTCACTGAGCCATCAAGACCTACGTATTTAATCTGAATGTCACCTACCTCATAGCCACCCCGCCCCTTCCAACACCATCCTCTTCGAGAGGTTCCTGCACTACATAAATCATCAAGATATTGAAAAATGTAAGTTGCACACACACACACACACACATATATGAGCAATGCTAAGCTAGGGGCACAAAAAAATCTCACAAAATCTTGGCCACAAACAGAGTTGGCAAAAATTAATTTGGATGTTGAATTAATAAGCAGTGGGACCTACAAATACAACATATGATTATTTAATGACAAATTGTTTGTGAACACAAGAGGGCAAGCCTTGGCGCAGCGATTAAGTTGCTCCTTTGGTGACCATAAGGTCATGGGTTCGAACCTTAGCAAACATCCTCTTGGCAATTGTCAGGGGGGAAGACTCTAGCAAATGATTCCCTCTCCCAACCCCCGCAAGGCGGGGAGCGCTTGGCGCACTAGGGTTTGCCCTTTTTTTTTTTTTGTTGTGAACACAGATTTTGTGAGATTTTTTGTGCCTCTAGTATTACTCATATATAAGAAGAAAACCATGCAATTGCCAAAATACGGAAAAAAGATTCTCACAAGTGAAGTGACAACCCCCTCTGCATTGGCTTCTACTTCATTCACAACCTGCTTGTCGGGAACTGTGGTACTTATAACGACATCAGTTACCTGAACAGGAGTCTACAATCCACAATAGTGAGATGATCATCCTCGCTAAAGTCTAATGGCTTCATGAAACCAAAATATAGAGGCATATCTAACTCTAGATTAATACTAGGATCACAAAATCTTGCTCAAAATATCCTATTTGGCAGTCATTATTTGGATGTTTATTTTGTGGCCCAAAGTATTTAATGATTAAACAGCAATCGATGACTGCCACTGGACTTTTGTCGGCGTTTTGTTCACCTAGCATTTCTCCAAAATCTATAGAAATCACTGACCTCACAAACCATAAATTCGTCATCCATAGCATTGGACACTTCGGGAACTTTATCAGGTAAAGCTTCACATGCATTAGAGTCCATTCCTGAAACTGCTTCACTATTAACAATGTTTGCTAAGGCCGTATTGCTTGTAAGAGCATTGAAGCCCTGCTCAGCAGCATTTACCTGAAATGTCAACAGAATCTACTGTATAAACTTCTATTATCAAAGTTTTAGGACAAAAATACTAGAGTTAGTATTTTCCAGAACAAGATATTTTCTATTTTCCAGAAATATCCTAAACAGGAAGGAACACTCCTAGCAATACCATTTCTAGGAAATACTTTTGGCAACCCAATTCCACTAACATCTTAAATAGGGCTCTTAACAACAAAAAGGACCACCTAAATTGCTTATTATGCTAGGGAAACAAACAAGACAACTCAAACCAAAGACTGAAAAATTTCATTCTTGGTTTGTCAACAAAACATTATAGAGCATGTACAAGTGTCCATGGTTGGCTTGATGGGTGATCTCAAACTAGCTTCTCCTCAAGCTGAACTCCAGTCCGGAAGCAGTCTGACTATTCAACCGTTCAGTTGCTCCCCAAATTTTGACCATCAATTTTGTTTTGGACAGGGGTATATTTCTTGAGGGTCATTTCGGGACATTAACCCCCTCTCCTCTCCCCTACATCAGGGGGTCATGGTCATCGATGTGCCCAAGATCCCTCAGTTTCAATACACTGCCTTGCAGTCTAACTGCTGGCCCCCCAATACAAGCTAAACTCTAATTGCTTTGTTTTCTTCAATCGAAACAGTGTGTTTGAGAATTTACCGGACAAGTCCAATCTAGAGTCGAGCAGCAACTAAGTTTGTTATGCATCACAAGTTCACAACTTCATGCAAAGGAAATTATATAACTTTCTACAGAATTCCCAATTTAGATGATTTAAAAACAAATATATCAAGCAAACATCAAAGTCAGAGTAATGCCAGCAAGTTACCTGCAACTCAGTGGATCTAAAATTTGAAGCAACAGAGGGAAGCTGATTGATATCCCAACCAAGAACCTTACAAATAGCCTGCCCATAAGCTCTGTGCGCTCGCCTTTTCGTATTCTTAGCTATAGTAACAGAGTGTTGAATCAATGCAACACAATCCTTATACCTCTTCCCAAATTTCTTCCCGGACCCACCACAAACCAAGCAACAAAAATCACCCCCACCACCACAATTCTTCTCAAAATAACTCCTTAATTCACTCTCCTCCGTCAACAACTTCAAGAAAAACGTGTACTTGTCCTCACACGCCACATCATCCTCCATAAGATCGTCCTCATCATCATCACTCTCGTCCCCCTCACCATCGCTATCGACATTACTTGAGAAAAACTCCTCAGTAGCCTTCAAAGCCTTTTGCTGCGCTTGATTCCAGTTGTGTCTCGCTAGTTCCTCCGGAGATGGTAGTTTCACAGTCGGGTTCGGTTTTAATTTCAATTCAGGCCAACCAGAAGCAGCCCTCGGCGGTGAATCGGAGGGAGAGTCGACGGGCCACTCAATGCCGGAGGAATCAATGGGTTTTACGGGCTTCTTGCTCCGGCGGTTTTTGCGGGGTTTCTTGAAATTAGTGGAATTGGAAGGTTGAAGAGGGCCGGAGGAGTGGTCGGCAGTTGATCTGGTGGGAGCTTGGCGCCAGAGTGAATGGAGGTAAAGGACCTCGTCAATCAATCTATGTTCTAGGTATGGATCCATTGAAGGGATAAATTAGGGTTTCAAGTTTTGGGAATTGGTAAACAATTTGCTAAACTGGAACAACAAGAAAGGGAGATGGTTTTTAATTAATCTATGTTCCGCTTCAAAAAGCTCATATTAATATTTCACGATTTAAAAAAAAAAAAATTAGAAATTGAATAAAGAATCGAAAGGGCGTGGTTATTTGCAAGGCACCTTATTTATTTGCAAGACACGAAAAATGGACAAAATTGTCCCTCCCGTACGAGAACGTTTCGTGTGATTATACACGACGTTATCAGATATGTTTCGTATAAAAATACACGAAATGTATTGAGTTATTTCGTGCAGATTCACACGAAATGTTAAGAAATATTTCGTATAATTTTACACGAAATGTCATTCAACATTTCGTGTATAATCACACGAAATCTAAAGGAGAAATTTTCCTTTAGATTTCGTATGAATATACACGAAATTTAGTGAATCACTTCGTGTAAATTAGTACGAGTTGAAACTGTCTATTTCGCGTATAGGCACACGAAACACATAGATAGGATTTTGAGTCTCATTTCGTGTGCCTATACACGATTTACATTGAAACATTTCGTGTAACTACACACGAAATGCACAAACACATTTCGTATATAGACACACGAAACACCCCACTTTATTTTCTTAATATTCCATAAGCTCAGAATGAAACACATGTTTTGGCAAATATAGAATATGTAATTTCCAGTGAATGCTTCTCGTTCTTTTGTTTTTCCACTTAATTATTCAGATGGCCATTTGTTTCTTGGACACATAAGCAGATTTTGTAACTGGTATTAGGAATAATTCCAAATTTATACCACAAACACATATTTGATTCTAATTTTTCAGATTTCATTTTAAAATTGGTACCATTTAAAAAAAAAAGAGGAATAGAGGGGAAAGCTTCAGATCTGCAACGCTGGAGACGTCAATGACGGTAAAGGGGGCGGATCGAAGGGGCGGCAGGTTTGGGGTAATTTTTTGAGAAGAGGGGCGAGGAAGAGGCGGGGTGGAGGAAGAGGCGGAGATGGAGATGGAGGCGAAGGAGACAGATTGAGAGAGAGAGAGAGATGGAGATGGAGGCAGATGGAGAGAGAGAGAGAGACGGAGAGGTGGTAGTGGTGGCGGAGGGGACGACGGCAGAAGGAGCTGTGAGGGAGAAGCTGGATATGAGAGAAATGAGAGGGGAGAGAAGGGTTTGATTTGTGAAAATGAAGAGAGAGAAATGAGGGAGTTAGATATATACAAGGGCATTGTGGTCATTTCAAGGTGTCTTACACATTTGATGCCTTGCAAATAAAATTCACCGAATCGAAAGTGGGTTATTAATTAGAGGAGAGAGAATATAAAATTTAAAAATATTTAATAGGAGAGAGAATGAGTAGAAGGAATAGTAAATTAATGAATGATTTTTTTTTGTAAATATGTTAACATTATAAAGGTATAATGAATGGTTTTTTTTGTAAATATATAAACATTATGAGGGTATAAATGTCTGAAACACTGTTCAAATATTTTCATTTATGAAATAGACTCTTTGAAGTGAAACGTCCCAAAAAAAAAAAGTGAGCTCTTTAAAGTGGGGAGTACAACTTAAACACAATATTTATTTAAAATTGAATGAACAATAATACTTGCTTTTTAATTTTGAACAACTTTTCATTCCGAAAATTTTAGCACTTTTAAAAGTTGAACACATTTTTCAACATATTTTAATAAGTGCTAAAAATAGACACTTATTCAAAATTACCCGAAATTAACAATATTTAATAAACATTAATATTATATAACTACACTTATTTAAAAGTATCAAATTAATAAGACACGTAAAATACAACAACAACAAAGCATTAATATCAAAATAATTTATGATCGACTAATATAATCTTCATATGACATCGTGAATGAAAAAAACACGAGGAAGAAAATAGAGAAAGGGAGAGAGATAGAGAATAAATAAATAAATGAATAAAAGTAAAAATAAATAAAAAATAGGTAGGAATAAAATTTGAAAAAATCAAAGAAGAAACAATAATAAATATATATATATATAATATAGAAAAAAGGAAAATTCAATCCCCATCTCTCACATAAATTTTTGTCATTCACTCCGGCCTAGTCAGCGTCATATTTTCATTTAATTTCAATAAATTCATGTCGTTTTTAATCAATTTTATCCAAAATTTCTTAGTCCTTCCCCTACCCTACACAATTTTATCACTTCTACACTAATTAGTCCTTTTATCTAGTGTATCACTTGATCTACGTCTCACATATCAAATCGACTTAGGCGATTCTCCCTCATTTTATCTTCAATTGTTGCAACTCCTATTTTCTAGCTAATAGCTAATGATCACATCATTCATCAACCTATTCTTCCTTTTATGCCCATACATCCATCGTATCATGCGAACATCCGACACATTAATCTTATGAACATGACTATGTTTCACACCCACAACTCGGTACCATATACCAGTGCATGTCTAATTGTCAAGCGATAGAATTTTTCCTTTAATCTATTGGGCATGTTGAGGAAATAGAAACCATGAGGCATTCTTTCACTTCAACCAATCTACTTTAATTCTATTATTCACATCTTAATCAAATTCTCTATCTTTTTGGATAATAGATTCAAGATAGCAAAAAAAAAAAAAAAAACAGAAGCTTGGACAATCTTCCCGTTATATGTGATCACCCTGCGTCCTTACTCCCAACTTGCTAAACTTACACTCTAAATATTCAGTTTTGTTTTTGCTCATTCTAAAATCTTGAGATTCAAAAGTTTGTTTTCACAATTCCAACTTACTTTCAACACAATCTTTTGTCTTATCAATCAGCATAATGTCATTTGCGAACGACATATACCATGGTATATCATCTTTGATTAAACTCGTCAATTTGATCGTTGCAATAGCGAATAGAAAGAGGCCAAGTGCAGAGCATTAATACACTTCAATTACAATAGGAAACTATTTTGTCTTTCCAACACTAGTTCGGACACTATTACTATATATGTCCTTAACTATATCAATATACTTTTTGAAACGTTTTTCTTTGATAAATCCCACCAAAGTACCTCTATTTGTACTCTATTATATGTCTCCTTCAAATCAATGAAAAACATATGCAAAATTTTCTTTTCATTACGATATGTTTCTAAGGTTTGTCTCAAAATATAGATTGCCTGCACAATCGTTCTTTCGGGCATAAATCCAAATCAATTATCTGAAATATTTACAATTCTACTCAGTCTTTGTTCAACCACTCGTTTTCGAAATTTTATAGTATGACTCATTAGTTTGATTCTTCAATAGTTGACACATTCGTGTACATCACCCTTGTTCTTGTACAAATTGATCAAAGTACTTTTCGTCCACTCTCGTGACATCGTGTTATTTTTTCATATCTTGTTAAATAATGTTGTTAACAATTCTAATTTCCTCTCCCCAAAACATATCTAAACCTAAATGGACATGCCATTGGCCCTATAGCTTTCTTCAATCCTTTATTTTCCATTGCCATTTTCATTTCACCCTTTTGAATTTTTCGCATATAATCTAGATTAATAATACTCGAAAGGATATTTAAATCTCCAATATCATGCTTTTGATCGCTATTGAACAAGATATCAAAGTACAACCTCCATCTATCATTTATCTCCTCGTCCCGACAAGAACTCTTTGGCCTACACTCTTTACACATTTAACCCTCTCAATATATTGTGTAATCTTATCCCTCATACGAGAAAGTCTATCAATGTCTTTTCACCTTCTTTTGTATCTAATTTAGCCTCCTTACATTTTTTTTATAGTTCTTATCGCTCTTACATTTTTCTAAACACGCATAAAATAAGTATCAAAAATTAGTGACACTTAAAAAAAGTCTGAAATTGGTGACATTTAATAATAAGTGTAAAAACTTAATGTCTCTAGATAAATATTGTAAAAAAATAGTGTTACTTAATAAAAATGCCAAAAATGGTGATATATAAAAGTGCCTATTTCAAAAATAATAATAATAGAGGTACTAAAAATACAAAAAACTATCGATATTTTTTCAAATGTCCCACATATTCACAACATTTATAAAAATGCAGGTAAATAAGTGTTGACGAAAATCATTTTTATTGGCTATAAAACCAACTTCAATCGTTTGGTGTTAAATTTGCATTATTTTCTATAATGGTGCAATTTTTGCACCAAACTTCTCCAACAATTTGCTTTATATTTTATGTCAAATAAAAATATTCTTGAAATATTCATTATTATTTCACTTATATATATATATATATATATATATATATATATATATATATATATATATATATATATATATATATATATATATATATATATATATATATATATATATTACGTTATTCATATTTTATATTATAAAATATTTTTATTTATATTGGAATTTTTTATTTTTTTTTAAATAGAGAGGAAAATGGGATAGCGCAGCTCCATCCATGACACCAAATTCGGTGCAAAAAATATAGTTGCTTAATAATAGAGCAAGATTTAGAGTTCAATTGAAGCAAAATAATGCTTTATTTTGAAATTTTTTAATACAGTTGGAGATGCTATAAGACCATTCCTATTTATTTTTTTTAAATGTACGCTCGCCGAAATTTGAAAAAACGTTTTGGGAGTCGCCACGCCATGTTTTAAGGTACACTTTGAAAAATTTTGAAAAGAGAGAAAAGGGTTTGGGGTCAGGTTACGTGTTGGGAAGAATCGAAAGTTCACCCAACACGCCTCGTCCGTGGACGAGTCTTTCTATGTTCAACATTCAAAACATTCAAACGTGTGTGCAAAATGTGTGTGACAAGATATGTAAATGAATGCACATTAATGCTTTGTTTTATTGCTCAAAAGGAGGGATTACAACTTGTGAACCATTGACCATGGGAGGCCACATCCCATATTACAAACAGGGGCAGATCCAGGGGGGGCAGGTGGGGGCACTCGCCCCCCCCAGCGGCGGAAATGCAGTGGAAATTTTTTTTTTTGCCCCTACCATATTTTTGTTATATATGTATATATATAATTAACTTCAAGATTAACACCAGTGAGTGGTGTGGTTCAGTGGTAGAAGCGGTGAAGTTAAAGCCTTTGGTGTTTCCTTTCAAATCCATGTTCGAACCCTGCTACCTACATTTTCTATTAATTTTGTCTTCCATCTTTGCTATTCTTTCTCTTAACATTTTTGTTTTTCTCTTTCTCCTAATTTCCTCACATTTTTTCAATCTTAATTAATTCGTTAGGCTTTTCCCATTTTTTTTGTTTTTGGTCTTTCTTCCTATTATCCCAAGTTTAATTAGCAAATTTGAATTTCTTTTTTGTACGAGTAATATATTTTAATAAATTGTTTGCTTTAAATACTTCAACATTATTTCAATCGTTCTTTGAATTATTTACTTTTATCATTTTTGTTAACTAAAATACATTGTATTTCATGGATCCGACCCATTTTTTACTTGTTCGACCCGAAAAATTTTTTCAGGGGCGCTGCCCCCGAACCCCCGTGTAATCTTGCCCCCCCCCCTCGGCCAATTCCTGGCTCCGCCCCTGATTACAAAGAGGCTGAACAGATTACAATTGAAAAATTGATCTCTGCAGAGTGGCTACTTGTGTCGCGTGACACAGGTTACCAATCTGCAGGAACCTCACAATTCAAAACCAGAATCCACATATATCAATCCAGATCAAGTTAGAACAAATAATTAACTCAGGAAACAATGAATCCACAACTATTAGACCAAGGGGGTGTTGATATGGGGAGATCCACACTCCCTTGATGAACAAGCAACAAATATGGTTCAAATCACATCATGAACAACAATTAAACAAAGCACAGCAGATTAAACAGAGAGATGGCGATTGCCACCTGATAATTAAAGCGGATAGAGCTTAATTATCAGGTGGATGAACAGGAATTGAAGTGAATTGCAAGGAGCAAATATAAGAGAGAGATATGGGGAAGGGAATTCGTTACCCTTGTAGTGTCCACAATCTCTACACCAAGTTAGGTGTAGAGATCTTCGAATCAGCTGTTGGAATGCGGATTTGAGCACAGATGAAGTGCTGACTTCAGATCCTCAATGGTATGGAGTATGTGAAGGTAGATGGGTGGATTAGATGAGAGAGAAGGATTGAATTGAGGGAATTGGTTTATGTTTTGTGTGGAATGAGGAGAGAGACTGGCTTCTGGCGTAAATTTGACAGAGTGACTTTAGGGAATGGAAAAAGGATCCTGAAATGTGAGGTGCAGGGCTCTCTTTATAGCTGCTGATGATGGGCATGTTGTGTCGTATGACCTTCTGTGTCTGTTTTTTATGGCTCGAGTTATCGCGTGACACAACATGCCAATAGCCGTTCTGGCGCCAATTTGCCATTCTGGAACCTTCTAAGGTAATTCCTTTTAGGTCCAAAATGGTTTAATTCCCTGTGGGTCCTTTTGTACATATAAAAAAAATACTTAACAGTACTCCCTTCGCAAGAAACTTATAAAAAAATTTCGAAAGTCTTGGAATGGATCGGGAATTTACCAAAATGCCCCTAGTGCAATTTTATTATATTAAAAGACACTCATAAAGGGTCGCGAATTGGATTGGCGTACTCACACTACTCTCTCCGTCCCATCCGATTAATGATTTTCTCTTCTAATTCTGACACGAAAATCTAAAAATACTAATATAATAAGAAGAGAGAGAATGAGTTGAAGAGGTATTGTAGGGATGACCAATTACGATTTCGGTTTCGATTCAAAATTGCCGTTTCTGGTTCCGAAAAGAGGGAACCCGGAACCGAACCGTGAACTTACGGTTCACGGTTTCGATTTCGAACCGGCGGTTCAACAATTTTTTTTTTAATAGAATAAACTGTTTTAGAATTTTTATATTACTGAAAATATTTGCAAAAAGTTATATAAAAAAAGATAGAAAAAACTAAACAAATGAAAGTATATAAAAGAAAAGAGGAACAGACTACCCTTTTTTTTATTTTTCATTGAATAGGAAATAATATTTTAGACTTTTTTTTACTAATATTTTTACAAAAAGGTATATAAAAAAAGAAAAAAAAACTAAACAAATGAAAGTAAATAAAAGAAAAGAGGGATGGACTACCCTTTTTTTATTTATATTTTTTATTAACTATAAAATAATATTTTAGACTTTTTTTATTACTATTTTTTTTTACAAAAAGGTATATAAAAAAAGATTAAAAAAAAAAACTAAACAAATGAAATTATATAAAAGAAAAGAGGGAGGGGCTACCCTTTATTTATTTTTTATTGACAAGAAAATAATATTTTAATCTTTTTTTATTAGTGATTTTTTTAACAAAAAGGTATATAAAAAAGATAGAAAAAAATTAAACAAATGAAAGTATATAAAATAAAATAAGGACGAACTGTCCTTTATTATATATATATATATATATATATATATATATATATATATATATATATATATATATATATATATATATATATATTTATTAACTAGGAAATAATATTTTAGATTTTTTTATTACTGTTTTTTTTACAAAAAGGTATATAGAAATGTTAGAAAATTTAAACAAATGAGAGTATATATATAAAAAGAAAAAAACTAAATCATAAATATCATGCATTAAACCTAAATCATATAACTAAATCTCGTATATACCCTATACCCTTAAACATTAAAACCATATACTACATACCTCATATCCTAATTTCTACATATATCTCATGTATACCTTATATCATAAACAACAACAACAACAACAAAGTCTTAGTCCCAAAATAATTTGGGGTCGGCTAACATGAATCCTCATATGTTATCGTGAAAAAAAAAAAATAAAAATAAAAAAATAAATAATAATAATAATAATAATAAAATAAAAAATAAAAAAAATAAAAAATAAAAAAATAAAAAAAATACAATAAAATAAAATAAATAAAAAATAAAAAATAAAAAATAAAAAATACAAAAAATAAAAAATCAACCCCCCACTTGGATTTTTGTCCTCCACTCCGGTCTCTTCAACACCATACTTTCATCCACTCCAAGTAAATTCATATCATTTTCAATTACTTTAATCCAAGTTTGTTTGGGTCTTCCCCTACCCCTCGCCATTTTATCATTTCTCCACTGTTCCGGCTTCCTAACCGGTGCATCACTCGATCTCCTTCTCACATGTCCAAACCACCGTAGACGATTTTCCCTCATTTTATCCTCAATGGGCGCAACTCCTACTTTACCTCTGATCACCTCATTCCCCAATCGATCCTTTCTTGTATGACCGCACATCCATCGAAGCATACGCATCTCCGCTACATTCATCTTATGCACGTGACACTGTTTCACGGCCCAACATTCGGTGCCGTAAAGCAATGTCGGCCTAATTGCCGTGCGGTAGAATTTTCCCTTTAATCTATTGGGCATGCCGCGATCACATAGAAACCCTGTAGCACTCTTCCAATTCAACCAACCTGCTTTAATCCTATGAGCCACATCTCCATCTAATTCTCTATCCTTTTGGATAATGGATCCAAGATAGCGAAAAAAAACTTCGGAAAGCTTGGATAATATTTCCATCAAATGTGACCGCCCGCCTCCCTACTTCCAACTACGCTAAACTTACACTCCAAATATTCGCCTTGCTTACGCTTAATCGAAAACCTCGAGATTCCAAAGTGTGTCTCCACAACTCCAATTTACTTTCAACACCCTCTCTTGTCTCATCAATCAAGACAATATCATCTGCGAACAAAGCATACACTTTGGTATATCATCTTGGGTGACCTCTCAATTCGTCCATTATCAAAGCAAAAAGAAAGGGGCTAAGTGCGGAACCTTGATGCACTCCAATCTTTATAGGGAACTCTTTAGTCTTCCCAACACTAGTCTGTACACAAGTACTAACTCCATTATACATGTCCTTGATAATATCAATATATTTCTTTGAAACACCCTTCTTTGCTAATGCCCACCAAAGTACCTCTCTTGGCACTTTATCATACGCCTTCTCCAAATCAATGAAAACCATATGCAAATCTTTCTTTTGATCCCGATATTTCTCCATGATTTGTCTCATAAGATATATTGCCTCCATAGTCGATCTTCCTGGCATAAATCCAAATTGGTTATCCGAAATATTCACAATTTTTCTCAGCCTTTGTGCAATCACTCTTTCCCAAAGTTTCATAGTATGGCTCATTAGTTTGATCCCCCGATAGTTGGCACAATCTTGAACATCACCTTTATTCTTATACAAAGGGATCAGAGTACTCTTCCGCCACTCCAATGGCATTGTGTTAACTCTCCATATCTTGTTAAATAGCGTTGTTAACCAATCTACTCCCCTCTCCCCGAAACATCTCCAAACCTCAATTGGTATACCATCCGGTCCAACGGCTTTCTTCAATCTCATCTTTTTCATTGCCATTTCCACTTCACTCTTTCGAATTTTCCGCATAAAATCTCGATTAACCATACTCGAAGAGATATTTAAATCTCCAACATCCTGCTCTTGACCGCCATTGAACAAGTTATCAAAGTACGAACTCCATCTATCTTTTATCTCTTTATCCCCGACTAAAACTCTTTGGTCTACATCCTTCACACATTTAACCGTCCCAATATCTCGTGTCCTCTTATCCCTCATACGAGCGAGTCTGTAGATGTCCTTTTCCCCTTCTATTATATCCAACTTATCATAAAGTTTCTGATTCACCTTTGCTCTTGCGTCTCTTACTGCTTTCTTAGCATCTCTTCTAGCTTCCTTATACTTCTCATAGTTCTCGTCGCTCCTACATTTCCCCAATAATTTGTAGCATTCTCGCTTGCCCTTTATTGCTTGTTTTACTTCCTCGTTCCACCATGATGTGTCCTTACTTGGTGGCCCATTTCCTCTAGATTCTCCAAGGACTTCTTTCGCCACCTCCTTTATGGTATGTACCATCTTAATTCAAGTCGAATCTATATCCATATCCTCCATATTATCCGCCCAGAATCTTGGGGTATTCCATCTTAGCTACAAATTTTGGTTGATTTTCCCCTTGAAGTCTCCACCACTTGATTCTAGGGTCTACGTGATTTTCTCTTCCTCGAAATTCTCTTACTTCGAAAATCAAGTACCACCGAGTCTATGTTGAGTTCTTTGTGCTCACCCGGAACAACCTTGCAATCCGTATAACTCTTTCTACAAGTATTTCTTACTAAGAAGAAGTCAATCGACTCGCATTACCTCCACTCCTATAGGACACCAAGTGAGATTCTCTTCTTGAACCAAGTGTTCATTATCTGAAGTCATATGCCAACGCAAAGTCCAGGATACTATTTCCTGCTTCATTCCTCTCTCCAAAACCAAAACCTCCATGTATGCTCTCAAAGCCATCGACTAGACCCCACATGTCCGTTCGGATCACCACCAATCACTAATTTCTCACCACTAGGTACTCGTTGCACTACCTCCTCCAAATCTTCCCGTAACACTTGTTTAATAGATGCATTGACCAACCCTACTTGTGGTGCATAGGCGAAAATAATAGTTATAATCTCATCACGTATCACAGTTTAATGCCCGTAATTCGATCACTCTTCCACGTACACTTCCACCACATCATTACTATACTCCTTATCAATAATGATACCCACTCCATTTCTACCCTTATCCTTTCACGAGTACCAAAGCTTAAAATCCCAAGGCGATATTTCTTTTGCTTTCTCTCCAACCCAGCTTAGTTTCCCGTAGACACATTATGTGAATCTTCCTCCTCCTCATAACTTCCACCACCTCTGTGATCTCCTGTCCAATGATCCAATGTTCCAAGTTCCAAAGCGCATCTCACTACCCTTACACCTACCATGGACTAGCTTCTTTACCCGCACTCGTCCCGCAATGCGAGAACCCGCATATTTGACACCACCCCCGTGCGAAGAGATGGCGCGTCGCTTCCGGGCGACGACCTAGCAACCTTTGCATACTTATCACTACACCCAGGTCTTTGAAGTGTAGCGCACCCTTGCATATTTGACACCACCCCCGGGCGAAGAGATGGCACGTCGCTTCCGGGCGACGACCTAGCAACCTTTGCATACTTAAATCTAAATGATATACTTTATACCCTAAACCCTAATTTATTATATTAACCATATATCATAAACCTTAAATCTAAATCATATACTCCATACCCAAAATCTTAATTCATCTACCTAAATCTCATATATACCCTATATTCTAAACCTTAAATCTAAATAATATACTTCATACCCTAAACCCTAATTTATCTACATTAATCTCACATATACCTATACCCTAATACTTAAATCTAAATCATATACTCTATACTCTAAACTCTAATTCATCTACATTATTCTCATATATATCCCATATCCTAAACCTTACTCCATACCCTAAATCGTAATTCATCTACATTAACCATATACCCCATACTTTAACTCCCTAAATCATATACCTAAATTCCATATATACCTCTAAATCGAACCACTCAATCTTATACCTATACCCCTTATATACATTTTACCCTAAAACTTGAACAAATGAGAGTTAGTTTATAATTTGAGCTTGATAATAAAAAAAATTAACAAAATTCGTTAGAGAAAGTTAAGAGAGAGTCAAGGGGGTTTGTGTGAAAAAATTGTGAGAGCAGGGGGTGGTATTTATAGTTGAGAAAATATGTCAATGTCAGGAATAAAAATATTTTGTATTTAACCACATACCCCATTCTTTAACGGCTATATTTTGACAAATCTAACGAAATTTCTGACAAATTTGACGATTTTGACAACGGTTCAACGGTTTCGGTTTCGATTCAGGCGGTTCGAAACCGTCAGTTCACGGGTTTTCAAAAGTAAAAATCGAAACCGGACCGCCAAACCGCCGGTTACAATTTCAAACGGTTTCAGTTCGTGGCGGTTCAACGGTTACGGGCCGGTTCCGATTTGGTCATTCCTAAGTTATTATGTGTATTAAAAGTCAAATAACAGAGAAAATGAGTGAGAGAAATAGTAAGAGAATTATAGTTGTTAGTATAACAAGTGAGTCTTATTAAATATAAAAATAATATAAACTTTTCATTTTGAAACATGCTAAATCGAATGAGACGACTAAAATGACAAATTGTTATAAGTCGGCTGGGACAGAGGGAGTATTTAATATTCAAGAACTCATCTTATTAAAAAAAATGTACATTTGATTTGACATATATAAATTTAGTACTTAAAATTAATTTAGTGTCCTAATAACTAGTGGACATAATCATTATGATATTTCTTATTAATGATCATTTATTTTTGATTAACAAATGGCGAATTTTTCTCAAATAATTTCATTTTAAAAATATAAATATCAAAATAACTCAAATTTGAAACTATTTTTCCACTCTTTAAAACTCTTTACACGGTGTAGCAAGTTCAAAATGTTACCGTTGAAACTCGCTATACTATGTAGCGAGTTTTATTTAATTAGGGTTTAGACGTTTGAATTAATCAGTTGTAATTAACAAAGCAAAACTCGCTACACCATGTAGCGAGTTTGACCGGTCACACAGAACTCGCTACATGGTGTAGCGAGTTTAAAATGACATTTTTCCAGTAGATAAGGTTTTCGCATCCAGATTCTTTCTTATTCTCGTATCCTCTCATACTTGCTCTAAAAAAAAAAACTCAAATCTTCACATAATTTAATTTTGTCAGAATCGTTGAAGAACAAGAATCAAGGTAAATTAACATCAACTTAATCATTGTTTTCACATGTGTTTAGATATAAAATTTAAGTTTTTAACTGTGTTTTAGTATATTATAGATATAAATGTTAGGGGTCGTTTGGTTAGGAGGCTTAAGACGGGATAACATTCATCAGGATTAATAAGGTTTATTAAGATGACGTTTGATTGTAAATTAGGCATCCGAATAATTAAGCCGATTTATTGGGATTAGATATTAATCCCTTCACTAATTATACTGATCTCAGGGAAGTATTATTAATTCCTTCCATAATAATTCCCTCATTAATAATATTGTTAATCCTTATCATGCAACCAAACGAGCCCTTAGGGTTTTGTTATATAGATTTTAATACTTTGATTTTGTAATGTAGGGTTAAAGATGAAAAGGGGTCCAATCATTTTCATGAGCTATTGGGGAGGTGATGATGAACAATCCTTTGATTGTCCTCATTTTAAAAAATGGTCAAAATGTGCAATTAGAGCTAATTATCGATGGAGATACAATGAGTTGATTGATGAATTATATAAAAAGACGGGGTTAGATCGGTCTCAATATGATTTGGAAGTCATTTATAGATGTCCTCATACTTTTGATAGCGGAATTGGTGAGTACTTTCCTTTTCGTATTGAAGATGATGCGTGTATGGATATAATGTTCGATCATTTAGCTAAATTTGGGGGAATGGGTAATTTGCATCTATATATGGTTGTAAAATTGATTGAAAATCGACGTTATCCAGAGTTTGAAACACTGCACACAGAGACCATTTATGTGTATTCACCAAGTTGTAAGCGTGATGCATGGTTGGTCCAAGTACCCAAGCACTTGTATCAACCCAAACACCAAATTATGATGATGGGGCATGCCAAAATGATCATGTTAATGACGATAATTCTGAAGATGATGTAGATTATGATGATGAAGAAGAAGAAGACACTGATGTAGATGCAATGCTAGACGATGATGATGATGATGAATATCATGAGGGTAGTAGTGATTCTGATGTCGATTTGGGAGAGGGTGATAATGGGCCAATTGATGATGACGTGGAAACACATTTTGTTCATTATGAAGCGCCAGAAAATCGAAGGTATGAGAGATCAGATTATCCTTTTTACAATGATATTGGCTGTTCTACTCGACAAGAAGAAGGCTTCATTGATTACCATAATGCACATAGTTTTCCAGTTTGGGATTCGGAGAAACATGAAATTGCTTAAGGGGTACGCTTTTCTAGCAAGAACGATGCGCAATTTGATATAAAAGGTACCATATTCGCACCAATCGTCGGTTTAGGGTAAGAAAGAGCATAACTCGCACATGGGTAATTGAATGTCTATTGAAAAATTTTCCATGCAATTTCTATGTTCATGTGAGTAGGAGGAAGTTTGGCTATTAGAAAGTGACCAAGTATAAGGCTCCTCATTACTGCTTATATTCTGGAGAAAGTCGAGATCACCCCAACCTAGATGCGAAGTTTATTGGTCGGAAAGTAGTTAGTCTTATTAAGGCCGATTCAGATGTCAAGGTTGAAGTTATTACTGCACACATCAATGATATGTTTGGAAAGGAAATTAAGTATAAGAAGGCATGATGTGGAAAGCAGAAGGGCATTGCAGAGGCTTTTGGAGATTGGGAGGAATCTTATATAAGGTTACCCCGCTTCCTATCAGCTATCCAAAAATACAACCCCAGAACAATTGTTGAGTATACTTATCCTCCTCCTCCCATTGGTGAATTACACATGTTTCAACGGGTATTTTAGGCATTTGGGCCTTGCATTGAAGCTTTCTCTCATTTTCGGCCTGTCATTTCTGTTGATGGAATATTCCTTCATGACAAATATAAATGTGTAATACTGATTGCCATGGGTGTTGACGCCCAAGACAGTAAACTTCCTCTTGCATTTGCTGTTGTTGAAAAAGAGGACTGGACGAACTGGCGTTGGTTCTTATATCTTCTTTGCAGACATATTATAAAGAGTCGTGAAGTATGCTGATATCTGACCGTCATCACGACATTCTTAAGACTATAGCGTAAGATACGTGGTGGCAAATGTGCATCATCGATATTGCTTGAGACATATGCGAGCAAAATTCTAGGATAAGCATAGAGGGGAAGGTTTGAAGTATTTGTTTTGGAGAGCGGGTAGAGAAAGTCAAGATAGAAAATTGAAAGTTACCTTAGAGAGTATCCGTTCAATTAACCCCGAGGCAATTGCATGGTTTCTGAATTTAGATGCCAGAAAATGGACATCGGCACACGATGGTGGTTACAGACATGTCATTATGACTACTAACATGTCTGAGGTTTTCAATGGTATCATGAAGGGAGCACGTGGGATTCCAATCACAACAATTGTTGAAACTGCCTTCTATCGTTGTGTGGAGTACTTTCAAGTAAGGCATGAATTTTCACTTAATGCCTTAGGAGGTAATCCTGATAACCCTAATATAAATCCCCTACTCCAATTCAGCCAAAAAGTTCATTACCGATACTTGAAGAATAGCGAGAAAGGTATGACACATCAGGTAAGGAGATTCAAAAATCATATGATGGGGGTGTATCAAGTAACAACCGCACGTCAAGGTGATAAAGGTGAAAATATTCAAATTGTTCAATTTAATGAGCGTACTTGCACATGTGGTAAATGGGTTGCCTATCACATGCCCTGTTCCCATCTTCTTGAATGTTGCCATGCCCAACATCTTGATGTCCATTATTTCGTTTCTCCATTTTACACCATTAAGGAATACTACAAGACATGGAAGGGAACATTTGAACCAATCCCCCATGAGGACTATTGGGATGTGGATGGTTTGGTGCCACGTTTTTTTCCTAATCCCCACCTTCGACGTTCTGCAAAGTCCGGACGGCATAATTCAATACGCTTTCGAAATTGTATGGACTTTCAAGCAGATAAACGGAAGACCCTGTGTTCATCATGCAAACAAGAAGGCCACAATCGTCGTAGATGCTCAAACATTAGAGTGTAAAATAATGTTTTTCATGTAATTTATCTTTGAGTTGTTGGATTTACTTTGTATTTTATTTGGATTTCGTTTAAGTATGACTTGGATGTAATTTTGATTGATTATACATTTTGTGTTGTTTGTTGTTTGAATATAACTTTGCTTTTCATTTGAATTTGGTTTAACATGGATTCAGTTTTAGTTGCACAGAGAAAATTCAATATATCAAACAGTAAAACCTGATAATACTCCCTCCGTCCCAAACCTAGATATCAATTTTGCCATTTTGGGCATCCCAAACTAATATACCCCTTTCCTAAAATGATAAAGAATCTTTACTATTCTCTCCACTCATTCTCTTTCCTATTTTACTTTTATACTCACAACACCAATCAACTTTACTATTTCCTCCACCCATTCTCTCTCCTATTTTACTTTTATACTCACAACACTTTCTCCATTACCCACTTTCCTTAATTCCCGCGCCGAACAGTAAACGGGTATCTAGGTTTGGGATGGAGGGAGTATACCATAACACAACACCTCCACACATGTACTAAAGTCTCAAAACAATATACAAATATACTAAACTTTAAAAACACTTAAAAAATCATACAATAAACATCCAGAGAAGGGTGGAAAATACATAAATATTTTTTTTTACAATAATAATAAAACAACTAATATCCCAAAGTTTTATTACATCTAAATAAAAAAATAGTTTCACTTATTTCTCCTATTATACTTTCTGTCATAGGCAGCCGGGGTGAACTTCTTCGTCGGATGCCGCTCTCGAGACTCTCTTCTAATTAACTCCTCCCGTTGATAAGGGGTAAGACGTACCCCACTAGATGAAGTCGGAGTCGGATCAGAGAAGGGTGGAAGATCCGCTCGTGGGGATGATGAAGGAACCCTAATATTCACGAAAATTCTAATTATTTCAATATATACAAACTAAAAACAAAGTATATACACAAATCAAAGTAAAAACCTAATTTTTGATACTATTTTAACAAGTATTCAATTCAAAGCAAAATCATCAAATCATATAACATATTTCAACAATTATCAAAATCAAAACATATACCCAAATCAAATCAAATACTCTATTTCAACAATGAATAATGATAAACTTTGTTGTAAACTTACAATGTCGAAATTAGATGATAAAAATCGAATTTGATAATGGCAATGACAAACTTTTTCTTCTTCTTCCTTCTCCCTTAGCCTCTAATGTTTTTTTTTCTTTCTTCACTTCAGACTATAAGCGGCCGCTGATGTAGGCCTTTTTTTTGAACTCACTACACCATGTAGCGAGTTTCATGACCGAGTGAAATCGCTAAATGGTGTAGCAATTTAAGTTATGACTAATTACCAATTGAACGCCGACTTGGTTAACCCTAATTAAACTAAACTCGCAATGTTGAACTCGCTACACCGTGTAGCGAGTTCTAAAAAATGAGATATTTTGAAAAATAATTTCTAATGTAAATTATTTTGGCATTTATATTTTTTAAAATGAAATTATTTGAAAAAAAAAATCATCAACACATAATCAAACCTGATTATTTTGTGCTCCTACATTTTCGTTGAGAGAGACACTCAATAAACCCCCACACCTCAACCGTAATCACTGCTTCCTCCATAGGATGGCGGGAAAATCTAAATCCCCCAAACCCTAGAAATCGCCAAGCATTTTTAATCTCTGCTCGATTCCCTACTCCATTATCACAGCGATTCCCGTCCCAAAAGCTACCATGACTGCTGTAATCTAATGTTAATGCGCAGTCTTGGCTTGTTATTCCTCCCCAGTAACCCCAGGTCCATAAAATTCCTGCCTTCAATGGCTTCTTCTTCTTCTTCTTCTATCAAGGTTGTTGCAGAGTACGCCAAGTCAAACCGATCATCGTGTAAGAAATGCACAAATGCCATCGCTGCAGCCGTTGTGAGATTGGGTTTAATTTCTAGAGACCCTCGAGGATTCGACGATAAAAAATGGCATCACTTTCATTGCTTTCCTTTGAATTCGAACCCACTTTCATCTGCCGAATCCATCGAAGGTTTCTCTCAGCTCAAGGTTGTTTACACTCGAACTACTCATCATGTTTTCGATTACCACTCCTAATCGTTTCTGGTTTTAGTCGACTTTCATAGCCGAAATTATGTACAGCAATATAGTATGCATTGTATTGTTCGTCAATTTTGCTGCATAAGTTGCTTTTAGTATGGAGTAGACCACATTTTGATTTACGAAACTGTCATTTTAGCTGAAATATGAGGCCCAGTGACCTTAGTTAAAAATTAGAGCAATGCTGGAGATATTCAATTTGGATTCCCATTTTGGATTGATTCCCTTGGTGTGCTTGTTTGTAAATATCCAGGTTAATGGATCCCATGATTTTCTTCAATCAGAATTATTGGGACATTTGAAATTGCTTTACTTGTGAGTTATTTAAGTGCATAGAGTAAACTGGTGATTAGGATTTATAAGAGATTATGCTTGGTTCTGGTATTTCTCTTCGAATCGAGACATCACATTTTGCTATTATTTTTTCCAGGGCAGTGATCAAGAATCATTGAGGAAATTGGTTAGTGAAGTGAGCCAACCTCAGGAGAAGGTATGCAGAGAGGTTCTACTGAGTTATTGGATTATACCATATCATATATGTATGCAATTAGTCCGATGGATCAATCACATATTTTACCCTGTTCTTTAATCGCATTAAGTATGTAAATTTGTAGGTCTCTGACTCGGAGGGAGACAAATATAGAGATGAAGGAAAGAAAGAGAGCGCCTCTAAGCAACCCAGGGTAACGAAGAAGAATATCTGATATCGCATGCCCATACCATATATGCTTTTCTAATTTTGCGTGATTATGGATTGCAATGTTTCATTCACAGTCAGGTCAAGATGGTGAAACTGAGCTGGAGGAGAGGAATCCAAAGAAGGAGAAGGTAGAAATACACCAATTGATCAGTTACTATATAACATTGCTATTTAATCTCTCCTTTCATTAGTATCCCCCTTATTTTCTTTATATTTAACTATTACTCCGTACTTGTTTACTCTTTTTTAACCCCAGCCTCAGGTCACTCATAATCTATTAACATCTCCAATGTTGAATATAGCAGTCCTTCTGGAATATCTTGTTTACTTGCAGTTAGTGTTTCTGAAAATCTAAAACCTGCTCAAAGTCATATGGGCCACATTTTTGTAATATATTGTTTTCTAATCTTTGTACTGCATGATAAGTGCAGAATACTAAATCAAAACATTCATGTTCCATGATCATTGGCCGTGAAACTTAGTTGAATATTCACCGGACGCATCGAGATTTGAGCATCATATAAAGAGCATTCATCATTAAGTTAGCAGTTAAAAGGCACGTTTTAACTATTGTGATTTTTATCACTGATGATTTGAGTAGTGGCATTTGATGTTCGCTTGTCCCGGCTAGCTGTCTGGATACCAATTTTTTAAAACCAGATGCACTTTATAGCGTCTATGTGATACTTAGTTGCAACATCACTAGATGTTCCGCTACCAATTTTCTCACTGTTGCATCTTTGATTATTTAAAAAGTTGAGGTAGCTATGTGATGAATGATGATTACATGTACCAGCCCTTGCACAACTAGCTTTTCATGGGAAATCCAGTGCACAAGGATCCATCAACGGGATTCTGGCAAGGTGTAGCTGGTGCAGCCTTTTCCTCTTCTACACAGATAAGCGGTTATAAAATGTAATAAATCAGCATAGATCAATCTTACCATTGTTCCAAGTTTGCTCTTCTTATTTTTATGAATACTGAATAGTATATATGGATTCCTTGTTTATTGTGACAATCCTATCCCTAGTAGCATTTACCAAGTATTATGGCCTTCAAGGGGTTGTCATCATCATCATCCTGGATTTTGATTGGTTTATCTGGAGGCAGTAATTTACCCTTTTGATAATCATCAGAAGCTGGAGACTTTGACAATTTTTTTGTTATCTTGTTTTTCCCAGACTTCTGATGCAGCCAATGAGAGAGGTGTCCAAAGGATAACCTTCTCTAATTCTGATATCAAGGAGAAGTACAAGGTAAGCTCATTCAGCAACTTATTAGCTAGCTTTATTGAGATCCCGGGAAATTGGTGCAGCATTTAGTAGAGTTATCTGAAAGCACCTTTTTCGGTATTTTTAATAGTGAATACTTTTTGCCACGCTGCTTGTGAATCAGAAATTCATGTTTTTCCAAGTCTCACCTTCATTGTTATTCCTTTTCCTAAATAGGATGCAAAATTACTGCCCAAATGGAAGGCATTTCGGACTATCATCTTTCTTGAACGGGTGAGTCTGCTGATTTGATATACTGTACTGGAGTGGGTAGTAAATGAAATTCATATCCAAAAAAAAAAAAAACTTGTCCGACTTTGATTGTCTTGGTCAACATGATTTTACTTTGACAAAGCTTTTATGAACATATATCTGTTCTCATGAATTTTTAAGAATTGTTATTGATCATATTCTTAATGGTATATAAATATCACATTTTTTTCTTTTAAGAATTTAATGAGGATAATTGTATCCATGTGAGCTTGCCACATTGTTGTTCTCTCAGTTTCGCATTAGAATTTAGTATTATTACTCTGGACCCCATGGCAATGAATAAATAGTGATTTTCATGCAAATGTTATGCCACCTTTTCTCCGACTCTCTCTGTGTAATATGACTTTGATTCTGATGTAGCATTTTATAGATATACACTTATCTTTGTAGGATGATGGCCTCCAAGATTCAAGAAAAATTGCTGCATTTGATTTTGATGGATGTTTGGCAAAAACTTCTTTGAGAAAGTAAATGTCACTAGTGCTTCAGACAGTTGTTAAAATGGCTATTACTTTGTTAATGAATAAATATTTTGTTAATCATATATGCTGCACCACATGTATTCTAAGTCCATCACAACACATCCAAGGCCTTATAATTCCTGGCAATCTGCTTAGTTATTTTTCCATACTGAAAATATTACTCAGCAAACTTGAGTTAACGAGTTAAGAGATGCAATAAATTTGATGGATTTTTCTGTTTAATGCCCACCTTTCTATTCTTAGACCCTTTTGTCTTGAATCTGCTTGAAGTATTTCACATTCTGAAATCTGATTCTCTGTCTCCAGTGGTAATATGCTAGTGAAAATTATAATCACACCATAGTTATCATTTTTGTTTAGTTCGGAAGCATCATTTGGTGAATCAAGGTGGCAACCTAATGTTATTTTGTGAACTACAGGGTGGGTGCAGATGCTTGGTCCCTTATGTATCCTTCAATACCAGAGAAGCTTCAGAGCTTGTACAATGATGGCTACAAGCTGGTTTGCCTCTATTAAAAAAGCTACTCCCTCCGTCCCAAAATGATGTTCCCATTTGCCATTTTTGTTTGTCCAAAAAGATAGTCTCATTTCCATAATTGTTAGGTTAAAATCATTGAACTTCTGAAAATGCCAACCACGGAAGAAGAGGGAGAGAGGAGAGGATGAGAGCCAACCAAATAAGAGAGAGTAATGGAGTAATAAGTAAAGGGCAAGTTGCAATTTGGTTACCTGTGTTTGGCTCACTTTTGCAATATGGTTAGTGGTTACGGCCCTTACGGGAAGTGAAAAAGTTGCAACCCTCCTAACATTTACATTTTGTTGCAAATTGATGTAAAAAATTGCAACCCGATTCCTACCATTTACATTTTGTTGCAATTTGGTAAGCTGTGTTTTCGTCAAAAAACCAACACTTTGTTAAGTTTTACATCAGTTTGCAACAAAATGTAAATGTTAGTAATCGAGTTGCAACTTTCTTACTTTCGGGAATCAAATTATAGATGTGATCAAAACACAGATTATCGAATTGCAATTAGCCCAAATTTTAAAACCCCATTAAGGTTTGTGAAATATTTGAATAGTCAAATGGGACTATCATTATTGGACGGAGGGAGTATATGAACTTTCTCCCAGTGGTTTTAGAACGCTATGTTGCATCATAATGTATTTGTTGTCAACTTTAGTTGAGTTTATTTGAGGTGTTCAATAAAATCAGCATTATCCCTTCTATATCATAATAGTTTTGTCAATCTAACAGGTTATCTTCACCAATGAATCAAACATTGACCGTTGGAAGAATAAGAGACAGGTAGCTGTGGACTCCAAAATTGGAAGACTCGACGGTTTCATCAAGCGTGTGAAGGTCCCGATTCAGGTGCTATTCTTGTCTTTTATATATCCTATCATATACGGAGTACATAATTTCCACCAGTTCAGATGAAATTATCATATGGGCTTTAGAAGTTTGCTAAATTGATTATTTGCTTGTACGCCTTCATGTTCTGGAGAAATCGAGTCATTAATTTGTGTTCTCTTTGTTAAACAGAATTCAACTATTCTTGTTATACCATGGATTAGAAATTGTCTATTTTCTTTGTTTTATACTCCCTCCGTCCCATGTTTTTATAGACTTTTGCCAATGCACGGGAATTAAGGAGGAAATATTATATTGAAAGTGTTGTGAGTGTGAAAATAAAATAGGAGAGAGAATGAGTGGAGAGAATAGTAAATTATAATGGTGATGTGAGTATTAAAATAATGTAGGAGAGAGAATGAGTGGAGGGAATAGTAAAGATTCCTTTTCATTTTGGGAAAGTTATATATTATTGTGGGACGCCCAAAATGGAAAGTTTATATATTATTGTGGGACGGAGGGAGTATGTCTTTTTTACTTTTTGTTCCAAGGGAAGTTAGGTAGATTCATTTTAACAAACATTTCCAACAGGTCTTCATTGCTTGTGGATTCACTTCTGCCAATCAAGAGGACCCCTTTCGCAAGCCTAAACCAGGGATGTGGCATATCATGGAACAACAATTTAACTCTGGCATTCAAATTGATATGGATCAGTTGTCCTCCTAATTTTCAGCTCTGTTTTTCTAGAGATTTAAATTAATCCGCCTCCATTTTTTTTCCTTTACAAATTACCCAACATCTTTGCATTGATTTTCCTGCTAAGATTTTACTGATCACTATGTGAATCTGATACTAGTTTTGACAATTACTCTGTTGATCTAGATCTTTCTATGTTGGTGATGCGGCTGGACGACCAAATGATCATAGCGATGCTGACATCAAGTTTGCACAGGTTATTCTTGTTCTTGCAATGAACTTTTGATGCAATATACTCCCTCTGTCCCATAAAACATTACCCCTTTTACTATTTTGGGCGTCCCACTTTAAAGTCCCACTTTTCTAAAAAGGAAATTTTTTAATACTTCTTTATTCATGGGACCCACTTCTCATACTCACAACACTTTTCAATTTTACTATTCTCTCCACTCATTCTCTCTCCTCCCACTCACAACACCTACTTTAATAACATTATTCCTTATTTTCCGTTCTCAACAGTAAAGGGGTAAAGTTTTGCGGGACGGAGGGAGTATAGAATATACCCCATAAGGCACTATGTTTTGGAATTATTTGTCACGTGGACAAAGTTTAGCCCAAAAAATAACCGGTTTAATGTATGTTGGTGTGTCCACATGCATACATTTGTTTGCGTGCTTTGGAAACCCTTTTGAATCATGGGAATAATAACTATGGATATTGGGAAAACGGATTCCGTTTTCTCATTATCCATAGTTATTATTTAAGGCTAAATAAAATGTCTTTACTGAGAAGACTCTTTTTGTGGTTTCAGGCCATTGGATTAAAGTTTTACGTTCCAGAAGAATACTTGAGTGTGTAAAGAACTTGTATTTTTGAGAATTCTGGTTGAAAAACTTCGATTTGTCACTTGAATGTACAATCTTGGTTAGCAGCAGGATGTGATTCATGGTATCTCTCTTGTTTCAGTTTCAACCTTTTTTGTTGAATGAAATGCGCTCTCTCTCTCTCTCTCTCTCCCCCGTGTGTGTGTGCGTGCGCGCTTTTGGTTGGGGCAGATGAGGACTGGAGCTCAGACTCGTCAGTATTCCATGCCCCAAAGGAAGCAAAATATTGCAACCCACTTGCAGATTTGGATCATCAATAGCATGTTATGCACCCTTAGAAGTCCTCTTTCTGAATGGCGACTCTGGTCAATTATCAGTTCTAAAGTGATGTCTTAATTGGGGCCATTTTGTTTTAGAAGAAAATAGAATGTTTTTGGGATCCTACTGTTTATTAATTAATTATCTAATATATCAATGTCTATTAAATTTGAATTCCAAATTTGTGAATTTATTTAATGTCCGTAATATTGCTATTTGCTGCCTTATTTTTGGTTAATCACAAAGAACCGACTTAATGATGTTATTGTTAATCCCGTATTTTTAGTTAATCACAAAGATCTGTTTGCCTCTTTTTCATCTCTCTCTCTCACTCCTCTAAAGTCTTAACAACGTTGTTTGTTGTTTACTCCTAAAACGAACAACCTCCACTAATGGCTTCCTCTGTCCTCTTTCTCCTTCTCCTATTCTCTTTCTCTCTCACTCTTTTAATCTTAACAGCCTTGTTTCTATTGTACTCCTAAACCATCAAACTCCGTAACCACCATTAATGGCGGCTTCCTTCCTTCTCTCTCTCCTCCTCTTCTCTTTCTCTCTCCTCCACCAATCCATTGCTACCCTCCCAAGAACAACCCTTTTCAGATCAAACCTCATTTCTGACCTCAAATCCCCAAATGAAATCTCCCCATCTACATTCTTCGAAGTCACAAAACCCATCCAACTCCCCAACACCAAGCCTTGCTCAACCCTTGTTCTTCAACATGATTTCGGCTACACTTACGGAAAATCCCCAATTCTTGCCCAATACAACCCCCCTTTTGATTGCCACTCCACTACTTTTGACAAAATTGTTCTTGAATGGCATGCCACTTGTAAAGGCAGGCAATTTGATCGAATTTTTGGGGTTTGGCTTGGTGGGGTTGAGCTTCTTAGGAGCTGCACAGCTGAGCCGACAAGAACTGGGATTGTGTGGACTGTCAAGAAAGATATTACGAGGTATTATTCGTTACTTATGACAAATCAAACACTTGCTGTTTATTTGGGTAATCTTATTGATTCTACTTATACTGGTGTGTACCATGTTAATGTTAGTATTCACTTTTATCCTGCTGAAGTCAAAATTGATTCTGTTAATATGCTGATTTCTGATGATTCGGGTTATGGGTATGATTCTTGGGCTGATTTGGTACTACCCATTTCGAGAAATTTGCCTTTGAATGATGGGTTGTGGTTTGAAATAGTGAATTCAACTGGTGTTCAAGTGAAACAATTCAAAATTCCCCCAAATGCATATAGGGCTGTGTTGGAGGTGTATGTTTCTTTTCACGAAAACGATGAATTTTGGCCAACGAATCTCCCAAATGGTTATATATCTGCAAATAATCTTACTGGTTATCCAGGGAACGGACCATTTAGGGAGGTTGTGGTTAGTTTGGATGGTACAATAGTTGGGGCAGTTTGGCCTTTCACGGTTATTTTCACTGGAGGTGTCAATCCCTTACTCTGGAGACCCATTTCCGGCATTGGGTCATTTGACCTCCCATCTTATGATATTGATATAACTCCGTTTTTAGGAACTATTTTAGATGGAAAGACTCATGAATTTGGTTTTAGTGTCACGAATGCTTTGAACGTTTGGTTCGTAGATGCCAATTTGCACATTTGGCTTGATGGAAAAAGTGTAAAAACAGAAGGAAAACTTTTGAATCAGAATATTTCACCTCTTCATGTTTTTTTGTTATCAAATTTTACGGGGTTGAATGGCACATTTTTGACAAGTGTGAGTCGGTCCATTCAATCAAATGGTTGGGTACGATCATCACACGGGAAGATCATCACCAAGTCAATTCAGGAGTTTAATTACAGTAACATTATGGTGATGGGAAAAGATGGGGGTTTGCAAATTATAGACCAGCTAATTGATTTTAATGACAGTGTTTATACGAAGAATCCATCTTCTGCGATACATTCAAAGAAATCATATAAAAGGTTTCCGTTTTACTTGTACTCTGACAATGTTGACCAAGGAAATGGAAGTTATACTTCATTGGCAAATCTAACCATGGGGTTTAATGAGAAAAGGACTGTGGTTTCTGATTCTGAATCGTTGGTCAGCTCACTTAGAAATTTGCAACACGGTCAAGGTTTGATGGCGGTGAAGGGAAGCTCGGTTGTCAGTGGATTGGGGAGTACGCAGCAAAAGTACAAATATGGTGACAATAAATTTTGCTACTTTAGGGATGTTCGAAGCTCGAATTACACCATTCTTTATGATAAAGAAAGCAATACATGCAGTAAAGGAGGAAGAACTCATTTGGGTTTTGGTTTGAGTAAAAGGTGGCCATTTCCTAGCATTTGATTCCCACGGTAATAAGAATTTGGCGCACATTTTTCAGTTTCATTGATGCTTAAAATGCTTCCTTCATAAAGGAATTTCCCAGAGTTGAAAGTTCCAGAATTTCTGTGTTATGATAAGTCTTTGAAGTGTGATTTTATGAATTTTCTAGTTATGTGCAAATAAACCAGTGGAAGTTACTTGTTACTCCCTCCGTCCTAATATGAATGTCCAAAAAAATTATCCAAATTTACTCTTCATCTAGAACAAATTTGAATATTTCTTGGACATTCATTTTTGGGACGGAGGGAGTATTTTTTTTCCTGATACCTTTATATCTATTGCCCTTATTTTGACACATTGGCATTCATAAATAACACATGAATATGCTGAACTGCAACTCATACAAATTTACTATATTTCTGTTGGTTCTACATCTCTCTGCACTACCACTCAAACCAGTGGCGGATCAGAATTTTGGAATCGCGTGGGCTTGGTATTTAAAAAATATTGTAAACAATAATAACAGTGAAAAATAACTTCATATATAAAAAAAAGTTACATATAGTCGGAGACTTGGGTAAAAAAAAAAAGTTTTTTTTTCTTCAAAAATTCTCCAGCCCACCTCAGTTACATACTAGATCCGCCCCGGGCTCAAACCACTTCATTTTCATCATGGATATGAATTTGCATTAAGCCCTTCTGAGTGACTGCTTTCCATATCTTATCTGAGATGTGTTTAATTGCCACATTCGGTTGCATATATGGCAATCAAAGAACATTAGATTCTAGATTCTGCGGCTGTAAAGATCCCTTCCCAGACCCCATCATTGAAATGCATTTTATTTTTATCTCTTCGATACTTAAATCTGAAATTTGAAATTCAGGGTTTGTGTTAGATGGAGTGTAAAAAGGAGGTCCCGAGTTTGAGTCACCTCAGGGGGAATATGGGAACATGTGATAAACTTGAATACCAAACATTTCTATGAAGGAGATGAACACATCAAGAAAAGTATGAACTCAGATTGTGAGGAAAATCTTTCTCTCATTCAGATGAACAATGAGCAATGCTCAGTACATTGTATATACAGCTACGGGAACTCTAACAAACTCTATTATGTTACATTCTGTTACAAATATTTCTAAACTAAACCTTGATAATAAACATATTTACATTTTACCCCTTTTCCTTTACTAAGTCTACAGTAGTAGCCTTATCACCCCCCCTCAAGATGGATGGGAGAAATAAATTGATCACATTCATCTTGGCAAGTAAGGAAATAATTCGATCACTTGTCAGTGCCTTGGTAAAGAGATCTGCAGGCTGATCTTCAGTGGAGATTTTTATAGGAATTATAATGCCATTAACAATCTTCTCCCTAATGAGATGACAATCAATCTCAATATGTTTGGTTCTCTCATGGAAAATAGGATTAGCAGCCAGATGAAGAGCTGATTGGTTGTCACAGTATAATGGAACTGGAGTAAGAGTACTCAAACCAAAATCCTTTAACAGAGATATGAGCCAAGTGATCTCACAACATGTATTGGCCAAAGCCCTGTACTCAGCCTCAGAAGATGACCTGGAAACCACTGATTGTTTCTTACACTTCCAGGAAATAAGAGAAGTTCCCAAGAATAAGCAAAAACCAGTGAGAGATCTTCTGGAAGTTGGACAAGCTGCCCAATCAGAGTCACTGTAGGCAGTGAGAGAGAGAGAGTAGAGGCTTTATAAAATAGACCCTGTCCAATGTTACCCTTTAAGTACCTCACAAGTTTCATAGCAGCCTCCATATGAGGAACTCTAGGACTAGCCAAGAATTGACTTAGAATATGTACTGGATAGGACAGTTCAGGTCTAGTTATAGTGAGGTAAATGAGTCTTCCCACTAGTCTTCTATAGGAACTTGGATCAGGTAGTAAGGAGCCTTTATCAGCAGCCAAAGTATGATGAGATTCCATAGGAATTTTGGAAGGTCTGGCATTTTCCAATTTTGTATCTTTGAGTATGTCCAATGTATACTTCCTTTGATGAAGATAAAGGCCCTTGTCAGATCTAGCAATCTCCAGTCCTAGAAAATACTTAAGAAGACCAAGATCCTTTATATTGAATCTTGAATGCAAGTGAGACTTCACAGCAGCTATGACAGAAGAGTCATTACCAGTGATGATAAGATCATCTACATACACAAGCACTGCTGTACACTGAGTAGAGGATCTCAATGTGAACAAGGAAGTATCTGCATAGGACTGAACAAACCCAAAAGCCAGTAAAGCCTCAGAAAACTTGTGAAACCACTGTCTTGGAGCTTGTTTTAGGCCATAGAGAGACTTGAGAAGCTTGCAAACCAATGGTGATGAGGAAGTAGATGTTTGAACATCTGTTGGTATAACAAGACCTTGAGGGATGTCCATATACACTTCTTCAAGAAGATCTCCATGCAAGAAAGCATTGGAGACATCCATTTGATTAAGTGTCCACCCTTTTGAAACAGCAAGGGCTAATAAGGTTCTCACTGTTGTCATCTTGGCCACAGGGGCAAAGGTCTCAAAATAATCTTGTCCCTCCACTTGAGTAAAGCCCTTTGCAACAAGTCTAGCTTTGTATTTGTCAAGTGAACCATCAGACTTGAATTTCAACTTATAAATCCATTTACATCCCACTGTGTTCTTTCCAGGAGGTAATGGCTGAAGAATCCAAGTTTTATTATTCTCTAAAGCATTAAGTTCATTTTCCATTGCGAAACACCATCCTGGGTGTTTAATAGCTTGAGTATATGTTTTTGGTTCCTTAGGATAGGAAGAAATATTGAGACAAAATGATGTGTATTGAGGAGAAAATTGAGAATATGAAAAAGAATGATTTATGGAGAAAGGAAAAGAGTTATACCTGGATGATGTAGAGGCTACATGAGTAGTAAAGCTGGGTGGAAGGCCTCTATAATCAAGAAATTTTGTAGGAACACGCTTTTGCCTCACAGGTCTCAGAGTAGGTTCTGAAGGAGATTCTGAGAGAGATGAAATATGGGAGTCAGGAGGCTGAGAGTCTGAAGGTTTATGTATGTCTTGTGATTGAGGTGTAGGAGAAGACGAAGGAGAATCATGAGACTCATCCCATAGCCAGTCAATATCAGTGACACAAGGTGTGATAGGAACAGAAATAGGATTGGATATATGAGAGTTGGAGAAAGGAAAGACATTTTCATAGAACACAACATCTCTGCTGTAAAATATCCTGTGAGAATTGAGATCATACAGCTTGTAGGCTTTCTTATGAAGATGATAGCCCAGAAAAACACATTTAATAGCTCTTGGAGAGAATTTGTTTCTGTTATGCTGAAGAGTAGAAGCAAAGCAAAGACAACCAAATACTTTCAGAAGAGAATAGGAAGGAGGTATACCAAACAAGGCTTCATAAGGAGTTTTATTCTTGAGAACAGAACTTGGGAGTCTATTTATGAGATAGGTGGCAGTTAAAACACAATCTCCCCAAAATTTCAAAGGAAGATGAGACTGAAATCTTAGAGCTCTAGCTATTTCAAGGAGATACCTATGTTTCCTCTCTGTTCTACCATTTTGTTGAGGAGTTTCAACACAGGTACTAGTTTGAAGAATGCCAAATGGTTGAAGAAGTTGAGTAACTTTCTGACTGAAGAATTCAGTTCCATTATCAGAATGAATTGTATGAATGGAACTATGAAATTGATTCTTAACTAACAAAATGAAGGTAAGAAGAATGTTGGGAACATGATCTTTGGATTTCAGAAGATAGACCCAAGTAGACCTAGTGTGATCATCTACAATAGTTAGAAAAGAGTTGAACCCATCATGAGTCATATGATTGTAAGGACCCCAAACATCACAGTGAATGAGAGAAAAAGGAGATAAGCTTCTTGAATTGCTTAAAGGAAAAGCACATCTTGTTTGTCTTGCAAAATGACATACATCACACAAGAATTCTGAAGATTTACACATTGATTTACACTCAAGATTTGGAAGAAGTTGAAGTTTGTGTAAAGGAACATGACCTAATCTAAGATGCCACAAAGATGTGTTTTGAACTTGAGTATTACAAACTGTGGAAAGAGAATTAGAGGCAACACTTGACAACTGCAGCTCAGGAGATTGGATACAAGCAGTTTATACAGATTACCTTCCAATTTACCAATCATGTGAGACCTCTTCATCAGATGGTCCTGAAAATAACAGGCATTTGAGAAGAAAGAAAGAGAGCAATTGTTATCTGAAGTTAGTTTACTCACAGATATCAGATTGTAAGCAAAGGAAGGCACATAGAGAACATTTGACAAAGTGAGAAAGGGTGTCAGTTTAACAGTGCCACTATATGTAATGTGAGATGTTTGACCATTGGGTAGATATATGAGAGATGACATGGGAATAGGATCAATGAGATGATTAAAGAAAGATGTTATGTGATCTGTGGCTCCAGTGTCAATGATCCATGGTGTATTAGCACTAGAAACTGAACTCATGCAAATAGGAATAATAGAACTTGTATTGCATAAACTAATACCTGCTGAAGCTGTGTCTGTGGCAGAAAGAGCACCACTGTTGAGAAGACTCAGAAGTTGTTGAAGTTGTGAAGCAGAAATAGTAGGAGTAATGGCTTGAGATGTAACTGATGTAGAATTTGCAAGAGAAGAATCTTGAGTATCAGTTGTTACAGCTGCAGCCTGTGAGTGAGTCTTGCCAAACTTGGCCTTGTATGTCTTTGGCATTCTAGCCATATCAGGTTTAGTGCCATGCAGAGGGTGCCAATCAGGGTACCCATGTAAGAAGAAACATCTATCCTTTGAGTGACTGTCCCCATGGCAGTAGTCACAAAAGAATTGTCCTCTCTGTTTATTCTTGAAATTATTGGATTTGAAATTGTTCCCACCCTTACTTAACAGTGCAGTGGAAACAGGGCTCTCAGACATTTCATGAACATTCATAGTGGGGCCTCTTTGTTGTTCTTCTTGCAGCAACATATTTAAGGCTTCATTGACAGTAGGTAGTGGTTTAAGCATCAGAATTTGGCCTCTTGTGGATGTGAAGCTTTCATTAAGGCCCATTAGGAATTGAGTTAGCTTATGGACAAGCTCAAACTCTTCCTGTTGTTTAATGTGACCACATAAGCAATTGCATGTGCACTTACTCAGATGAGTAAGTTCATAATACTGATCCCACATTGTTCTAAATTTTGTATAGTATCCTGACACAGATAAATGTCCTTGAGAGAGAGAAGCCAGATCTTTCCTAATCTGAAATATCTTTGGAGCATTTGTATGTGAATACCTAGATTTCAGGTCTTCCCAAATCATATGTGCAGTAGGTAGATAAGAAATGCTACAAGCAATGTCAGGCGACAGAGCATTTGTCAACCATGAAATGACCATACTATTGCACCTACTCCAAGCCATTGAATACTTAGAACCAGATTTAGGTTTAGCAGACTGACCAGTAATCATTCCAAGTTTGATTTTAGCTTCGAGAGACAGAATCATAGCTCTGCTCCATTGAGCGTAATTAGAATCAGTAAGAACATGTGAAATCAATTTCATTCCAGGATGATCATTTGGATGAAGAAAGAGAGGATGATTGGAATTCAAGGTGATAATGGTTTCATTGATATCATATGGATCGATCTCAACATCAGGTTCAGAATCAGAGGAATCAGCCATGAGTTAAATTGAAATGAGACAATAGCGATAAACGATGCAAAATCAATTGAAGAAGACAGGTAATTGCTACAAATCAAATCAGCAATCGAAGAGACAAAGAAATCACAGAATCAGCTGTCGAACCTGCGATCGAGAATGAATTTTCAAGCAATGAAATGGTGCGAAAGCAGATGAATTGTCACCAGATCGAAGGCTTTGATACCATGATAAACTTGAATACCGAACATTTCTATGAAGGAGATGAACACATCAAGAAAAGTATGAACTCAGATTGTGAGGAAAATCTTTCTCTCATTCAGATGAACAATGAGCAATGCTCAGTACATTGTATATACAGCTACGGGAACTCTAACAAACTCTATTCTGTTACATTCTGTTACAAATATTTCTAAACTAAACCTTGATAATAAACATATTTACATTTTACCCCTTTTCCTTTACTAAGTCTACAGTAGTAGCCTTATCAACATGTGTCGATTCTCTTGAAAAAAAAAAGAAGGAAACATTTTCCCTCAGTCCATTCTTAAAATGTTAATCACGGCCACATTTTTGGGAGTTTGGCATGGTGGGTTGTGTTTGAAGCTGCACATCTGAGCCGACAATGATTGCTATATACTCCCTCCGTCCTAAAATGATATTCCAACACGAAAGATCATTGGATTGGGTGCAGAAAGACATCATGAGGGATTACTCGCCGCTTATGCGTTGATCATGCATATTCTGGTGTTAATGTTAGTAGTCACTTCTATCCTTCGTACGTGACTTCAGACATTGATTGGCCATATCATGGGCTTAATAAGTTATGGTAATTCTTGAGCCTGCAAGTTTTACAAACTCTCTCTCTCTCTCTCTCTCTCTCTCTCTCTCTCTCTCTCTCTCTCTCTCTCTCTCTCTCTCTCTCTCTCTCTCTCTCTCTCTCTCTCTCTCTCTCTCTCTCTCTCTCTCTCTCTCTCTCTCTCTCTCTCTCTCTCTCTCTCTCTCTCTCTCTCTCTCTCTCTCTCTCTCTCTCTCTCTCTCTCTCTCTCTCTCTCTCTCTCTCTCTCTCTCTCTCTCTCTCTCTCTCTCTCTCTCTCTCTCTCTCTCTCTCTCTCTCTCTCTCTCTCTCTCTCTCTCTCTCTCTCTCTCTCTCTCTCTCTCTCTCTCTCTCTCTCTCTCTCTCTCTCTCTCTCTCTCTCTCTCTCTCTCTCTCTCTCTCTCTCTCTCTCTCTCTCTCTCTCTCTCTCTCTCTCTCTCTCTCTCTCTCTCTCTCTCTCTCTCTCTCTCTCTCTCTCTCTCTCTCTCTCTCTCTCTCTCTCTCTCTCTCTCTCTCTCTCTCTCTCTCTCTCTCTCTCTCTCTCTCTCTCTCTCTCTCTCTCTCTCTCTCTCTCTCTCTCTCTCTCTCTCTCTCTCTCTCTCTCTCTCTCTCTCTCTCTCTCTCTCTCTCTCTCTCTCTCTCTCTCTCTCTCTCTCTCTCTCTCTCTCTCTCTCTCTCTCTCTCTCTCTCTCTCTCTCTCTCTCTCTCTCTCTCTCTCTCTCTCTCTCTCTCTCTCTCTCTCTCTCTCTCTCTCTCTCTCTCTCTCTCTCTCTCTCTCTCTCTCTCTCTCTCTCTCTCTCTCTCTCTCTCTCTCTCTCTCTCTCTCTCTCTCTCTCTCTCGTTAGTTCTTTATTGTGCCTTGCAGCAACTAGCTCGCATCCCTTGCAGGTTTTCAACTTCCAAAACGATTGAACTCAACATAGTGACTGCTGACTGTTCCTACTTGTTGAGCTAATAATACAAGAATTTACTCCTACCATTCAACACCAACCAACAATTCAATTGGTTTTAGTTCAATTGGTTTTAATGTGGAAATTCAGATTTTAAGATGATATCAGAGCAGACCCATTACACGTGCAGGCCTAACGTTCCACGATGTTGATCCATTTCACCTGATTAATAAGTCTACATTTAAGCCAATATAATCTGCTATCGATCCATGTTTCTCCTTTTAGTAAACGTGGAATCTAAGCATACTTATTTATATGCGCTTACCATATTTTACAATACAGGTATACTCATAAATTTTACAATTTTGAAAAGTAACACTCATCAGCATATACTCCCTCCGTCTCAATAAAAGCTTTCCATTTTGTCATTTTGGGTGTCTCGTTAAAACCTTCCACTTTCCTTTTTTGGCAAAGGAATCTTTACTATTCCCTCCACTCATTTTCTCTCCTACATTATTTTAATACTCACAACACCATTATAATTTACTATTCCTTCCACTCATTCTCTCTCCTATTTTCAAATTACACTCACAACATTTTTTCTTCCCACCCATTTTATTAATTTGTGTGCAAGGCAAAAAACGGGCAGCTTCTATTGGGACTATTGGGACGGAGGGAGTATACAATATGGTTGTAGAGACCAGAAAGTCGTATGAATGAAGTATCTTGACTTTCTCTACAACTACCTCGTACCAAAATTAATTACTCCATGCTTCAAAGTGTACAAATTATATAGGAGTATTCTTTTTGTTTGTACTTTTTTGAAATAACATTTTACTACCTTCATCTCACAATAATGTTATCATCTAACTTTTTTGATCAACTTGATTAAATTTTAACAAACGCTTTGATGATAAAATATTTATCTTCATAAAGTTTTAAAAGTAGATATTAGCATTTATATTGATGCATCAATAATTATATATAAAATTATATGAGGGAAAATTATTTTTATAATTTAATGGTCAAGTTCAATCAAATCAATCATAAATTTAATTTTAAGAAGGAAAAATGTTATAACAGAGCCTATGTAGAAGATAGAAAATAACCAATCACACAACACAACAATATACACAACTGTGCAAACCCTAGATCTAGAGAAACAACAGAAAAACAAGAAAACCTTGAGACACCCAGAATTATTAATAAGCCTATCACACTAGGAATTACTCTACTGAAAAATTGCTAGGGAATAGGCCTTATTTATACTTGCCTATTCCTAGCCCTGCAAGGTTTTAGAGTCCTAAACCAAATCTGCCAAAAAACTGCTCTGATCAGGCCCAAGCATAGGGCGCGATCGCTCCCCCCTTTGGGCGCGATCGCCCCTTTTTGGCAGTAACTTCGCGCGATCGCGTGCCTGACTCCGCGCGGTCGCCCCCTTCTTCTGTCACATGAATTACCGATTTGCCCCTTTGTTCAATCCTCTGAGTTTTACCAAATTAGATGGCATTAAACCCAACAAATCTCCACCTTGACATCTAATCGCTCGATCACAAAACCAGAACTCCCCTCTGCCTCAGATGTGTTATGTCAAACACCTAAACGTGTTACGCCGAACACCAAAACACTTTCTGCAACAGTTGATCAGACTCGTTCAACAAATAAACAAACGTGTCTACCAGACACCCAAATGTATCCCCCTAGACACCCAAACAGCGTTGCGTCGAGCACACCAATGTGTCTCAAAGACACCCAAATGTGCCACTGCAGTAGGCACTCAAAATTACCCTAACCGGCAATTGGGCAAATCCAGTCGACATTGGATCTTGCCAACCCAAACAAATGAAGTGGCCATATCCATGGAATCCTCAATAGTACGTACCTTTTCCTCGATTCCTTCCTCGCTTCCCAAATCTGTGCCTTGACTTACTAATCGTGGCTTGCCCAGTTCAACTCCACCTTGAGTAGCTTCCTGCTCCACCTGTTTGTCAACCACTCCACATGATGCCATCCAATATGCTTCCTTCAGATGTGTCTCTGTCATACCCTCTGTACGATGCTTGACACCTAAAAACGTAGAACCTTGGAGGACGTACAAGGAACCTTGTTTTACCCCTTTCAGAATTACATTCGAACCCTTGCAGACATTTACTGCTCCACCTTCACCTTTGAAACTGTATCCCATCTTGTCTAGCCGACTAAGCGATATCAAATTCTTCCTTACTTCAGGAACGTGCCTAACCTTGTTCAATGTACAAAACTTACCACCCAAAGTACGCACCCTGATAGAACCCATGCCAACTATCTTGCAGACAGAACCATTAGCAATATAAATATCACCCCCTTCCGTCTCCTCATATGTTGCAAACCATTCCCTGCGCGAACACATGTGATAAGAAGCCCCATAATCAAGAATCCATGTATCTTTAATACCTTTGTCTTCTTCGGTTACTAGGGCATAGTCCTCCTCATCGTCTTCTGCCATAGCTGCAGTACCCAGATTGCTCGCTCTTATTCTGCTTGGGACATTCACATTTCCAATGCCCCAATTCCTTGCAGTAAACACAGACATCTCAAGGTCTTGGACCCCTTTTAGAAGAACCCCTGTTCTCCTACCTTGGCCCCTATTGCCCTCTGCAACCAACCCTGCTGACCGAGATTCTGTACACAAACCACTCGCCTTGCGGTACAGATCTCTGGTCTTGAGATCATTTTTAACCTCTTCCAAAGTAACCGTATCCTTACCATTAATGCAGGAATCCACAAATCCCTCATATGACAATGGTAAGGAAACACACAACATAAGAGCAGCATCCTCATCTTCAATCTTAACATCAATATTATGTAACTCTAGTAATAAAGATGTAAACCGATCAATATGATCCCTAATGGGCGTACCTTCCACCATTCGGAGAGAATACAACTTCTGCTTCAGATACTACTTGTTGGTCAATGATCGTGTCAGATACATATCTTCCAATGCAAACCACAGAGCACCTCCGAAATCAGTATCTGCAGTATCCGCTAGAACATCATCATCAAGGCACACAATGATTTTAGAGTGGGCCCTCTCATCTAGCGCGATCAGATCTTCTGCTTCCTTATCAGCTGCTTTCCCCGAACCATCTGTCGTTGCGGTAGCTACGGCACTATGGAACTGCTCTTGCTTTACCCTTGAATCTGAAGATTCTGATTGCGCAGACCGGAGCCTGAGCCATTGTCTCTCAACAGTGCCTTCATCTTGATCTGCCAAAGAGAAAAACTATTATTTCCATTGAACTTGTCGAATGGTGATTCGATTCTAGATCCCATCTTCTTCTGCAGCGGAACACCCTAGACCTTTATCAACCTGACCGGCTCTGATACCAGTTTGTTATAACATAGTCTATGTAGAAGACATAAAATAACCAATCAAACAACACAACGTTATACGTGGTTCACCAACTTGGCTACGTCCACGAGCAGAGGGAAAGAATATTATTATCAATTGACAATCACCAAATACAATCTTTAATCTAATGCACAAATCCTTGCAAGGAATTCACAACTGTGTAAACCCTAGATCTAGAGAAACAACGGAGAAACAAGAATACCTTGAGACACCTAGAATTATTGATAAGCCTATCACATTAGAAATTACTATACTGAAAAACTGCTAGAGAATAGGCCTTATTTATACTTGTCTATTCCTAGCCCTGCAAGATTTTAGAGTCCTAAACCAAATCTGCCAAAAAACTGCTCTGATCAGGCCAAAAAGGGCATAGGGCGCGTTCGCCCCCTTCTTCTGTCGCAGGAATTACCGATTTGCTCCTTTGTTCAATCCTCTAAATTTTATCAAATTAGATGTCATCAAACCCAACAAAAAAAATCCGTTCTCTATTTTGTTTAACATTTATTTCGTACAAACTAAAAAAATAATAATCATATTTTTCATTTCAATACAAATTTATCAAATTTGGAGGGTTGAGAGAGAGAGAGAGAGAGAGAGAGAGAGAGAGAGAGAGAGAGAGAGTATACAAGTTTTTAAATTGGGAAATAGTGAAAAGAAATTGAAACAATAGATATAAAAATAACAGAAAATGATATTTTAGCAAATTGGTTTCCAGCAGACAATAATTAGTGTGGTTAATGAATTAATTAAGAGGAATCCAATGGTACTATATGTGGGACAAGATCACATCATAAATCCCAAGTAGGACATACCATCATACGCTAGCTAGCTCTCAATTGTCACAACTTGTTCATATAATTATTTATGACTACTTAAATTTTGTCTAACATTTAATAAAATTACAAAAAATATACTATATAGACAATTCTTCTACCATTAATAAACTCCGGGAACATTCATTAGGACTTATATTTTCTACTTTACGCCATGAGGAAGACACGCATACTTATATATAAATTCAAATTCATCCGACGTACTTCCATACATCCATCGCTGCCAAATTATTCGATCTTCTTCCATTTGATCCACCAACGTATATACTGAAATTTTGTAAACGAGCGAGTGATGTAGAAGTTGGCAATGCAAAGAGAAAACGTCGTCCACAGCAGAGTGCTTAATATATCTCAATATTTGAATCCTGAAAAATATCAATAATGAAGTTAGAAAAGGAGTAATTTTCGTACAGAAAATTTAGGCAAATATTTCAAAATATAGTTGGAATTGCAAATGTGTTAAAATCAAAGATTATGTTAATTATTGGATTTTTAAAATTATGGATGCATATGGCATGATAAAATGATATATATTTCTCCAACTTTAAAAACAGTATTCATTATTTTCAGTTTATGAAGGGCAAGTGAGATGCTTTGATTGATATGCATGCTAAAGGAAATGAATTATTGTACTTAGCAATAATTCAATGTACTTTATATTTATTATAATCAAATTTAAGCTACAATTTTTTATATACTAAAATAAATTATAAACAATAATGATTTAATTAATGGTATATTGATACTAAATTGTTGAGTTTCAAACTATTAAAATTAATCAGATCAGATCAGGGGCAGACCTACACACAATGAAAAGGGGGCACTTGCCCTCCTTTGATTTAATTGCTTTTTAACAGTGTAAATATCTTAGAATTTTAGGGATATTAATGCAATTTATTAAAACTTGTCCCCCTTTGTGTGAAGAAAAAAATGAACTAAATATTTTATTGCCCCCTTTCACTAATAAAAATATATTTGGCCCCCTTCAAAAAAATATTCTGAGTCCGCCACTGAATTATATGCATGATAGAAAAAGAATGTAAAGGAAGGTAATAGCATTAATAAAATAAAGCATGCATTCAACAAAATCAAGATCTTCAATAAGCCTCATATATCATGGAGTTTAATTAAATGCAGAAAACTTATAGGCTAGAATGTAGCTAAATGTGGACTGAAGTTGAATATAGGCATCTAATAATCTAAGGCCAAGGAACCTACTTTCAGTAAAAATATACTCCATCCGTCCCTGAAAGATTGTTCAACTTTGCCATTTTAACTTGTCCAAAAAAGTATGTCTCATTTCTAAACTTAGGCATGAATGTTAGTGCAAATCTACTAAGGTACAAGAAGGTGAATTTTTTTCTTAATAATTGCAAAATGTACAACAAAACAATCTTTTAGAAACGGATGGAGTATATATATTGAGTGTTCATAGAAATCTTCAAAATGAGTCTCTGACTGTTATAGAGTGTTATTTTTTTTAAATCATTGGTAAAAGTTGGTATTATTTGCTAAAAAAAAAAGTAAAAATGAAAAAACAATTAAGCTCACTAAGCTAAAGTGTGCATTTTCCCGAATCCTTTGACATGATCCATAATCTGCATAAATATATGCACGATAATAAACAAAAAAGAGAATAAATATTAAATACTCCCTCCGCCCCTGTTCACTTGGCACCAAAATGAATGGCACAATAACTAAGAAAAAAGAATAAAATAAAAGAAATGTGTGGTAGAAAATGAAGAGAGAGAATGAGTGGGGTAAATAGTAGTGTTGGTTGAATAAATTGAGTGGTGGAAAATGAAGAGAGAGAATGAGTGGTTGGGTAGAGTGAATATAAAATTATAAAAAGTTTGCCATTTTGGGTAGTGCCAAGTGAAGTGGGATGGACCAAAATGAAAATTAGTGCTAAGTGAAGTGGGACGGAGGGAGTATACAATAATAATAATAAACAGTATAAACCGAGGTACGAACCTAAATTAGGGCCGAGCAAAGCCCAATGAATTGGACCCAAAATATAATTCACACAAGTCTTAAGTACGACAAAGGAAGTGGGATTTCCTTACCTTTGCTCATCTTGCTTCCTTCTCATTACCACTATGTCGACATAGACATAAAAGAGCGAATAATGACTAAGGCACAACAATTATACATGCCGACCATGCATCATTTCATATGCCGAGCAAGGCATTCAACAAGATCGACCAAGGTCTCATCAAAAGACGAGGAGTTCCTTCCTCGGTCTCCATATAATACAAAGAAATGGGCTTCCTATCCTTACTTCTCTCTTCCTCGGTGTCAAGTAAAGCCGACCAATCAACACATGTCGAGGAGATCGCCTCCAGGACGCACGTGCAGAATACATTATCTAGTACTACTCAAATAAGGAATGTGAACATTTATATTCCCACTAAGATTATAACATTATCTCACACGAATTCCTATTCAATATGAATTCTACAATGCTAAGCCTATATATACAAGTCATTATTCACATTATTTTGGTAACACATATTTTGAATCTAAGCTCTTGTCAATTGATTTCTCTCTCTAAACATAAATACTTACTATCACGCCGAAGGGCATTCGCCGGTAAAGGCCCGACTTATTTTACGTGTTTGTTCTTCTTTTTCAGGCTATTCAATCATACAAGATACAACCTGTCGCTGGATTTGGGATGATTCGAACGTTTTTGACATCATCAAATAATAATAATAATAATTATAAGATGTTTAATTTGATTGAAAGACTTTAACAATTCTTGGATTTTAGCATGTACTAGTGATTATTTAATTTCCATTCAACATTTACCATGAATGCAAGAGTTTGGCTTAGAGAAGGTATGTATTAATTTTGCCTCATTTTACTATTTTAAGTAAATTAACATTAAGCAAAATAAAAATAAAAATGCCACTCAATGATTTGAATTAGACACATACTGTTGAAGTGAATGATTAAGTACTCATGTGTTGATCAAAGCATACACATACATTGCACAATTAAATAAAGAGACAATTTTATTATTTGGATTTATTTAAAGTAAATAACTAGTTAGGAACTAAAAAACAGCTAGCTCAGCTGGAAACACACAAGGTATAATTTCTTAAAAAACCATAGGAAATCTCTAAAAAAAAATAAAAATCCATAGGAAATCAACAATCAATCAACCAGATAGAAATGGTAAATGTCAAAATATTTATTTTGGGACGGAGGAAGTATATTTTACTTGTTTATAATTTATTTCCCAATCCATTTTATTATCTATTGAAATACACACATCATAAGGTAATGTGATCACATCTGATGATGATGGCCACCCACGGCCGTCAAAAAAACACACAGAATCCTTGAAGAATCAAGAATGGAGAAATTAAGTACTACAAATGCCAACAAGCCACCCACGGCCGTCAAAAAAACACACAGAATCCTTGAAGAATCAAGAATGGAGAAATTAAGTACTACAAATGCCAACAATTCCTATCTGACCCCAAAAACTATCTCTCTGTGTGAAATGTACTATTATCTATGGAGAGAGAGAGAGAGAGAGAGAGAGAGAGAGAGAGAGAGAGAGAGAGAGAGAGAGAGAGAGAGAGAGGGTATGAGTATTTTCCAGTATATGCAAATTAGGGTTTTCAGAGACCCCTTGTAATCTAGGGTTTTTGGATACATAAAGGTAGGAGATATTTTATTGGGAAATTCTTGAAAATATTTAGCCAGTATGACCATATCACAAGCTTAATTAATACACCTATCTAAATTATATACTAGAAAAAAATATATTCGTAAACTTGTGCTGTAAATTACCATCTCAAGAAGCTTATTAATTAGATGGTTAACCTGTAAACAAAAAAGGAACAAAATAAAATTTACCTTAAATGGAAACATTCAAGAAGACTGCATCTGAAAAGTAGATGTTTCTTCATTAGCCTTCAAAGGGTTCCTCTTTTTCTTCTTCTTCTTCTTATAAGGAATCCCCCGAGCCTTCGCCTGGGAATCCCTAACTTCGCGTAAATAAACGCGTATTGAACCATTAGCAAAAGGGTTCATTTCAGGTGAGCCGCCATTTTCTTCGTAAGCAGCTCTAAGCCTACCAATGAGGGCGTCAAGGCTGCCCCAAGCTTGCTTAAGGGGACAAGTACATGGGCCCGCGGGATCGGGATGTCCAAAGAAAACACACCCACCTAAATGAACCTTAGTTTTTCCAAACTGGTCTAGGTAACGGAGGAATTCTAGTACATGATTATAGTTGCACTGTGGTAGGGGTACTGGTGGTCTTTGATTGTTTAGGTACTGTCCGAAAGTGTTCCAATCACGCCGCTTTTGTGACTCGTATCGGCTTAGTTGAACTGCCGCCACAGCCGGTTGTGGCTGATGATCTGCTACGCCGCTACTGCCACCGCCTGATCTTGACGATCCTCCGGCTAGATTTTCTTGACCAGACATATTGAAAAATTAATCCTGATTATTTTTAGGAGAGGGGCCGGAAAGAGGAAATGAGAGAACATGAAATTAGAAGTGGGGAGGGAGAAGGAGAGGGAGATGGGAAAATAAATAAAATGATCATGGATGGTTTTTGAGAGGACATGATATGGGGCCATTGAAAGTGCTTTAGCTCTTCTTTTTCTTCCTTCCCATTGAATTATTTTCTTGCTTTAATTGGTACTATATAGCATTAAGTATACTTTTTAATTCTTCTAAATTAAATAATTACAACTGTGCTATCATCATCTAAGCAATCATTATCAAGCATATTAACAAAAATATGGACTAGAACCAAATACTTTTTCTTTTGTTTCACATGTAATTTAACGATTATTAATTATTAGATATAATATTACTACCGTTTAATCACTCTCAAAACGCTAAAAAATAATTCTTTTTGAATTTCTTTAAAAAAATTATTTTTTTCTTTAATATATCTTTAATCTAATTATCACTAAAGGGACTATCGTTCTAGTCGGACAGGACGAGTGAGTATATAATATTTAATCTCGTTTAATTAACCTTCGGTGAGTTATGCAACGTATGAATCGCAATTAAACAGTAAAAAGATAATTATATACTGGACAAAAACATGGAATAATTCGATGTTTATAACTTTATGAAGAAACTTGTCCCCATAATCTAGTTTTTTTATTTATTATAAAAATCTTGTAGAAATCTATTGAGGATCCAAGAGTTTATAATTATCGAAGCCCATAATTGAGATTTTAATGTGATCATACGAAACCTTAATTTTTACAGTTTAATCATAGTCAATGATTTCCCGACCAAAAAATAAATTGTAATGATTTTTTTTAATCAATAAGCACTTTGATGAGAACATTTAAAGTTTTACTTCTCATGACTCCATTTAATATCATTATAAATGAAACATATATTTTTTTATTCTTTATATAATAATTTTTGCTTTTTATAAGGAAATATATAGTATGGTAATACAATTTTATCATTATACATACAAGCAATATATGAATAAATAAATATTTTTTTAAAAAATATAAATAAATCAAAAATATATAACTTTGAGACTGAGATGTGAGATGTGTATGTGTATGTGTATGTGTATGTGTATGTGTATGCGTATGCGTATGTGTATGTGGTAATAGTGTTCACTAATTGGCCATGGTTGCATTAAAATGTACTCCCTCCGTCCCGTCCGAAGAGGCACAAATTTTCTTTTCGGACGTTCCATTTGAAAGGGCAGAATTCAAAAATGGAAAGTTTTTTATCACTTCTTTATTTATGGGACCCACTTGTCATACTCTCACAATAAATATATACTAACTATTTTCTATCACACTTTCTCTTTCCTACCTCACTTTTCATACTCACAATATTTATTCTACTATACATTTTTTTTCCTACATCACTTTTCTTAATTTTCGAGCAAAATCTTTGCCCCTTCGAACAACGGGACTGAGGGAGGAAAGTGGAGAGATAAAAATCAAAATCATAGTTCTCCAGTGTTATTTGAGTCTAGTGAAGTGAGGGGTTGGCATATCTGATATTCTGGGATCAATTGGTTGACTCCAAAAGATTTTGTTCATATATTTAAAAAGCTTTTGTTCGTTCGTATCAAAATAATTAACAAAGTATTTTTTTTTTAAAGAAAATGAGATTTTTTTTGTTACATTATTTGTTTCATTTTCTCTATCCTACTCAATTATCTCACTCACAACATATATCAATTTTTTTTTAATTCTTATGTCAAGTTAATTTGTATATATTACTATGAGACGGAAGGAATATATACTAATAAGAAGAAAGATTTAATAAGTATGGTTAAAAAAAAAAAAAAAACCAGTCCAAGTAGAGTATAATAATCATTTGTGAAGTGTTATTCTTTATACAGAAAATCTCAGCTCTTCATTAACTAGGACTTTCACTTTGTGCATAAATTAGTAAAGCACAAGCCAATTGATAATGTGATATTATCGTATCTTTTTTTAAGTGGATATTATATTAATCAATGTCTTAATCTATTATAAAAGTGACACTTCAAAGTATTAAAAATTGCATCTATTAAGGTTCAAACTCCTGACTTTTCGTATTGAAAAGGGATATCGAATACCACTTGAGTAAGAACTATTTGACATATAATTAATATTATCAGATCAATTATCGACCACTGCCTCAACTTTATGAGATGTGACATTAATAAATTTTACAAATTATTTAATCGACCAGAATCATCAATGGACAAACAATGGTTTAAGGATAATTATTACTTAATATTATTGGTGTTAGTGATGTTTAATTTATTTGCTGTTTTCTCTGATCCTTTCCATTGATTTTAAATTTTACCCTCAGGACATGTTTCCTCAATTCAAGCTAATATAATATAGAGATATGTCAAATTTTACTCAAGAGCGTTCATGAATTTTTGCGGGTTGTGTCTCTTTTTCTTCTTTAGGTTCCAACTTTCACCTTCTTCTTTTTTTTCCGAGACGGTATACTCTGCAATACTTTTTACGTGTCACAAATAATTTAACAGTATATATTTTACATAATATTATCATATGACTGACGTCAGTCCTAATAATCCCGAAAAGAACATTAAAAAAAAGGGTAAGGAAATGAAATAAAATAAAATAAATTGAGGTATTAGACAACTAGTGAGCAAGTGTTATGTTTCAACAACCAAGTCCGTCTGCTTAGTTATTTTCATGTACCAAAAAGTTGCTGAGTGATAGAGCCATAACATTATAAGTATTAATTAGTAGGGTTAATGACAATTTAGGGCCTGTAGTATAGGGCCATTACCACATTGGGGCCCGAAGTTCAAAAACTATCAATTTGGGGCCCGAATTTACAATTTTGATCAATTTGGGGCTTTTTGACGGAAAACGTTAAAAAACCCCGTTAAGTGACCATGTGCGAGGCATGTGACATTCAGTGAGGGCATTTTGGTCATTTCGCGTTTAGCCAGACTTCAGGCCCTAAATTGACATTTTGCCTATAAAATAATAAATAAAAATATTTTTTTTTTCCCTAATAATTTAAATTACTAATTATTTTGCTTCAAAAAAATTACTAATTATTTTAGAATGAATACTTTATAAAACATATAAATAAAAATAGATTAAATAAAATAAATATTTAGAAAAAAATTACTAATCATATATTTAAAGATGGAATAATGTAGTAAGTGTTATTATACCTAAACTAAAATTAAATATTTCGTTTTAATACTTAATTTTAAATTTTATAGTTTTACAATTATAATAATAAAATAATAAAAATAAAATAATAATAATAATAATAATAATAATAATAAAATAATAATAATAATAATAATAATAATAATAATAATAATAATAATAATAATAATAATAATAATAATAAAATAATAATAATAAATAATAATAATAAAATAATAATAAATAATAAATAAGAATAAAATAATTATTATTATTATTTACACCCATCATCCTTGTAAATTACATTAACCTTAAAAAAAAAAAAAAAAAAAAAAAAGCCCAAAATTGAATCCTTCTTCTTCCTCATACATCCTAACCCACCGCCACCAGCATTTTCCAGACCACCACCTTCATTCAATTCAGATCCAAGCTTTTCAATGTCCATGTAAGTACATAACAAATCATCCTCAGATCCGATCTCTTCAAAACTTCCTGAAGGTGCATCGAAGGGGTCGGAGACCAGATCTAGGTCGTCCGGAAGTCGAAAATTCATCCCGGAATGAGCGCGGCGGTGGTGGTTTCAATGGTGTTGGCGACAATGGTGGCCGTAATGGTGGTTGCAGGTTGAAATAAACCTTTGTCCCGTGTCCAACCTCCATTAATTTCGGTGAAATCAGTTTTTTTTAAAATTGATTTTGGTTCAATTCTTCTCTGGATCTAAGATGGTGATATTTGATTTGATGAATCAATTGAGATGTGGGGGTGGCGGTGATGTATGTGGCTGTTGTGGCAATGGTGAAGATGGAAATGGTGGCGGTATTAATGGTGGTGGAGGGAGATGGGGGTGGCCGGTGGGGTTGTGTTTGGACCAACTGAGACGATGTTAATGGAGGAGGGATGGAGGTGGAGAAGATGATAAGGATCTGTGTTAATGTTTTTTGAAGAGAGAGAGAGAGAGAGAGAGAGAGAGAGAGAGAGAGAGGAAAAATATCAATTTAGGGCCTGAAGTCTGGGCTTGAACGTGAAATGACCAAAATGCCCTCACTGAATGTCACGTGTCTCGCACATGGTCACTTAACGGCCTTTTTTAACGTTTTCCGTCAAAAAGCCCCAAATTGATCAAAATTGTAAATTTGGGCCCTAAATTGATAGTTTTTGGACTTCGGGCCCCAATGTGGTAATGCCCCTATACTACAGGCCCTAAATTGTCATTAACCCTAATTAGTATTACGACTAATTTATTAATATTTTAAAGGGATACATAACAAATTTAAAATAAAACATTTATTTTTAAAGAGATTACAACATACTTTCTTCGTCCTATAATAAGTTACACATTTATTATTTCGAATGCGAATTCAGATAAAAGTAGGTGTTGTGAGTGGGTAGGTGAAAGAAAGTGAGATAAAAAAATAATAAATGGATAGTTGTTATGAATATTACAAATGAGTCTAATCTATATAATATATAAAAGCAGAAACATTTCAGACTCATACAGTGAGCCACGTGAAATTCCACATCATCTCTATGTTCACCAATTATCAGCTGCCATGTATTACATTCAATGAAGAGTTTCATTTTCAGATTTGAAATTTAAACTCAAACTAAAATAACTGATCCTTTTTAATTTAATTTCAAATAGGAGTTTTATTTTCAGATTTTTGAATTTCAACTCAACTCAATCTAAAATATCTAATTCTTATCTTTAGTTGGGATATCAAAAATCCTTTCTAAATATTTTAAACTCAAAGATAAGAATCCCTAAAATAATAATAATTACAATCTATCTATATAATATATAAAAGCAAAAATATTTCAAGCTCTTACAGTGAGCCACGTGGAATTTCACATCATCTCTATGTTCACCAATTATCAGCTGCCATGTATTACATTCAATGAAGAGTTTCATTTTCAGATTTGAAATTTAAATTCAAACTAAAATAACTGATCCTTTTTAATTTAATTTCAAATAATATTTTTATTTTCAGATTTTTGAATTTCAACTCCACTCAATCTAAAATATCTAATTCTTATCTTTAGTTGGGATATCAAAAATCCTTTCTAAATATTTTAAACTCAAAGTTAAGAATCCCTAAAATAATAATAATTACAATAATTATAATAATAATAACAAATTAGCAGCAAAAGTTAATCAAAATATGACGTGAGTGCTATGATTTTAAAATAATAAAATTACACGTAATCACAAAAATTGAATGATTCATCCTTAAAATATATATATTTTTGTTTGCTTAAAAATGATTTTATAATGACGGTTACAAGATACTTTTTTCATTGTTCGCGCGATTTTCATTTTTTTGTTTTGTTTTGAGAAGGGTTATGTTCGTAAAATAATATCTAATATTTAGCAGTAATTATTATCTATTTAATAAAACTTACTTAGTTATATTTTTATTTTTAAGCATATAACTCATTTCATTCATTTGTTTTTTGAATTAAAAATGAGAAGAAAAAATACAGATATATCAATAGTTTCTTTCATAAATTAACCTAAAATTATTGGTCAAAATATCTTCGTATCAATAACAAAAAATATGAATATCATATCTATAATATATAAAAGCAGAAACATTTCAGACTCATACAGTGAGCCACGTGAAATTCTACATCATCTCTATGTTCACCAATTATCAGCTGCCATGTATTACATTCAATGAAGAGTTTCATTTTCAGATTTGAAATTTAAACTCAAACTAAAATAACTGATCCTTTTTAATTTAATTTCAAATAGGAGTTTTATTTTCAGATTTTTGAATTTCAACTCAACTCAATCTAAAATATCTAATTCTTATCTTTAGTTGGGATATCAAAAATCCTTTCTAAATATTTTAAACTCAAAGATAAGAATCCCTAAAATAATAATAATTACAATCTATATAATATATAAGCAGAAACATTTCAGGCTCTTACAGTGAGCCACGTGAAATTCCACATCATCTCTATGTTCACCAATTATCAGCTGCCATGTATTACATTCAATGAAGAGTTTCATTTTCAGATTTGAAATTTAAACTCAAACTAAAATAACTGATCCTTTTTAATTTAATTTCAAATAAGATTTTTATTTTCAGATTTTTGAATTTCAACTCCACTCAATCTAAAATATCTAATTCTTATCTTTAGTTGGGATATCAAAAATCCTTTCTAAATATTTTAAACTCAAAGAAAAGAATCCCTAAAATAATAATAATTACAATAATTATAATAATAATAACAAATTAGCAGCAAAAGTAAATCAAAATATGACGTGAGTGCTATGATTTTAAAATAATAAAATTACATGTAATCACAAAAATTGAATGATTGATCCTTAAAATATATACTCCCTCCGTCCCAATAAAAGCTTCACTAATTTTCTAAAAGGGCGTCCCGTTAGAAGCTTCACCTTTCCTAAAATGACAAAGAATCTTTACTATTCCACCCACTCATTCTCTCTCCTATTTTACTATTACACTCACAACATTTTTCAAATTTACTATTTCCTCCACTCATTCTCTTTCCTATTTTACTATTACACTCACAACATTTTCTCCACCCTTAATTTGCGTGCCGGACAAAAATGGTGAAGGTATTATTGGGACGGAGGGAGTATATTTCAACCTATCTCTTTAATATAATAAATTAAATCTTTATTCTATTTTCACATCGCGTCACGTAAATTTCCATGTTCCGTCTGATATGCTTTTTTAGCATTATGAGATTTACATGTCAAGATAATCACAATGTTAATAGATATGAGATTTACATGTTTAATTCGTCATGTGCACTACAGATACCTAATTAAAAGAAAGAGATTATAAGTCGGATAATTAATCCACTAGAAATTTATTAAAATTATGTAAATCAAGTATACATTTTTAATTCAATATAAATATTGCATATTATTTATTTATTAATTTGATTGAATTTTGATAAAAAAATTGTGTAAGTGAGGGACAATTGAAAGGTAACTATGCACGTCGAAAAGTGGACCGCAAGATTTCGCTCACCGTATCTCGCATGAAAGAAGTTCAAAGAAAAGTGACTTAAATAATTAGCCTCAATATGCCCGTCAAATTTCGACGGGTTATTCACTAGTTAACAAAAAACTATTATATATATTTTTTTTTAGAAAAGTGAGACTTACCAATTGAACACCAAAAATGGCAAAATTGGTAAGTTGTTATCGACGAAGGAAGGAAGTATATTATAAAATAGAAATGATAATTAGGGGATATTTTTGACTTAATATTCCTATTAATCTTGGATTAGTGGAGTCTAAAAGAAAATTAGGTGAAATTTTTGACTAAGTATTCCTATTAATTTTGAATTAGTGGGAGCCTAATAATTCAACTAGTGCATCCCACCATATAATTTCCTAATTTACTTAGTGATTTAATAAAACAAGCTAAATCCAATATAGACAAAATCTTTACAAATTTAAACAAATAATAAGAGTGAAAGCAACCTAACCTAACCAAACAAATTAAATCTATATATTTTCAGTATCTAAATAAACCTAAAATTGGGACTATATATTTTTATTAGTTTTTAACATTGTTGTTTATTATAGAAAAAATGATCTTTAACTTTACATTATTCAAAGAGTCAGCAATGGCCCCTACAAAAATAATTGGACCATATTACCCTTTACTAACTAACTAGTTCTTTTTTGCTAATTTTAATCCATTAACATAATCAGATAAATTATATTCCCATTTTCCATTGTTAGTAAAATGACCTCTTAAATGTTGTAAAATTACTTGTCCCTCATAGAACACCAATTTGGCGCAAAAGCTTGCTCCAACAATCACTCCAAACATTGAGTTTTTTAGGGTCGGTATTGATATCGGCCCAATCTGGCGCTTGCTGCGCTATCTTTATTTTTCCTTTTTTAAAAATATTATATTTCTTTCATTCCAAAATGAGTAAGTAAATTTTTAAACTTAATTTTTGATTAAAATAAATTTAAAAAATATTAAAAAATATTTGGAAGGTAGTATAACTCAATTATTGTTTATATTAATTATAATATTTAAGAGAAACTATTCAATTTGCTTTCCTAATTTATTTTTACTTGTATTGTTAATTACAAGTTATTAGTATCATTAATTTTTAAATAAAAATTATAAAATTTTGAAAATATGTTGAAATATTGAAGATAAAATAAATAACATGAATTAATTTGAGAATATTATAAGTTATTCAATGATGTAATTCTAATAGTAATCATATTATCAATAATAAAATACAATTAATGAAAAATATTTTAATTAAATAAAATAATGAGAAATATTATGAAAATATTTTTATTTGGTGTAAGATTTGAAGCAAACTGTTGGAATCAATGGGTGATATTTGACGCTGAAATTGTAACATCTTAAAATTTTAGTACAATTTATTATGCATCAAACTATTGGAATGCTCTTAGCCCCTGCCTTTGCCTTTAAAAGAAAGGGGTAAACAAAAGTTTGATATGTTGTTTAAGGCCTTATAGTTTCCATGAACATGATTCTATACTCCTTTTCATCCTTTAATAAACATTAACTTTTTTATGTGTTCCCGAATATATATTATATTTTTAAATAGAGATAATAAATATTGTATTTTAAATAGAGATAATAATGTTATTGTAACTTTATTAATGCATATTCACAATATTTTGGGGGAAACTAGTTTCTCCCTAAGTTATAAAAAGTCCTGTTTTTTTAAACTGTTCTTATATTCGTCAAATATTTGCAAGTTGAAAAAAATTGGACTTTTTATAATTTATGGAGAAACTGATTTCTCCCCAAACTTACTCATGCATATTCCCTCCATCATCTCAGTACAAACTACACATTTTTCTTATTGGGCGTTTCACTATAAACTACACATTTCATAAACGAAAATGTTTTATTAATTTTATATTAAAGAAACTCACATGTCATACTTACAATAACAATTCAATTATTATTTCATATCCCAGTTTTTCTCTCATGCTTATAACACATAATTCACTAACACTTTTCTTAATTCTCGTGCAAATAGTAAGTGTGTAGATTGTAATGAGACGGAGGGAGTAATTGATATAAAAACAAAAAGCATATTTTTAAAATTTTGACAGTTCAATTGTGATATTTTTTAAATTATTTAATAAGTTAAATGTAACAATTATTAAGAGACTAGTGAAAAATGAGAAAAAAAGAAAAAGTAAACTGCCCTAAGAGATTTGAGTTGGCAATTGCATATGAACCTTAATGCTAAATTATACTACCTCCGTCCCGGCCGAAGTGTCCTAACTTTTTATTTTGGGCGTCCCATTTAAAATGTCTCATACCCAAAAAAGAAAGTTTTTTCACTATTCCACCCACTTATTCTCTCTCCTACTTTACTTTTACACTCACAACATTCTCTCTCCTAACTATTCCTCCCACTCTTCTCTCTCCTATTTAATTTTTCATACTCATAACATTTAAACTTTTCTCTTTCTTACATCACTTTCCTTAATTCTTACGCCAAATTCATTTTGAGACACTTCGGTCGGAACGGAGGGAGCAGTATACTTCAATATGGGCCATTGACTAAATCAAATCATGGGTAGAGTCTAACTACCCATTAATTACACCTCGTATCTATTTTTCTTCATTAATTACATCTACAAGTGAGCATTTATTCATTAATTACACCTACAAGTGAGCCAAAATGTATATTTGTCATTGTAAAAACACTTACCTAATTACTTGAAATATTTAAAGGATAATTTAGTTTATTTGTAATGTATAAATTTTTTTCTTAGTATGTCTGAAAAGTTCTTAAACTATACTCCCTCTGTTTCTAAAACAATGTCATTGAATCTCATTACACACATATGAAGAAATATATAAAAAGTGCTATACTACCCTTAATTGCTTCTATATTTAATATTTATTGAAGTTTATTATCAAAGTATACTAAAGGTCATGTAAATAAAGGATATAAACAAATATGGAAAATGAATGAAATAAAAGTGACGGGATATTTCTAAAACAGACTCGACTAAAGTCCTAAGTCAACCTTGTTCTTAAACAGGTTCGACTGAAGACTTATGTCACTCTCGTTCCTTAAACAGACTCGACTAAATTCCTAAGTCAACCTCGTTCTTAAACAGGTTCGACCGGACTGAAGACTTATGCCAGTCTCGTTCCTTAAACAGACTCGACTTAAGTCCTAAGTCAACCTCGTTCTTGAACAGGTTCGACTGAAGACTTATGTCAGTCTCGTTCCTCTAAACAAACTTGATTAAAACCTTAGTCAGCTTCGTTGTGGCTAACTAAGCTGATCAAGACTTTTGTCGATCTCCTACTTAATCTAGTTCGACAAAAAGACAGAAATATGGATCAAGGCAGAATGATTCAAAGAGTCAACTAGCATTAAATAAAAGTCCCCCAAAATCGGGCTAGTACTTGCAAAGATAATTCGAGTTAAACTACCTCCCAAATCGGGCCAAGGCAGTGACAAGCAAACTACAAAAGTAAAGATGTTTGGAACTTGTTCATTACAAAATTAAAATAAGAATAAAGGATCAGGCTTCTGAATCATTATTGGGCTGCTCCGGCTCCTGCTACTGCTCTCTTTGCTCGGCTTCATAAAAAAGATGATCTCGGGTGACCTTTTCATCCTCCTCATCAGCCTCTTCTAGCTCTTGGAGTATAGCGTTGAAGTTACTTTGCTCGACTGGAGGGGCGACCCAAGGCTATAACTAAGGCTGTTACACGTCGTGAGCCTGTTCGAGCTCGGCTCGGGCTCAACTCGAAAAAAGCTCGAGTTCGAGTCGGCTCGAACTATTGGAATGCTCTTAGCCCCTGCCTTTGCCTTTAAGAGAAAGGGGTAAACAAAAGTTTGATATGTTGTTTAAGGCCTTATAGTTTCCATGAACATGATTCTATACTCCTTTTCATCCTTTAATAAACATTAACTTTTTTATATGTGTTCCCGAATATATATTATATTTTTAAATAGAGATAATAAATACTCCCTCCGTCCCTGTCGACTTAGGACTTTTTGCCATTTTGGGCGTCCCACCCGACTTAGGACGGCCCAAAATGGAAACCTTAAATCACTATTCTCTCCACTCATTCTCTCTCCTACATTATTTTAATACTCACAACACCATTATAATTTACTATTCCCTCCACTCATTCTCTCTCCTATTTTTAAATTACACTCACAACATTTACCTTTTCCTTAATCCCCGTGCCATTTCAAAAAATCCTAAGTCGGCCAGGACGGAGGGAGTATTATATTTTTAAATAGAGATAATAATGTTATTGTAACTTTTTTAATGCATATTCCCTCCATATTTCATATTTCAGTACAAACTACACATTTTTCTTATTAGGCGTCTCAATATAAACTACACACTTCCTAAACATAAATATTTTATTAATTTTATATTAATGAAATTCACATATCATACTCACAACAACAATTCAATTATTATTATTTATCTCACTTTTTCTTTTCTATCTCACTTTTTATACTAATAACACATAATTCACTAACACTTTCCTTAATTCTCGTGCAAATAGTAAGTGTATAGATTGTAATGAGACGGAAGGAGTAACTGATATAAAAACAGAAATCATATTTTTAAGATTTTGACAATTCAACTGTGATACTTTTTAAATTATTTAATAAGTCAACTGTAACAATTATTACGAGACTAGTGAAAAATGAGGAAAAAAAAAAGAAAAGAAAGTAAACTGCCCTAAGAGATTTGAGTTGGCAATTGCATATGAACCTTAAATTGGCATCCAGAGATCCAGTGGGTCAATTGTGGAAGAGTCTTTTTAAGTAGGTTTATATTATATGGAGTCCTTCCATATGGGCCATTGACAAAATCAAATCATGGGTACAGCTCCACTTCTGATAGGTGTATCGGTGAAGATTAGGGCTATTCATACACTTAAATGGTTTCTACTCGAAGGTCCGTAACCAGCCCATTCTCCATTTTTTTTTTGGATTTGGACATATATATACGGTTCGATTTCAACTATACAAATTAGATCTATTATAAATGGATGACCTTATTGTTGCTCATCTTAAGGTTTTCAAGGTCGTTTTGTTCATTACGTTGTTGCGGGTCGTAGTCAAACGACAATAATATCTTTTAATGAACATCCACAATGTCTCATTAATAACGAATTTCGATGGAAAAGATCCAAAGACAAACATATTCTTGAAATTTGATGATGTAAAAGCTGATTATTGACTGTGGTGTTGAGATATCACAACCTTTATTTTTAATACTTAATATATCCAATAAAATGGATCTAAATCCAAACCCAAACCCTTATCTTCAGTACTTAATATACCCGACAGAAGTCTTGGCAGTAAGTTTAATAAGAGTTCCAAGCAATGGAACACGCAAGCATTTTGAAGTATCTTCCTTGTAAATAAACCCTACGCACTTGCAATCCTTGTCACATCTTTTCCGGCACTCTTCAACTTTAATCGGACCTTCCCCGTCATCATACGGGCTCGAAAAATGCTCCACACCCACAATCTTATAATACCTCGCCGCAGCTCCGCTCTTACAAGGCGGCAATTTAGGCGGCGCACAGCTCTCATCCCACCCCAAAATCCCCTTCGGACTAGGACAACCCACACACATTCTCTGGGTGCAATACCCATATGTGCCGCATCTTGACGGCAATCCGCATTCCCTAACGTCATCGCCGAAGAATTTGTAGGTTTCTTCCCACTTTATGTAATCGACCGGGATAAAGAATGTGAAGATTTTTAGGTTTCCGTCGGAGCCAAGTCTCAGGAAAGAGAGGGTTGCGTTGTAATTGAGCTTTACTAGGTTGAGTAGGTTGCCGGTTGTCGATGGGCGGGACTGAAGAAGGCGGCGGCGACTTGGTGGTGGCGGTGGTGATTGGTAGGGTTCGTGTGCTAGGCCTAGCTCGAAAGCGGTGCTATTGGGGTAGCGGGAACTTTCAAGCTGGACGGTGTCGAAGGTTACCCTACTTCCAAAGTTTGAATTAGTCCATCCACCGTATAAAAAGCGTTTACCTGCATGTGCGCCAAAGAAAGAGGGGTTAAAGATGACTTAAATGGAGTATATGAATGGGAGAAAGTATATTAAAATTGTAAACAATTTTTTAGCGATATATTTCTTCTGTTAGAAATGAAGTTACTAATTTTTTTTAATTGTTAATACGAATACTAATATATTTTGAACAATAATTTAAGTTAATTTAATAATTTTAATGAATATTTAAAAATTATTATTGCTAATAATTCTAAAAATATATTGATAAAAAGTTTTAATTTTTTATTAAAATAATTAAAGTAAATGTAATAATCTCATAAAAAACGCATTTTTTAAGTTAAGAAAAAGAGGGTTTTAAGCGCTAGTGTTATTATAAAAAAATGCTAGTGTAAAGAGTGACAGTGTAAGTATTATTAAGTGTTAGTGTAAAAAAGTGCCGGTGTTAATGTAAAAAATGCCTATGTAAAGAGTGACAGTGTATGTATTATTAAGTGTCATTGTAAAAAAGAGACAATGTAAAAAAGTGAGAGAGATAGTGTAAAAAAAGTAAGTGTAAAATAGTATCAGTGCATATATTATTAAGTGTCAGAGTATGGTAAAAAAATGTCAGTGTTAGTGTAAAAAAATGTCAGCAAAAAAGATTTTCAATACATATATTATTAAGTGTAAGTGTACAAATGTTTTTTTCTTAATTTTAGAAAAAACTAATTTTTTATAACACCAATTTAAAATAAATTAATTATTCAAAGTATTATTAGATTAATAAAAGATAAAAAAATTATTTTAGGATAGGATGAATATGAAAATTTTGAGAGGTGATATTTTGATATACATATTTATTGGGAGTGAAATATCCTCTTTTTTTTTTTCAGCTAAGAAAATTAAAATTTCTAATTTGATAGAAAAGTCAATCCGTAAACCACGTGGCTTGGTTCACCGTCTATGCGCGCATGGTTTCCGCCGGGTCTATGCGGTTTCGCGCAATAGTACGGTGGGCTTCGTAAGTTTGTTCTTTCATTTGCATTAATGACTCTTACTTTTGCCTTTTATTATTAAAATTTGTTTATTTAGCTGATTTCGACATTTTTTAGATGTTTAATCGCTATTTGTCACATCCTAATTCTATCGACACAACTTCTATTAAATTGAACCACGCCACCGACAGTATCCGTTCCCAACTGAGTTAATATTTCCTCTGTCCCTAAAAGATTGTCCTGTTGTATATTTTGCAATTATTAGGAAAAGCTTCACCTTCTTATATCTTAGTAGATTTGCACTAACATTCATGCTTAAGTTTAGAAATGAAACATATTTTTTAGAACAAGTCAAAATAACAAAAAGAACAATTTTTCAGAGACAGAGAGACGCAGAGGGAGTATTTTTGAAAGGGACAAAAAGGGTTGGGAAGATATGCCAAAATCTCCTTCAAATAAAGTGAATGGTCCAGATTTGGACAACTGCAATTGGATAAAACACGCTTGGACCCAAAATAAAGTGAATGGTCCAGATTTGGACAACTGCAATTGGATAATACACGATTGGACCCGAGGATGGTGACGCCAAAAATTTATATCAATTAAATTATATTTTTTTAATCATAATTCAATAGTAGCCAACAAAATAAAATTGATATTTTAGTAATATTCTTGACTCCTAAAATTTTAAAATGGGATTTAGGGGTCATGCAAGTTTGTCTACTCAACTGTCCCCGAAATTCATACTATTCAATGTAGTAGGCATTCATAAAGAGTTAAAAGTTAGAGACACACCTGAGCTATTGAGATACATGTTCAAAGATCCAGAAGGTTCCAAAACCAGGCTATAAGGTCCATCGGAGGGATTTGAATCAGAAGTACGGCTAACAAGCTTATTGTTATGTGCATTGACATTTAGCGACATACCAACCATTAAAGTGTCACTAGGATAGTCAAAGCTTTGCCACACATACCTTCCCCTCTTATCATACAGAACAAGGTTACCATTCGGTAGCAAACTAATCCCGTCAACACCTTTGTTGGCGGTATTAGTTTGCCACTTAACGCGACCATCAGCTTCGGCCAGGACAAAATTTCCATCCCGACGAAGGCTGAGGGTCGCATTTTCGCCAACAGGATTGTTTCGGTTGGCGTCCCAAACCCAGCGCATGAGATCTTCATCACGGGGTAGGCCACCACGGATGGCGAAAATGTAATTGTTTGGGGTTGTGTTGTAAAAGGAAATGTAGAAGGGATAGTTGTAGAGTTGGTATGCAGATGTTTGTCCGGAGATCGGACGGTAGTTAGCGTCGTACTCTACAACGTAGTCGCTGAATTCGCCTTCATTGACGATGGTGAAGGGGGTGAGGGATCGGACGGCGAGGAAGAGGAAAGAAAGGAGGAGAGTGGTGAAATTGATACGTAAGTGAGAGGAAGCCATTGGAGATAACTTGTTATTGAATGGATAAGAAAGCATTTGGAAGGAATCTATTTATAGATATTTAAATAAACTTTGGTTGGTGCGCATTTAAAGAATGGGTTTAAACATAAATATTCATCAAAAATTAATTAAATTACTAAAATAATAAACAACGCTATCAATTCTCTTTGATTTAACATTAACGGCTAATAAAACAGACATAGATTAAGATGAGTCAAGTGGTCGGACTACTATTCAAAACACACAGCTGGCTGGGGTGGAGTAATCAAGTTCTCAACTCCCATGACAAAGACCGGGCAGTGCACACTGGTTTCCACTTCCCAGTCAAATAACTTGTACCGTAATGGTCCACCTCAGCTATTATTATACTCCATCCGTCTGATCCGACTTAAAATTATCTCTATCAAAAAAATTAACAAATACTATTATAATAAAAGTAGAGAAAATTGACACAGAAATTAAGAAATACTATTATTATAATAAAAAGAGAGAAAATGAGTGGAAAGATATTTTGGGTATGAAAAGTAAAATAAGAGAGAATGAGCGAAAGAAGTAGTAAGATGATTGTTATTGTGAGTATAACAAGTGGGTCCCATTAAATATAAAAATAATAGTATAAATTTGTCATTTGAGCACGTCTTAAGTCGAGTGTGACGTCCAAAATGACAATTGACCCAAGTCGGGTGGGATGGCGGGTGTATACCTTATACATTGAATTTAAGATTCTTACTTTATTTTTTAGTCTGTATCAAAATAAGGTTCCTAGTTTACTATATTCCTAAAATGAATAATGAGACTCAATTGCGGCAATCACAATAACAACTTATTTATCAATTTCCTATCAATTTTCTCTTTCCTATTTTTATTTTAATACTCACAATATTTACTTCTTTTTAATGTTATATAAAATCAAACTAAAAATATTAAATTGAAACGGAGCAACATGATAGAAAAGAAACCACACAAATTCGAGAAGATAGTTAAAGTAAAAGTTGAATTTTCTCAGTGTACAATCACCTTCAGCAGAATTTGAATTTATTGGTGCAAAGTATTATTCTCTCTATTTAAAAATAAATATCGCATTTTAATGTATATGGTTCACCCGTTTGCACATTGTTTATAAAATTATGAAATCGAATTAAGGCATTTTTTTAAATATGATATTTATTTTAAGACAATTAAATTATAATGAGACGGGTTTAATACTCTTTCTATCTCATAATAAATGTTACATATTCACTTGCATTATTAACTTGATTAAACGTTGACAAAAAAATTATGAAAATATAATTAGCATCATGTAATTTTAAATATTGTTATTAATGCAAATTATAAATACTATTAAGAACTTTACTTTGAATTTCATATGAATAAATACTTTTTCATCTAATATTGATTAAAGTTAAATTAAGTTAATCATAAAAATCTAAATGTGACGTTTATTTATTACGAAACGGAGGAAGTATTAGCAAGCATTAAGCGTCACTTTAGGACAGGTTTATTTGTACGGATCACCTTTGGTTTAAAGTCAAAGAAAATCAAATTAATTTAATTATCAACGAATAACTAAACATGATTTGTACGCAGCGCGCATCACTTAAGAATTGAAGTTAAGAATAGTCAAATCCCGACCTCCTCTAATCCCACACTCAATACCATACCAAAATTAATTAAAAATGTTCTTCTAGAAAAAAAAAAAACAATATTATCTTTGAGTGATTAGCCTTAATTTTAGTGAGTTTATTTTAGAGACTAATTTGTCAACATTACCCTAAAAATAATAGTAATATGTCGGCTCACAGCATGTGCGAAAGGATCTTTTGCGCATTGTCCAATTTTTTTGAGAGTGCGTCTGCTGAGAAACGCGTTTTTCCATAACTATGGAGAAACGTGTTTTTCATAGTCAGAAGCTTTACATTTGATAATCAGAAAAAAAAAACCCAAGGCCAAGACCAAAAGCTTCTGGATATCCAGAAGCTTTGCATTTGATAGCCAGAAGCTTTGCAGTTGATATCCGAAGCTTTGTATTTGATAGCAAAGGATGTGAAATGTATATCCAGAAAGCTGGTAGGTGCATATCCGTAAAAAGCATTAGGTGCATATCCGTAAATGTGTTAGGACATATCCGAAATTGCTATTGAAGGTTTTCGGATATTCAGAAAACCTTCAAATGTATATCCGAAACATTTTGAAGGTTTTACGGATATTCATTTGAAGGTTTTTGGATATCACTTTCATAGGTTTCTGGCTATCTAGCTCATTGTCGTGCGACATGTCGGGACCCGTTTCTCCATAACTTATGGAGAAACGCGTTTCTCCCTAGATTTTGTGTTTTTTTGAACGGTCTCGTAAAAATTTGCACAGTGTTCAATTTTATGTTTTAGCCATTAAACATTTGTAAAATTATTTCTAAAAAATCCTAAATCTCTAAAATTCTAAATGCATAACATCGTAAACCGTTTCATAATAATGATTACTTCTTTTCTTTGGACGTCCCATAACAAATGATATTGTACCAAAATGTGAATGAGACACACTTGTAACACTCGCAACAAAAATTTTCCTTACTACTTTCTCTCTACTACTTAATTTTATACTCACACAGAGTGATAGAACCCTTACATTTTCCTTAATACTCGCGCATTCAATTTAAATAACCATTATTATGAGACGGAAGAAGTATACATTTTGTGCTTATTTTTTTTAAATATTGCGTATCCAGTGTTCAAATTTAGCAAAGGACCTCTATAATCATTGAGACCGACATGTGCATGTAACTATTTAATTTTAATTTTATTATAAGAGTTGTAGTTATGTTCTAGTTAGACAGACTATATAAGCCTAATTGTAGGAAAACAATTTGTGTTTCTTATTGATATTGATGAACTCTGAATATATATGAGTTACATGAAAAGAGGAAAAGAAACCTATTTTGACCAGGAGATCTACTCTAAATAATAAATCAAAAACAAATAAAATCGAAAGAAGGAAACTAAATCACGTCAGATTACGTCGCTGGGCGGTCGCCCACTTGTACAGAGGTTTCCACGGTTTTGAGATTTTGAGCGGGCGATCGCCCACTTGTACAGACTTTTCAGCATCGTGGGAATTTGGGGCTGGGCGGTCGCCCACTAAGCCTGGGCGGTGCCGGTCACCCACTTGTACAGAAGCTTCAGCGTCACCTTCACACTAATCCATGAGGAGAAAGTCCTAAGCCTCTTGCATGTGGAACCAAAATTGTTGTGCGGTTGCATATTGTAGAGCTCTGCTTCTGCGAGCAATCAAAATTTTATCACGTTTCTCTTTAAAATTAATGAGGATACAGGATACTGATTTAAGCTGTTATAGATTAACATATACGAAATCAATCATGATCGTTCATAAATTAACGAAACAATATTCGGGGCATAAGGAGGACCTTGGAAGATGGTGGCAAGTGGCCAGCGATAGACACCTAACAGATTTCCGTCCGACCAACGAAAAAGGAAGGTCATTGTTATATTTAAGGCTTGCATACCCTGCAATTTGTTTTTTATTTTGGGGACAACTCATTATTTATAGATATAGATCATTAATATTGTTGGGTTTGGAGTCAAATCGTGAAGGAATTTCGCAAGGAGCAGTTTCTGACCATGTGCGCGACCGCGCTGAGGGCCAGAGCGGCCGCGCTGGAGTTTCTGGATATTAGCGCGGACGCGCTTGTAGGGAGGGCGGCCGCGCTTGGTACGATTCTGGACTGATTCAGTTTCCTATTTTGATCAGATTTCCTCTTGGATTTGGGATTCCTTGTGACAGCAATATTTGGGAAGACTTGTTAAGGAAGAAGAATACTTTCTTAAGTTAGGAATCCTTTTATTGCTAGGATTTGATTTCTTGTATCCTATAAATACATGTGGTAGCCTAGAAACAAATTGGTGCTGTGATTGTAAACATCTGAAAATATTATAGTGAGAATATTTTGGCTTGATAGCGCCCCCGGACGTAGTTGTCGTTGCAACGAACCGGGTTAACATTCTTGTGTGTTCCTTTGTGTGTGATTTACTTTTCGTGTGTGTTGCATCTTATTTATTCATTCTCAAGGCTTGATCCGTTATTTCGCTGCGCAAGAACGTGATTTTCACAACAACTGGTATCAGAGCCTGGTTTTGTCGAATCATTGCTTGGGGTGTCTTTTGCTATGGATTTCTTGGGAGCTTTGGAGGATGGGAATAAGGTGGTGTTGATCGAAAAGTTTGATGGGACGGATTTCAATTTTTGGAAGACGCAGATCGAGGATGTTTTGTGGAACAAGGATTTGTATCTACCATTAAAAGAAAAGCCGGATGACATAGAGGAAGCAAAATTCGAAATCTTGGATCGGAAAGCGTTAGGGCTTGTTAGGCAAACGTTGACCAAGGATGTCGCGAAGAATGTTTTGGAGGCGAAGACTACCATGGAGATGTTGCAGATGTTGGCGAGCATGTACGAGGCACCATCGGCGGCGAACAAGGCTCATCTGATGAGAAAGCTGTTGAACATAAGGATGGTAGAGGGCATGTCGGCGACAAAGCACATAAGTGAATTCAAATCTACCGCGACCCAACCGTCTTCCGTGGCCGTTACTCTTGATGATGAGGTACTAGCGTTGATTTTACTTTCTTCTTTACGGAAAGTTGGGATACGGCTGCGATAGCGCTAACGTTTCAACAGAAAAGTGAAGTTGAAGTTTGCGGATGTCGTTGATGTGATTCTTGGCGAAGAAATTCGTAGAAAGAGTAAGGCGGGGACATCGGGGCTAGCACCGAATATCGGTGAAAAGGGTAAGAGTGGCAAGAAGGTGATTACTTGTTACGATTGTGGGGAGAAGGGGCACTTTAGGAGAAGTTGTCCGAAGCGGTCGAGCAGAGCGAAGGAATTAAATGTTCTTTGAAGAGTTAGCGGATGCATTAATCTTGGGTGGGAGCTTGAGTTCAACGGATTCGTGGGTTTTGGATTCGGGCTCGACGTTTCATTCGTGCACTAGTGCGAAAGGATGGAGCAAGTACATTAGGGTGATTTTGGGGTTGTTCGTTTGGGGGACAATAATCCGGTCAAGGTCATAGGAAAGGGGTAGTTCGGGTCAAAGCAACGGATGGGGCTGTTTTGCGGCTACGTGACGTGCGACATATTCGGATTTGAAGAGGAACTTGATTTCCATAAGGCAACTTGATAAGGAGGGTTGTGTGGTGACCTTCGGTTGTGGGACATGGAAGATAAACCGTGGAGCTAGCTTGGTGGCTCGTGGCGGGGTGGAAAATATGTTGTATACCACATGCAACATGAGTCGTTGGGGAAACGAAGGCGAATCCCAATGATGAATGGTGGTGGCCGAGATCGCCATGGTGGGAGAAATTTCACTAAACGGTATGTTGATAGAAAATTGGGTAATGAAGTCGGCCGACGGAGCCAATTTGGTCAACATGGGAGCGGGATCTAGAACGGTGATGCGATGGGTTGCAAAGAACACACAAAGGTTCCAAGCTTGTGATTGTGTGGGGCACGTGGATTCGCGCTGTTCGGGATCGATAGTTAGCACGCAAGTGAGCGGGGATGTGCGGGGAGGATCATTCGGAATGAAGACTCGGAGCATGGTAGAACCAAGCGGTTATGTTGAAGCGTTGCTCGAGCCTTCAATTCACTTGGATAACTAGACAAGAGGCCGGGCGCTACCAACGCATTGGCGGCCACCAAAACCGAGATTTGTTTGTTTCAAGACGAGGTATCATGGATGGTTTGTCTCCAGGTGGGAGATTGTTGGGTTTGGAGTCAAATCGTGAAGGAATTTCGCAAGGAGCAGTTCCTGACCATGTGCGCGACCGCGCTGAGGCTGAGCGGCCGCGGCTGGAGTGTCGAGCAAGGAGGCTGGAGTTTACGGATATTAGCGCGGACGCGCTTGTAGGGAGGGCGGCCGCGCTTGGTACGATTACGGGCGATTCAGTTTCCTATTTTGATCAGATTTCCTCTTGGATTTGGGATTCCTTGTGACAGCAATATTTGGGAAGACTTGTTAAGGAAGAAGAATACTTTCTTAAGTTAGGAATCCTTTTATTGCTAGGATTTGATTTCTTGTATCCTATAAATACATGTGGTAGCCTAGAAACAAATTGGTGCTGTGATTGTAAACATCTGAAAATATTATAGTGAGAATATTTTGGCTTGGTAGCGCCCCCGGACGTAGTTGTCGTTGCAACGAACCGGGTTAACATTCTTGTGTGTTCCTTTGTGTGTGATTTACTTTTCGTGTGTGTTGCATCTTATTTATTCATTCTCAAGGCTTGATCCGTTATTCCGCTGCGCAAGAACGTGATTTTCACAACAAATATATACTCCCTCGGTCCCGAAAAAATGTGCACTTTTTTGTTTGGTGCGGAAATTAAGGTAAAAGGTGAAAAAGGTGATGTGATGTGAGTGTAGATGGTTGGGTAGGAGAGAGAAAGTGGAGTAAGTGGGTAATGGTTGTGAGTAGAGAGAAGTGAGTCTCATTTTCATTTTGAAAAATGCAAATTATTGTGGGACGTTCAAAAAATGTCTTTTTACAGATTACTACGGGAGGGAGCATGGACCAAACTCAAAGCCAGTCACGTTTAGCTAGCCGCCTCCTCTTTGGACTCTTCCTCCCTAAATCCCAATCTACCTTTATTACATCTTTTTAAATCTTATCCTTATTATTCTTCCCTCCTCTTTCAACTCCTTAACAATGGTTCAAACACCAATTCCTTTTACTCCTCCCTTCCATTCATACGGACATAACGGGCTAATACAAGATAACTTTAACCCAATATTAATATAAATTTAATTATTCGATTGAAATTCTAAAATTTTTAATTAAACGATTAGCTTTACATTAATGTTGTGTCAAATTTAATTTGTGTGTTGACTAACTGTGCACATGTCAATTAGACAGAGGGGGTATTTTATGCCAAAATTTAGGGAGAAATGCGTTTCTCCATAAGTTATGGAGAAACGGGTCCCGACTTATCGCACGACAATGAACTGAATATCCAGAACCTTATGAAAGTGATATCCAGAAACCTTCAAATGAATAACCAGAAACCTTCAAAATGTTTCTGGATATTCATTTGATGGTTTCTGGATATACATTTGAAGGTTTCTGGATATCCAGAAACCTTCAATAGCAATTTCTGGATATGCCCTAACACATTTACGGATATGCACTGCGGTTTACGGATATGCATTTAACAGTTTTTGGATATACATTTCACATACTTCTGGATATGCACCTAACAGTTTCTGGATATCAAATCCAAAGCTTCTGGATATCCAGAAACTTTGGTCTTGGCCTTGAGTTTTTTTTTTTTCTGGATATCAAATGCAAAACTTCTGGCTATTAAAAACACGTTTCTCCGTAGTTATGGAGAAACGCGTGTATTGTCAATAAATTGATGTACTTCTTTTCGAGATTGTATCGTTTGCTCTAAAACACAGTAAAACTTGGGTTGAATTATCAACATTTGTGGATAACCAACTCTTTCGATTTCAGTGATCATTAATAAATATTATTTCCTTAAAAAAAAATGTGATGCAAAGTAATTTACGTGTACTATAAATTGTAAAATTTAGCTCATTAGAATATTGTAAATATTATGAGACGGAATTGGTATTAGTTACAATTTCATAATGGCGACTTCTCTAGGGCAGTTCACGTGAGATTTAAATCAAATGCAATATATGAAATTTTGAAAATTCACGGACACCCCTTGGTTACAAAAAGACCTAAATGCCCTTCTTACACATGCACGTAAGAACAAGAACGTTAGTTACAGAGGTGTTCTGAGAGGTCCACAAGTCCAAAATTAAAAATTATACTTTGGTCACTAAAATTTTGAGAATTATATATTGGTAACTAAACTTTTTGATATTACGTAGCACTTATTGAACTCAAAATGATTTCAATTTGGTCACTTCAATCTCAAAAAATATAAATTAATCACTAACTTTTCAGATTATACCCAATAGTCCTTACCCTTCCCAAAATATATGTGTATATATATATAGGTTCTATATCAGCTTTTCCTTTTTCTGAATATTTAGTGAAACTTGTAACTTTTTCTTTATTATCTTCTGATTTATATCTTTTAGCATCTATTAATGCTTTTAAATACTCTTATGTACTCCAAGACATTTATTTACATAACTGTCATTTGAATACCGATGCAACTCTTATAACTAAAACATAATACCAATTCATCTTCTATAATTCAGTTATAAGACAAATTTTCAGCCACAAAATCAAAATTTTTAAAAATAACTATGAACTAAACTGATAATTTATATACTACAACTCTTATAGCTAAAACATAAGACCAATTCACCTACTATAATTCAGATATAAAACATTTTTTCAACAAAAAAATAAATAATAACCATGAATTAATCTGATAATTTACACATTACAACTCTTATAGCTAAATAATAAGACCAATTCACCTCTTAAAATTCAGATATAAGACAATTTTTTCAACAAAAATAAATTAAAATTTCAATAATGGCTATGAATTAATTTGATATTTTACGCATTACAACTCTTATAATTGAAATATAAGACGAATTCACCTCTTATAATTCAGTTATAAGATAATTTTTTCAACTGAACAAAATAAAAATTTCAATAACAGCCATGAATTAATTTGATAATTTACACATTATAACTCTTATATGTGAAATATAAGACTAGTCAGCATCTTATAGTTCATCTATAAGACAATTTTTTGAACCAAAAAATCAAAAATAACAGCCATAAACTAATTTGATAATTTGCACATTACAACTCTTATAGCTGAAGTATAAAACCAATTCACCTGTTATTATTTAGCTATAAGACAATTTTTTTCAACTAAAAAAAATCTAAAATTTCAATAATAACAACGAATTAATCTCATAATTTACAAATTACAACTCTTAGAAGTGAATTATAAGACTAATTCTTCAGTTATAATTGCCTTATAAAATAATTTTTAAACAAAAAAATAAAAAAATCAATAATAACAACGAATTAATCTCATAATTTACACATTACAACTATTATAGCTAAATTATAAGACCAACTTGCTTCTTATAGCTACTTGTCTCTTAAAATAGACTTATAGAACAATTTTTTTCAACCAAAATAATAATAATATAGAGAACTGTCCAATCAAGTACTAGTACCATTACCATAAACCCTTATCTCATCATGGAAATTCAAGTTGAAAGCAACATCTCCTACAAAGAGTTATAGGTACAAGAAGAAACATAGCTATTGACTCTCCTTCAGCCTGTATGGTCATACTCTCAGTTCACCTCCCCTCCCCCTCCAAAAATAAAATAAAAACAATGATAATAAAAATTAAAAGCTAGCTTTCCTGTCTGGTTCTTCCTGCCAACGGCTTCATTCATTGGTATTTCAACTTTATATCAACGATTTTATGATTTTGCTTCAGATATGACACGCGAGGCAGCACCATCAAGACGTAAATTTCTCACCAATCATCATTTCTATAGCCGAAAATAATGTAGATCTAACCGAAATAATGTAGATCTGGCTGGAGATCTAGCTAGTAATGGAGAGAACTGTTAAAGATCGGAGTGAGAGAGAAATGTTTGCGATGTGGTGTGGTGAAGACGGAGAAGATGAAGAGGAGCCAAACAAAAGTTTCATAGAGAGATTGTGTGTGTGTGTGTTTTTAGCAGGAAAACCACAACCGGAAATGGAGAACCACGACCGGAGATGGAGAAAGTGTGGCTGGAGGTGATGGCTTGGCAACGAAAAGTGCGAGGTCGGGGAAAGGAGTGCCAGAGAGGGAGACGGTGGCCAGAGGTAGGTGGGGAGCTGAGGAAGTTTGCCGTCCGGAGAACGGGGCAGTAGGCTGAGAGAGGAGAGAAAGAGTGTTGATGGATGTGGTTTTACCAATCCAAAAGATATAATTTCAAGCTTATTTGATGCTCAAAACCTTGGGAATTTAATAGGTTTATTAGTGTTTTGAAAGTTCAGGGGTTGCATTGCACTTAGGCAGAAAATGGAGGAGTTGCGCTTGTTTTGAAAGTTCAGGGACCAAATTGCAGCTGGGCAAAAAACATGGAGTTAAACTGGTTTTATGAAGTTTAGGGGCTAAAGTGCAATTAATTGGAAAAGGAAGGTTGTAGCTGGAAACTAAGAGGTGGCCGCATGAAACACGGCCAAGGCTGCAAGGTTGGCCGACCAGGAGGAAAAGTAGCCGAGATCTGGCCGCAAAACAAGGGTCGTGGCCGAGAGCTGGCCGCAAGAATAGGCCGTAGCCGAGCGATCGCGCAAAAATGCAGGGCGGGCGCGCCAAAAGGCCAGAAACTAAGGGCGACCGCGTAGAGATGGTCGAGCGACCGCTCCATGGCCGGCCAAGGTGTTTGCGACTAAAAATTGTGAAGGAATTGGTCTGTCACATAATTAAAAGGCATCTTACAACAGATTTTGCTACAGATTTGTGATGGATTTCGGCAGAATCCTAATTTGACTAGAAATTGACCTATTTTGACTGTAAATTAGAGATCTCCCCTCTCTCATACTATAAAAAGGACCCCTAAACTAGGTTTTTGTATCTTTTGATCATCTTTTATCCTCTCATAACATAATTTAGGTTTTGTAAACAAGATATAAGGTTTTATTCAAGAATTCCATTGGAAATTTTATACAAATTATTGAAGCTTTATTAATGTTCAATATGAACATGAGTGGCTAATTATCTTGTTCAACAGAATGGAGGTAATGTATATCAATCATTTATGTTTTAATTAATATTTTGTTCAATTAAAGGTTGGATTCATCAAAAGTGTTGTTTATCTAAGTTTTCTAAACTATAATCACATGTATAGATGTGATTGGTTTTTAAACTAAATTTGTGTGTGTGATTGACAAGTGATTGTTCGATCAATTCAAGTCTAACTTTTGAATGAATATAATATAGGTTTTGACAAGTGATTTCAAACCAAAATTATAGTTTCTTAATCCTAGGGTTTAATGAGCTCTTTAATATTAATTGAACTTTGCAGAAAACTTAATATTTGTAAAATACTAAATTGTGAACGTGTGAACGCCCAATATTAATAAAGAGGATGAACCCCCAACTATAATTGATTGTATTATTGATTGGCATATTGGTGCGATATATATGAATCTCATTCCGTATATCCTTCTTCCTTAGTATTCGGTAATAATGTACTTGTTTTGTTATTTATTGTTTTGAGTTGTTTATTGTTAAGTAGAAATAATAATCCAAAACTCCCTTCTTTTATTTTTTTGTTTATCTGTTGAAAGTCAAATTGTTGAGACCCTTGCCAAGTGCATATTACTACTACGATAACTCGTTCACTTGCGAGGTATTTTTATAACAAGTGGGATTTTCCCCGTCAAGTTGATTGAGTGTGTGTGTTTTCTGGTATAAATGTGAGAGAAGAGAGGGGAGGGGTGGCTTTTGTTTGAGGAGTGAGGGTAGTTTTGGTATTTAGGGATTTTATTTGATTGTTTAACGGAGGTGAAGGGTGTATACAGAATTATAATCTCAGGAGAACTCCCAATTTGGGATTTACAAAAAGATCTTTTTAAAAATGAATAAAATCTGAGCATGGAGGCTCTAGTGGAATTTTTCCATTTCATAAAGGCAGTATTGCCAAAAAAAAAATACAAAATTTGTATCATTTAATGTAATTGCCATCATATTACAAATTCCTATAAAATCTATTACAGATTTATTGCCGTATCGATTACAAATTCTTATGAAATTTCATCACTATTGAAGTCTATTACAAAAATATAATATTATCTGAATCTATTATAAACAAATTATAATACTATCTAATCTATTACAAACTGATCTCGGGAATACAATTTCACTCATATGGCACTAAAAACAAAATTGTCTTTCTCACCGAATATTTTACTAATAATATATAATTAACACTGTATAACTAGGTTTAATATAAGAATAAAATTGAAATTTTAAGACTTTTACAAAACAAAAAATGAGAGAGAGAGAGAGAGAGAGAGAGAGAGAGAGAGAGAGAGAGAGAGGCTGAATTTTAGATTTCAAAATCACAAGGATGAAGCAATTGGTACACTTAATGCCGGCGGGAAGAGGTTGGTGTGCTATACTCCCTCCGTCCCGTAATACTTGACACAGTTACTGTTCCGCACGGGAATTAAGGAAAAAGTAAAAAGGTTGATGTGTTGTGAGTGTAGATAGTTAAGTAGGAGAGAGAATGAGTGGAGAGAATAGTAAATTATAATGGTGTTGTGAGTATTAAAATAATGTAGGAGAGAGAATGAGTGGAGGGAATAGTAAAGATTCTTTGCCATTTTAGGAAGTGTGACTTATCAGTGGGACGCCCAAAATAGAAATGTGTGTCAAGTATTGGGGGACGGAGGGAGTAAGGTATGGGCTTAGATATTTCTAAAAGAGGCAACTAGACGTGCCTTCAGATTTTCCCATTAAGACCTTTTGGATATCCTATCCTACATTTATCTTTAGTTCTTTACTCTGTTTAATTTACCGTTATTTAATTTTTTCTAAATCATGTATTTCCTTTGTCTTTTAATAAATATTACATTTGGTCAGTTGAATTTTCAAAAAAAAAAAATTTGTAAGAATTTGATTATTCGTAGAATGAAAATGGTTATTGATACGCCAATAGAACAATATTCATTAAACAAATATTGGGCAAAATTCAACTTAATTAATGGAATGCGACATTTATTCTAGATCGGGGTGATGTTTTTTAATTCCTCTCTTTAGCTTAATTACCGTTTCACAATAATCTTTCTATCAATAACAATTTTATATGTTCATTTGGATAATTAAATTAATCTAAAATTATTTTTCAAATTATCTTCACATTAACAAAAAGTATATATAGAAAAATCATTTCGAAACGAAAAAAAGTATTTTATAGTTTTTATTGTTAAGTTGAACTAGTGAGTAACCCGTCGAGATTCGACGGGCATATTAAGACTTATTATTACTTATTGCTATAATCTGTAATTTCATTTAAATAAACGAAAACAATATGTTGGATTTATATCCAACAATAAAAAAGTGAGACGATCATTTTGGAACAGAGGGAGTATCTTGTACACACTAAAAATTACATTACTACATTCAGACTAACTCCATTTAGCCTATATGTGTTGGGATGGCCAAATATATTTTGGTCACAGAAATCTATTTTTATTATAAAAAAAATGTGTGTACACTTGTTCACCGATTTTTTAAGAGATGGAGAAGATATAATTTACACAAACTTGGTTAATGATTTGAGCTTATAAAATTTACACAAACTTGCTCACAAAATTATCTTTGACAAACAGTAGTTTGGTAGGCTATTTTGTCTGTCAATTATATATTCATTAATTAAATGAATCAAATATTAATCAATTTACAGTAGGATGACAATTCAATTATCAAATTATTCTTAGTCAAGAGCATATTTGAAATGAATGTCCAAAAAGTTTTGAAATTTGCTCTTGTCAAGTCAACATAGTTTTAGAAATTATAAGAAGTGAAATATATACCCAACCATCTCATAACTACACACTAAAGACTGTATGTCACCATGAAAAATTTATAACATAATTCTAGAAATAAATAAGTCATCTAAATTCTATTAGATAGATGCGAATATAAAAAATGTGTTTATTATATCTACTTCTCCAATGCATATCATGAAGACGGATATGTCACCATGTCCAACATTGTTGAAAGAACCTTCTTCGCAACTAACCCTTTACTCAAGCATGCCCATGTCATAGAATTTGGTCTCATTTGGTATTTTATCAATCTTTTTTACAACTGCAACCAAATCAAAAAGAAAAACAAAATGAGCATTGAACATAAACATCTATTTGGTGCCCAGATTCGTTTTTAAAATTGTAAAAACATAACTTTCCGCCATCTAGATTCTTTTTAATCACCAAACTTAAAATCCTTAAATTAACTCATCAGCAGTAGCACAATAAAACTGGTAGTTTCAGGAAAACAAACATAAAAAATAATAAAATTAAAGAAATAGAAAAACATATATAATGAGTGGGAAATTTTACAAAGCTACCTTAGTTTCATAATCATTACTGTGACATAATGTACTTACTTAAGACTATTAAATTTTTCATTAAGACTTGTTCATTACTCTAATTGATAAAAAAAAATGTGCCAAGTGAAGTGAAATAGATCAAAATAATTAATTTAGTGCCCAGTGAAGTGGATTATTTGTATTTACAATAAAACTGTAACTTATGGGAAATGAGAGAGAGAGAGAGAGAGAGAGAGAGAGAGAGAGAGAGAGAGAGTCTTACCTTTGTAGCGTAGCAGCAAGTCTTTCACATTAGAAATTCTGAATCCAATACTTGACATTAACTACATCAGTAGAAGTTACAAATAGTCAAGTTAACTAAATAAATATAATCACTTACAAACTCCGTTCCAAAATCACATGATTAACTTATTAATATTTATACTCCCTCCGTCCCGTTGATAAATTCACCATTTTGAGCTTGGCACACAAATTAAGGAAAAAAAATAGTGGAGAAAGTGTTGTGAGTATAAAAGTAAAATATGAGAGAGAATGAGTGGAGGGAATAGTAAATTTGAAAATTATTGTGAGTGTAAAAGTAAAGTAGGAGAGAGAATTAGTGGGTGGAATAGTAAAGATTCTTTGCCATTTTAGAAAAGGTGAAGCTTTTAACGGGACACTCATTTTGACAAAAAGTGAAGATATCAATGGGACGGAGGGAGTATAATTAAATTACCTCATAATTTGTGAAAAATTTCTTCATACACCACATTAGTTGTGGTATCATGAGTCTGACCATCTTTTTCACAAATGAGAACTTTGAGACTTTTTTTAATGGTGACTCTTGATATTGCCACATATTGGGAAAGGTAGAGCCCAACGTGTGAAAGTGATTGCCCCTGACCCTTATTTATAGTCATAGCAAAGCAAACGACCAAAGAGAATTGTCTCCGTTGAAACTTCACGAAAAATTTTGTCAAATCTGATGGGCTCAAGATCATTCTAGGAATAAAAACCTTCATTCCAACATTTTTACCCGACAATATTTTTACTTAAACTACATGCTTTCCAAGATTTGTGACAATCATTCTCGTTCCATTGCATAATTGTAAAGCTTGATCAATATTGCTGAGCAGCATGACCATACACCCAAATTTAAGCTTGATGATGTGATTTGACAATCCCGAGCATTTAATCGTATTTAGAAACTCAACTGAAAAAACATCCTCATATCCTGTAATATCTCCATCCTCCTTACTGATGCTATCTGAACTCATATACTCCACCTCTTCACCGGGCAACAATGACATCACATAATCATTTATGTAATCTACTATTTCATTCGTTGGTGCCAAAACAGCTCTACTCTGAAAGAATCCATCAAGAAACATATTTTTTTAATATGTCAGGATATGTATATTCAATGATAGCTGCAATAGAATTATCTGCATCTCTTATAAGAATGTCATCCGGTATCTTAATATCAGCTTCTTCGTCATTTTCTTCACCGACATTTCCATCTCCGACATGTAATATCCATTCAGCAAAATCCCTAATCTCTGAAACATCTGAAGAAGATGAACCAACCTATGTATAAACAATATTGTTACTATAAAACATTTAAATAAATGAAAAATGGAAACATAAAATATATAATTTTTGATAGCAGATGAGATTACCTGCAACCTCATATTTTTTGTCAATTTAAGGAATTCACATGAACTCCAAAGTTTAGATGAACTGATGGTAGCATGCACAATATCATGTCGGCTTCCTTTAGGAACAACCGGCAATATTTGCCTGAAATCACCTCCTAACACAACAACTAATCCACCGAAGGGCTTATCAGAGCATCAACCGTCATAAGTACACGTAATGTCCCTCAAGCTCCTATCAAGAGCCTCGAAGCAGTGCTTGTGGGTTATTGGAGCCTCATCCCAAATTATTAGCTTTGTTTTCTTTAGAAGACCACACACTTCAGAATATGGCTTGATCTTGCTGCAAGTTGAGCTTTCATGGACCTAGATGGGTATACCGAATCTAGAGTGAGCAGTTCTGCCCCTAGGAAGAAGCAAATAAGCTATACCGCTAGAAGCCACGGGAAGAACTATATCCTTCCTGCTTCTTAAGGCCGAGCACAATGTCTTTCATATGAAAGTCTTTCCCGTACCTCCATACCCATACAAAAAGAACACACCACCATTGCCATTATCTACTGCAGTCATAATCTTATCATAAACCATTTTTTTTCTCTTCGGTCAAACATGCATATAATCTAGAGTATTAAGCCTTCATCTCATCTACATCATATGACATTTCATCTAATATTAGCATATTTTCCGCATCACAAATGACAGAACTGATAGGTTTAGGCATATCCTTAAAATTATGGAGACCGCTACAATTCGCTGCAAGTAACTTATCAATTTCTTCCAATACAAAATTTTTAACTTGCTCGTCACTTAGTGTTAGACATGTATATAAGCAGTAGATTCAAATTAAGAAGTAAATGCTCATAAAAATTATAACCAAAATTTAGCTTAAAAAATAATAATATATGAAACATGAAACATGAACCATGAACCATCGAATAAACTATAAGATAAATCATAAAATTATTAAATCAAACATTATAAAAGATTTACCGGGATTGTTAAAATTCTTTTATGCTTGTAGAAATTATCATCTGAGAGAAGTTGCCAGGTTTTATTCCATACGTCTTGTGGTCTCGACATACTATTAGACAGTAGTAGCATTGCTAATAGTCTTCTTAAGTAATCTGGGGACCCCCATTCACTTGCTTCTTTGATTCCATCAACATATTCTTTATCATCATCTAACAATCCTAGAGCATAACATGCTGCTTTGTAATCAGGGTGCACAATGGTGTCTACAGTTTTCAAATCATCATGACATGTAGCACCAGCAATATGATTTAACATCAACCTCATATAGTAGATATCACCTGAGAGCAGATAATGATATAGGTAATGTGAGTATTAGTATTGTGTTAAAAAATTAAAAGGCGAAAAAGCTGAAATATATGATGAGTACTTGCTATTTTTTATTATTCAAAAATTAAAAGGCGATTAAGTGGCTCAAAATTCAAATTTCTGTTGAGAGATTACAAAACTCCATTTCTTTGATTAACTGACCTACCGGGTCTTCTAATTTCTAAGCTCATTGGATTAGTAACAGTCGATGTGGTAGCTACGATAAAGGAAATATGTCATAATTATTAGTAATGCTATTTATATTTAATATATAAATATTTAAAAACAAACAATAATATAATAATATGAATTATAATATAATAAATAAGGGAAGCTTTAAACAATTTGGTCAATAGTGAAATTTGGTCAATTTGATAGATTTTATTTACCTGTATCCATGCGATTAAGTGGAATATGGCTCTCAAAATTTAAATTTCTGTTGAGAGATTGCAAAACCCCACTTCTTTGTTTAATTGGCCTGTCGGGTCTTCTTATTTCTAAACTCATTGGATTAGTACCAGTAGGTGTTGTAGCTACGATAAAGGAAATATGGAATAATTATTAGTAATGTTATTGATATTTAAAATATAATTATTTAAAAACATAGAATTAATATTCTTACAATTTGCAATCTTCTTTTGAGTATCAAAGAAAACAATATGGTTTATATCCAACAGTAAAAAAGTGAGACGATCATTTTAGGACCGAGGGAGTATCCTGTACACACAGAAAATTACATTACTACATTCAGACTAACTCCATTTAGCCTATATGTGTTGGGATGACCAAACATTGGTCACAGAAATCTATTTTTATTATTAAAATAAAAATGTGTGTACAATTGATCACCAATTTTTTAAGAGATGGAGAAGATATAATTTATAAAAACTTGCGTAATGATTTGAGCTTATAAAATTTACACAAACTTGCTCAAAAAATTATCTTTGACAAACAGTAGTTTGGTAGGCTATTTTGTCAGTCAATTATATAGTCATTAATTAAATGAATCAAATATTAATCAATTTACAGTAGGATAATAATTTAATTATCAAATTATTTATAATTTGAAATAATTTATACTAATTGTTACCCGAATTTAAGCATATTCTCTACATTCATTGCTGTAAAATTGATAAATTATAAATAGATAATTATATTCTAACTACGTAAGTGGCCAGTTAAGATCTTCTAAGACCGAAAATCTATAACTATATAATGAGCCAAGTGCAAGCACTCATTTTCCCGCTCAAAATAAGGGCAGACAAGTAATTTGATATTGAGTCATATTTGTAATTACAATGGCTTAGATTGGTATTTTGATATTCTGGGAATTTGCAGAGTCCTTTTGTATTCCATACCCTCTTCTTCTCTATCTCTCTATTCCTCTCCAGTCACTCTCTCCCCCTTCTCCAAATCACTTCCCGATTGTCTCTTCTTCTTGATCTCTCACTTCCCCAAAACTTCACCGCCCTCTGCTACAAACGCTCCCCCTCTCTCTTCTGCCATGGTTGATAATGCCCCTCCTTCTTCTATGGTCATCGCCTCCCCTTTTGGGCGTTCCCCAACAGGTCTGTTCTTCATTTCCCCTTTTCTCTATCACACACACACACACACATTTTGCTGAATTTTGTCAAGTGGGTATGCTTAATTTGAGTTCAAGATTATTGGGTTTGCTTTTGTTTGTCTAGGTTTTGAATATTTGGCAGTTCTCCAATGAATAGAGCAGAGGGCTAGAGAATAGCTAGGGTTTTACTAGGGTTTTACTGGATGAACTCTGCTCAGGTATAGGGCATGCTCAAGAGACATCATCTGATTACAGTATGTTCCATAAATTCTCATTATTTTTTTATTTGATTGTTTGAATTGCACTATAAATTTGTTTCAATATGATTAACCTCAATGATTTTATGCATTCATTTGCATTTTGCTGGTTTCTAAAAAGTGGAAACCTGATGGCACATTTATCTAACTACGGCCTTTTTAATAATGGCACAATTATTTGAAGCTACATTATGCAATATTTGAGTGTTTCTCGATGAGGTTAGTATCAATCATAAAATGGTTATCAGGGTTAAGGGTAATTGTTTATCGCAAGTATAATTAGAACTTCCATTATGGTAAATCTCATACATGTAAGCTCAATTTACTATTAGCTGACCTTACAGCTCCTCCCGAGACGTGTGGAAGTCATTAGGAATCTTGAACTGCTATTCTTCTTGGTGCAAGCCATTTTAAACTTAAATTAATTCAAGCTTTTGAGCTTGGGGATTCAGTTATAAGCTTTTGATATCAAACTGCTAGCTTAGTGTTGTTCTGTACAATACCTTCGTTCATTAAATCTAAAAATCCTCTTAGGGTAGTAGCGTTTCCAGTTAACAATGTTTCTCAGATTTTCTGTGGAGTTTCTTTGTTCACGGTAATTTCTTGATGTTAGACTATTGTTTTCTGTGTTTAATTGTGAATATTGTTTTTTGTGAAGTCATGTGATTTTTCAAGTATTGATTGTAGTCATGAAAGTTTGTTCTGTTATCTGTTTGAGATTCTAAGCTTGTGGTGTAAGTTCATATTAATATTCTTTTGATAGATTAGTGTAGTTGTATTAATTTCTTCATTTCTTTTGTGTTTATGTTTTGGGCATATTTGCATCTTTTCATAATTTCCCAATCCTTAGTTCATAGCTGGAAATTTTGGTGTCAGGATAGCTATGTATTGGAGCTACAAAAACGGATGCAAAGTTTCTGATGTTAAGTTCTATGGTACTTGACAAAAGATCTTGTTTTACATTTTATAGATAATTCAGTTTAAGCTTGTCGGGTGTCATTTCTTGTATTTAAGATTTTGGGTATTTTCTTATCTTATAATTTGTTAGTAGTCAGCTTGCTGCCTTGATATCAAAATTGGTTATTCGGCTCTGTTATTAGTTGAACTTTTGAGAACTATGTTTTATTCTATGGATATAATTGATAGATAAAACAATTTTATTGATTCTATTTCCTTTGTGATTAACTTAAAGGTTTATGCATTTGGTTAGACTTTTTAAAGTTGTTAGTTCGATATTTGCAACATTTGGTAGAGGTCTTTTTGTTATATATTTGAGCTTCACGATTCGAGCCAAAATATAAATTAATGTAGATGTATTGATATTTGAGCATTTGCATTTAAACTTTATGGGAATCACCTTCTTAGTAATTCTTGTGTGTTGTTAGTTCAATATCTACAAATTTTTGTAATGGGTTTTCATTTTATTTCATAGGAGAGGGTTTAAACTTGAGCCCGTAACCTCTTTCCTTGTATTATATGAAATAGACCAGTGTCACTAATACTTGACATTTGATTTCTGCAATATAGATTCTGCAATTCGTAATACTTTTGCACCTTTTCTTTCTTGTACATAGAGTTGAGAGTTGTTAATGCAGACTGTGGGTGTTACCACAGGTGCTATCACTGGCAGTTGGGTGTTACCCGAACTGTAATGAGTTGTAATTTAATAATTCTTTCCATATTATTTTATATCCTAATGTCTAATATTATTTGCAAGATATATGTGTTTTTTGGTCCATATTTCAGGTTAATATATGGTTGGATTAAATGCTAAAATCAAGGAAGAAGTTGTTGGAAGAGTTACACGTAAATAGGAGATTTACGTGTAACTAATGCTTGGTCCATTTTAATTGAAGAAGGAATAAAAACGTGGGAAGACCAAGTCATGGAGTTGTTGCTGATTATTTGAAGTGTACAATACAAAGAAAGCAAGAGAGTACAAGGTGATAAAGCATGGACTTGGGCTTCAAGAATTCGGTTGCTACTTTCTAGGGAAGTTGGCGAATGATGAGGAATTCAAGCCAAGAAATCTCTCCACTCCTCACACACGATCCGAAGGTCCAAGGCTGTTATTTTGGAGTAGCCTCCAAGGCATTGGAAGGCTATAAATAGGCTAGGTGTGTTTCATTTGAAGTAGGCCAAATATCAAACACACACACCATGCACAAGAGAGACAAAGTTCTTTGGTTCGCATATCCTTCCTCCCTTGTGATTCTAGCTTAAACACTGAGTGTTTAAGAGAGTGTTGGCTAAGGATAGGATTTGTTCTTTGTCTCATTCAGTTCCATAGAGCATTATCATTGTATTAGCAATAGGGAACTTTCGGCTTTGTAATTTTTCTATATTGATTATAAAGTCTTCGCCATCTAGGCACACTCAAGTTATATATTTATATAACTTGAGAAAATTATATCTTGTGTTATTTATTTCCGCCGCACAAAGTTTTTATAAACTATTTATTTTGGTGTGTGTGTGTCTTGTCCGTCGGTGTGTTAACCAAGGTGTTGGGTAACATCTACGGTAACATCTCTTTCCGTGAAGCCATTGACAATTTCAATTGGTATCGAGCAGTCACTTGACGATACTAAGTGCTTGGTCTAGGTGTCATGGCTTATGATCCGGCTAATCCTAATAATAAGCGTCTTCCCGTGTTAGATGGCTCGAATTATTGTTATTGGAAGATCCGTCTACGCTCGCATATCAAATCAATTGATCTTTGAGCATGGCGATCTATAACAAATGGTTACTCCTTACCAATGTTACCCGCCGATGAAGATGGTGACGTACAAGTCAAACCCGAATCGAATGGAACATGGAAGAGATCAACCAAGCTAGTTTCAATGAAAAGGCACTTAATGCCATTTTTGAGTGGGTTGATATGCATATTTTCAAACTTATTCAAAACAGTTCCACCGCAAAAGAAGCATGGGATATTTTACAACGTTTTTGTGAAGGTGATGGCGGTACGTGAAACTAAGCTTAGGGGTTTTACTAGCAGATTTGAAAGATTAAGGATGGGTGAAAATGAAACTATTCCTTCTTATTTTGAAAAATTATTTGATATTGCTAATGAGTGTCAATTGTTGGGTGAACCTTTTACCAACAAACAACTTGTCTCAAAAGCAATTAGAACCCTTCCCGAGCGTTTTAATATGAAAGTTTCATCTATTGAAGAGGCTCACAATCTTGCAACTATGGATATCAATTCTTTAATGAGTATTTTGAAAAACTTTGAGTTAAATCTCTTAGATCAAAGTGAAGCATCTAAAGGGAAAAATGTTGTTTTGAAAACTCAAGCCTCGAGTTCTTTGGAAGAAAACGAAGATGAGGTTTTTGAAGAAATTGATGAGAATGCTAGTGTTGCTTTACTTGCTAGAAAATACAATTCTATGGTTAGAAAGTATAACAATGAAAAAATGCAGTGAAAGCAAAGGAGAAGCAAACCAAGGTCTATGATTCGATGCCAAAAAGGACTTTCCCATCTAACCCAAAGTCGAACCCAAGAAGAGCATCATCGATCGCTTAAGGTCTGATCCAAAGCACATTGAATCCATTCAATGTCATGCTTGCTCGGGTTGGGGTCACTATTCCAATGAGTGTGCAAATACTCTAAGGAAGAGAGGAAAGAACCTATGGGTTTCTCTCGGTGATGATGAGGATGAAGGACCATCTCAGGGAGGTAGAATCCGATCAAACAACCATGTTTGTCACAAAGAAGTAACACGGAAAAGGACAGTGTTACCCAAGGTGTTATCCATGCGAGATAACATCCGTGATCACACCCGACAGTATGATGAATTATGTGATAATAATGCTTGTTTGTTTTGTTAGCTCTTCTAACCCCGATACAGAAGTACACAAGAGGATGAGCAGAGCAAAGATGACCTCATTTCCGGATTAAAGACCTTTACGAGGCATTGCTCGTGGAATGGAAGAAAGAGAACAATTTGGTTAAGTCCTTAACCAAGAAGAATGAAGGACTCCGTGCCTATGTGACTCATATGGAGGTTCAAGCAACAAAGAGAGAAATCGAGCTTGAAAGAGTCAAGGGCAATTTGACTCTAGCCGAAACCACCTTGAAGAAGCTCAACACCGGATCTACCAAATTGGATGAGATCTTGAACTTGAGTACACCTCTCGGAGCAGTGTATTGGTTTTCAAGAATCTTTGAATAGTATTCTTTCTACTTTGTCTATGAATGATAATAAGAATTGTTTTGTTAAGGAGCGGTTTTTTGACAAAGATTCTTCTTCAAAAGAACCATGTGACAAAGTGGAAGGTGTGTCAATATCACACACACCTGGACATTTTAAAAATAAATGCCATATTGTTTCAAAAACCGTCCAGTCCTTGGTGTTACCCGAGGTGTTGCCCAAAGACACTGTGATAACACACCCACGAATGGTAAAAATTCAAAAAGGTGTGGAAACCAAAAGCTAATCCGAAATGTGATGTTGTGTACACTCGCTTTAAAAACAAATATTGAAGGTTCTTGGTACTTTGATAGTGGGTGTTCACGTCATATGACAGGAACAAAATTGTTTTTAAAAGATTATGAAACAATTCATGGGGGTAGTGTAACATATGGTGGTGGGAGCAAGAGTAATATCATTGGGAGAGGGACACTAAATGTGTCTGGATTTCCAACCTTAAAGAATGTCTTACATGTTGATGGACTTGTAACTAATTTAATTAGTATTAGTCAACTTTGTGATGACAATTTAGAGGTGAAATTCAATAAAGATACTTGTGAAGTTTATGACAAGACTAACAATTGTGTGATGACAGGTACAAGATCTAGTGATAATTGTTATCTTGTTGAAGACAAGCAAGTATGCCATTCGGCAAAACTTGATAAACTACATTGTGGCATCAAAAGTTGGGACATATTCACTTTCGTAACATAGAAAAGATTGTTAATCTAGATGCTGTCCAAGGCATTCCTAGTCTTGATCTTAAACAAAAAATTGTTTGTGAGGATTGTCTCAAAGGGAAACAAACTCGTGTTACCCATGGTGCTGCCCAACACAATGAGCAACACACTGGTACTACACATTGTTTTCAACTCTTGCATATGGATCTAATGGGTCCACTTGAGATAGAAAGTTTTGGGGGCAAGAAATATACTTATGTCATTGTTGATGATTTTTCACGATTTACATGGGTTTATTTTTTAAGGGAAAAATCTGAGACTTTTGAAAAGTTCAAAATCTTGCACTCTAAGATCAAAAACATGTTTTGTGCTTCAATTTTTCGAATTAGGTCCGATCATGGGAGGGAATTTGAGAATGTTTCTTTTTCAAATTTTTGTGAAAGAAAAGGTATTCACCATGAATTTTCAGCCCCAAAAACACCTCAACAAAATGGGATAGCTGAAAGGAAGAATAGGACTTTACTTGAAATGACTCGTGTGATGTTATTTTCAAAAGAATTTCGAAAAGATTTTGGGCGGAGGCACTAAATACGGCTTGTCACACACCCAATAGAGTTTTTCTAAGACCCGGCACAACCATGACTCCATATGAAATTTTGAATGGTAGAAAACCAAAAGTTCATTATTTTCATGTCTTTGGTTGTGTGTGTTACATTCTCAATGATCGGGACTACTTAGCAAAATTGGACTCTAAGAGTGATAAGGCCATTTTTCTTGGTTATGCTTCAAATAGTCGTGCATATAGGGTATTTAATCTAAGGCTAAAAACCATCCAAGAATCCATGAATATTGTTTTTGATGATCACTCAAGTATTGCGGGAGAAAATGTTCAAGAGACACCCTTGGAGCCGTTGGAAGAAGTCAGTCCGTAAGGTGTTACCACAGGTGTTACCACGAGTGCTAACACCGATAGTAACACGTAAACCGAGCAGGTGTTACCATTGATGAGATAACACCTCGTAGATAGCATCCGATTCCACCCAAAGAAATGAAGATCAAGAAGGAGTTGAAACAGGGGTTCACGAGAATGTGAGAAGAGATCCTCCACCTAGAATCAGTAGGAATCATCCTACAACCCAAGTAATTGGGGAGGTGAATGAGGGTGTACAAACAAGACGTATGAATTCCATTAGTGACCGTGACATGGTAAGGTATGTGTGCATGTCCACCACATACTCAAAGGTAACATACTCTTGTTTTACTTCATCCGTAGAACCTAAAAATGTGATTGAAGATTTAAAAGATAATTTTTGGATCCAAGCAATGCAAGATGAACTTGATCAATTTGCTCGTAACAATGTTTGGTCTTTAGTACCTCGTCCCTCAAACACTAATGTTATTGGGACAAAATGGATTTTTAAAAACAAGACCGATGAGTATGGAAACATTGTTAGGAACAAGGCTCGTCTTGTGGCTCAAGACTATACACAAGTGGAAGGTATTGACTATGATGAGAGCTTTGCACCCGTGGCTAGAATTGGGTCAATAAGACTTTTATTGGCCATTGCTTGTTTTCTTAAAATCACATTGTTTCAAATGGACGTCAAAGCAGCATTTTTAAATGGATACTTAGATGAGGAAGTTTTTGTTGAACAACCAAAAGGCTTTGAAGATCCATTTCAACTGCACTATGTGTATAGACTTGATAAAGCTCTTTATGGGTTGAAGCAAGCTCCACGTGCATGGTATGGTAGGTTAACTAGTTTTTTACTAGAATATGGTTTTACTAGAGGAGAAGCAGATAGGACTTTATTCATTCTTAAACATGGAAAAGAACTTGTCGTGGTTCAAATCTATGTTGATGACATAGTATATGGCTCTACATCAAAAACTTGTTTAAATGATTTTGTAGAGGCTATGACATCAACATTTGAAATGAGCATGATGGGGGAACTTAACTTCTTTCTAGGCATGCAGGTTAAGCAATCAAGTGAAGGGATTTTCATCTCCCAAAGCAAATATGCAAGGAACCTGGTGAAGATGTTTGGGTTGGAAGGTTCTAAGAGCTCAAAAATTCCTATGGGCACTTCTCTCAAGATTGGAAAAGATCAAGTGGGAGAAGATGTTGATCCAACCCTATATCGTTCCATGATTGGTAGTCTCCTTTACCTTACTTCTAGTCGCCCGATTTGATGTACGGTGTGTGTGTATGTGCTAGATATCAATCCAATCCTAAAGTGTCTCACCTAAATTACGTGGAAAAGATCATTAAATATGTTTCGGAACTAGTGATTTAGGGATTTGGTATAGTAAAGATACTAATACTAATTTAGTAGGCTTTAGTGACTCGGATTGGGCAGGGGATATGGATGATAGGAAAAGTACAAGTGGGGGATGTTTTTACTTGGGAAATAATTTAGTATCATGGTATAGTAGAAAACAAAATTGTGTTTCATTATCCACAAATTTGAATCGAATATGTAGCATTTGGTAGTTGTTGTTCACAACTAATTTGGTTAAAACACATGCTTGATGATTATGGTCTTGATAGCAATATTTTGACCTTATACCGTGATAATTTGAGTGCTATTAATATTTCCAAAAATCCCGTACAACACTCCCGTACTAAAACATATTGACATCCGTCATCATTTTTTAAGAGATATGGTAGATAAAAAGATAATAAATATAGAGCATATTGATACAAAGTGTCAACTTGCCGATATTTTCACAAAACCCTTAGACCATGATAGATTCTCTAGTCTAAAGAGATCTCTTGGTCTTTGCATTCTCTAAAAATTGTCCTCTGTAGTAAGGTGTTACCATGGGTGCTGATAACACCTGGGGTAACACATGTATACTAGTGCATATTTTTTGCTAGTTTGGTTTTATTCTCTCTCGTTGTAAGGGTTCCCATAGTTCTCGTGAGCTATGAGAGTTCTCACTACGCACATGCCGACCTTTTGTTATGGTAGGATAGCACCCTGAATAACACACTTGATAAAACTCCCTTCATATGCTTAAAGTGACAAAGTCACTAATTTTTTTGATAAATAAAAGGCAAAGGCATTTATCCATACTATTCTCTCGAGCTCGGGGCACGGTGTTCGCTGCAACGATGTACTCTTGCCAATGAGAATGTATGAAGTGATTTATGCTAAGTATTAGGGACATGGAGTTCGCTACTACAGTGTACCCTACTTGAAAGGCATAGATCACTTGGTCTTTACACTTGAAATAAAACTCGAAGCACGGAGCTCGTTACTACGATGCTTTCTTGTTTAAAGAAGTGTATTGATACGTGAGTAACAAGCAATGTACTTAAAAATATATATATATAGGCCTATAATGCCTAAAGTGCATGAAAAATGCTCAGCTTGTTATGCTTGAAATGCTTGAAAAAGGCTAAGCTTATTATGCCTCAAGTGTTTGAAACTGAATATATTTATCAAGGGATTTTTATCTTATGTGTTATCCTAGATGTTACCATCATTGCCATTAACATATTTGTATGTGCTATATTATTTTTTTTTCTTTATTTTCGATTTGTTATTTAAGTTTTTAAACTTTGAAAGTCTTTTTATTGTTTAAGAGTTTTAAAAGTTTGAAAAAGTCTTTAACAAACCTAGTTTATCTTTAGTAAACTACTCAAATAACTAAGTCCTAAAATTTAGGGATTTGATTTTCAAAAACCATATGGACTTAGTATATTTGGTATGTTTATTTTTATTTTCGTTTTATATATTTAAAATATTAATAAAAAAAAAAAAAAAAAAAAATCTCGAAAATTAAAAATTAAAAATTTAAAAACTTAAAAAAAAAAAAAAAAAAAAAAAATTTTCAAAAATAATGGCCGGATGTTTAATTTGTGTGGGAAGAGTTTTGTATTTGATTTTTCTTGTTGCCTAGAAAATAGGGGGGAGTAAATAATGTTCTTAATTTTTATGTGGCTAGAAATTAGGGAGGTTAGGTAAATATTTAAAGTAAATATTTTTAGTGGCTAAAAAATAGGGGGAGTTATTTAAATAGGAGATAATTAATGGTAGAAGGATAAGTCTTGTCAAATTAAAATCCTAATTTGTTTCCTATTTTTTCTCCTCTCTCTCTAACCGCCCTAATCTCTCTCTCTCTACACGGTAAATACCTCTCCTCCATCACCGTCTCTCTTCTCAAACCTTCCAAAATCAAAACCTTCAAAAATTCCAAATCCTTCCTAAACCCTAACCATGGCAACCCCTTCCAAAAAGCAATCCGCCCCTTTGGAGGTCTCTCCGGGCGTTGGCTCAAGTGGTCCAAGCCAAATGGACACTTCGACCACCCCTCTCAATGTGTCTCCGGCAATGACAATGTCGGTTGATGATCCTCCATTGGTGACAACAATGGCGCAACCCTTGCCCATTGTGACCTTACCACCTCTTCCACCCGTTCCATCAACCAAAAAGCCAAAAAGAAAGGCCATTGCTCACAAACCCTCGGCACAACCAGTCAAAAAGAGGAGCTCAAGTAGGCTCACTGCAATGAGGACCAAAGGGACTTCAAAATCCAACACATCCTCCGATCCTGTTGAGGTTTCTGAGGAGTCTTCACTTGGTCTCTCCTCGGCTCATGTTTCAGATGAAGACTTCCATGCCGATGCTGAGAAGAGCCATTCTGTTGAGACTTTTGGAGATTGGGAGATTGAGGAAGAAGAGCCCTTATATGAAGTTGTGAAAAGAAACATTAAAGGCAAAAGCAAGTGGTCGTCCAAAGATGTTACCCAGAAATCTGCAACACCCAAGGTAACATCCTCTGTTTCTAAAGCTTCGAAGTCTTCTATCAGTGAGTTTGCCTATTCTGAGTCCACTGATTTTCTTGAGAAAGAGTTTGATGATGTGAATACTGCTTTTCCAAAACCTTACTTCTCATTGGAGTTTTATCGAAAAGAAAATATGGAGTTTTGGTTAAGGCATAGTGACACGAAAATTCTCAAAGAAAAGCACATTGACGAAGTTGATTTCAAAAAGCATGGTATATTTCGGTTCTTGGAGGATAGAAATTTTTGAAAGCTAACTTGCATCCTTCGAAATTTGTTGAAGCTATAGTCAAAAATTTCTATGCCAACCTTCATGCCAACCTAGATAATGAAAAGTCCGATCAATTTGGAAAGGTGTTTTTAAGGAACAAAATTTTTTCTATTACTCCTTCGTTGATCAACAAGACTTTAGGACTCCCAAATTTGGATGATGATGGTCCTATTGTTCATAAGGATGAAATTGCTAGGTTTATCTCTCATGATGTCGTGCATGAATGGCCCTCCAATCCTAATCCCAAAACCAAAGTTCATTTTCTTGCTTCCCGTCTCACTTCACTCTTTGCCGTGCTTCACAAGCTTTGCATATTTAATTGGGTTCCTACTTCTAATGAGCAATATGTCACATTGCAACAAGCTGAAATCTTGTATAAGTTAGGAAAGAATCGAAGAGTGAACTTGGGTAGATTGATCTTCAAACATTTGGCTTCGTGGGGTAGAAGAAAAGACATTACTATGTTTCCTTACCCTTCTTTAATCTTCCAAATTTTGAAATCTCAAAAATTGCCCATTGAAGAGTCGGATGAGTATACACCCGCCTTGATCTCTATGCTATAGATTCCCGGTGACTAAGAAGAACACCAAGAGTGTAAGATACACAGGTGATCTTCCTTGGTCAAAGATAAATGAATTTGGGTCAAGTGATGCGGTTTCTGCTAAGGGTGTTACTCAATCTGTTATCCCAAATGTTACTCCGAAATCTCCAAGTTTTTCAGTACGATGCAAAGCACATGTTCTTGCTAATGTTTACAATTTGTTGGGGAATGCTTCAACAACAATACCAAAGACCACAGTTTTGGCGTTTCTCCACAAACAAACTGCTACAATTGCCGAGATTGTGCAAGGTTGGACTAAGCTCAAGGACATTACTGATGAATTCATCCAGCAGGTTTCTTCCCAAACTGGGGGAGTGGATAGTGCTGATGGAGCTGGAGCTGGTCCTAGTGGTGGTGGTGTTGGAGATGCCAGTGGTGCTGCTGCAGATGTTACTGATGGTGCTGACTTAGATGCTGGAGATGAAGAAGGGGATGAACAGGAGGAAGAAGAAGAAGCTGATGATGAGCGAGAAGAGTGATTGCTAACATTTGCCTGAAGGTTTATGTTGCCGCTCGAGAAGAGTGATTGCTAACATTTGCCTGAAGGTTTATGTTGCCGCTCTTATGGTGATGATATTTTTTGGTGGTTGAAAAACAATTTACTTTTATGTTTTTATTTGGAACATGTTTTAAATACTTTGGTGGTTTGTTTTATTTGCTTATGGTGCTTAAACTTTTAGGGTTGTTTTGAACATGGAATAGCTTAGTAACTTTGATTTATCTTTGGTACTTTAGGTTACTAGTTAGTTGGAAAACTTATTTTGGAAAATATGTTTTGAAAACTAGTATTTTTGTGATAAATCATTGTAGTTGTTAATGCCTTGATTATGGGGGAGTTGATAACTATGAAGTTGCTCTGGATGGCTAACAATATCTTGCAGGGATCAGCACTTTAGAGTTTGGAAAGAAATTATAAATTATGGGGGAGATTGTTAATGCGGTGTGGGTGTTACCACGGGTGCTATCACCGGCGATTGGGTGTTACCCGAATTGTAATGAGTTGTAATTTAATAATTCTTTCCATATTATTTTATATCCTAATGTCTAATATTATTTGCAAGATATATGTGTTTTTTGGTCCATATTTCAGGTTAATATATGGTTGGATTAAATGCTAAAATCAAGGAAGAAGTTGTTGGAAGAGTTACACGTAAATAGGAGATTTACGTGTAACTAATGCTTGGTCCATTTTAATTGAAGAAGGAATAAAAACGTGGGAAGACCAAGTCATGGAGTTGTTGCTGATTATTTGAAGTGTACAATACAAAGAAAGCAAGAGAGTACAAGGTGATAAAGCATGGACTTGGGCTTCAAGAATTCGGTTGCTACTTTCTAGGGAAGTTGGCGAATGATGAGGAATTCAAGCCAAGAAATCTCTCCACTCCTCACACACGATCTGAAGGTCCAAGGCTGTTATTTTGGAGTAGCCTCCAAGGCATTGGAAGGCTATAAATAGGCTAGGTGTGTTTCATTTGAAGTAGGCCAAATATCAAACACACACACCATAGCACAAGAGAGACAAAGTTCTTTGGTTCGCATATCCTTCCTCCCTTGTGATTCTAGCTTAAACACTGAGTGTTTAAGAGAGTGTTGGCTAAGGATAGGATTTGTTCTTTGTCTCATTCAGTTCCATAGAGCATTATCATTGTATTAGCAATAGGGAACTTTTGGCTTTGTAATTTTTCTATATTGATTATAAAGTCTTCGCCATCTAGGCACACTCAAGTTATATATTTATATAACTTGAGAAAATTATATCTTGTGTTATTTATTTCCATTTGCACAAAGTTTTTATAAACTATTTATTTTGGTGTGTGTGTGCTGTCCGTCAGTGTGTTAACCAAGGTGTTGGGTAACATCTACGGTAACATCTCTTTCCAGTGAAGCCATTGACAATTTCAAGAGTTACCTATGAAGGTTACTTGCATCTACCATAGATATGTATACATGGGTTTCTTTATGGTTCCATTCCATTATACTTAATGTATTATGCTTAATTATTTTGCCTTACCAATTATTTACAGAGTTCTGGAAAGTCATCTGTGTTGGAGAGTATTGTTGGGAAGGACTTTCTGCCTCGTGGATCAGGTAATTCTACCGTAAGGCCACTATGGTTGTTCTTTTGTATATTGAGTGACTAGTATTTCATTACATATTTACGTGCTCATTTGAGGAAATTGGACAAACTTATGTGTATGTACATACAGGAATTGTCACACGTCGTCCTCTTGTACTACAACTCCATAGGCTTGATGAAGGAAGAGAATTTGCAGAATTTGCGCATGCCCCAAGGAAGCTTGGGTGACTTTGGTATGTCGTGACAGATTCACTAATATTCTTGAATCTAATTCTTAATTGGTGAGTGGCGTGTTTTTCTCTTAAGCTAAGAACATTATATTTTCTTTGTAAATTTGCTTGTGAGGAAGGAGATTGCTGACGAGACTGACCAAGAGACGGGTCGAAGCAAAGTAATTTCTACGGTTCCGATATATCTGAGTATCTACTCCCCCAATTGTAAGATATCAACGATATTATGTTTTGCCACTTCTCATTCTCTTCTCTTTCAACTTAGCTCCTTCTGATACTTGTATATGGTAAAATCTTATCTGGGGGAAAGTCCGTGTATTAGTTTACTGTTGTATGCATGAAGGCTTTGGATAAATATGCTTTCTCTCTTTCTCTTTTCTGTTCTTTTGTTTCCTTGATCGCTGGCCGTTATTTAATATATATCTTGCTTCTTTTTGCTTGATCTGACAGTTGTAAACTTGACGCTTATTGATCTTCCCGGACTAACAAAAGTAGCTGTTGGTGAGATTCAAATATTGCGTTTTGCATTTTATTAAAGTTTTGGAAAATGAATTTTGTTCGTAATTCCCTAGGCACTTCATACTATTTTCTCCAATCTTGTTTTTCTCATTTTAAACACTTATATGATACTATGATAATATCATTTTGTAGAGGGTCAGCCTGAAAGCATTGTGCAAGAAATTGAGAACATGGTTAGATCCTACATTGAGAAGGTATATCATCACTTTATTTGCTTTCATATGAAAATCTAGGTTGATATTACTATGTTTTGCACTTCAAAAACATAATTTTGAACATTTAAGATGTTTTAAACATAATTTATTGTTGTTATTTTACTGTCATTTCTCTTTTCAACCATGCAGCCCAATTGTATTATTTTGGCAATTTCTCCTGCCAACCAAGATCTTGCAACATCCGATGCTATTAAAATATCCCGCGAAGTTGATCCAAAAGGTAACCCAAAAAATCCTTCTCTTTTTACGGCCTAATTGCATTATTAATATTATTATTTTATCCATTTATCATAGTTATTGGCTAAGATTGTCAGCGGGACACTACCCTGCGACACATTTACTTATTAATTGGTTATATTTTCAGGTGAAAGGACTTTTGGAGTGCTGACAAAGATTGATCTTATGGACAAGGGTACTGATGCAGTCGATGTGAGTGTTTTCTTTTTTTCTTTTCTTGTAGGCATACACTTTTTTTTTGTACATATACACTTTATATGTGAACTTCGATATATGGGTATCAGCTGCAGAAGCTTCTCTTTGTGAAGATTGAAGTAATTCAATTTGAGTATCTATTGGCAAATGTTCCCAGATAAATTTATTATGCAGTCCTTCTGGTCTCTTCGACGCCTTGGTCTTTGCAGGATATTCGTATTATTGGGGAAGATAAAAGTATTCATAATTCAAAGATGCCGTCATTTAATGAAATGCTAATTGCTACCCGCCTCCGCTATTCTCTTTGCGTGAGTAAAAATTATGCTGTAAATCTCAATATGTTACATTTTATATGTATATCAATGAAATCTAACTGAACCGGGTCTTGCACTGGACAGGCATACTTATCCGTCTTGTACCAGAAATTGCTGAAACATTCTGCATACTATTGCGTGGCCAAGTTGTCGAGTATCATAATATTGACAGATCTCAAGTATCCAGAATTTATTTCGTATAAACCTCAAAGTATTGAAACCAAAGAGGTTGTATTCAATTCATGCGCACACTTGTAATTGTCAATCCCGTGTTTCTCTGTATTTCTTGAATATTTTTTTTCAGTGACCCGAATTCAAAATTGACAATGCTGATGTTTGAATGTACAATGCAGGCTCAAATTGTTACAACAATAGGGTTTCTGGAGAGATTAATGTAGCTGATCTTATCTTTCGCCTTTACTTCCACTACAAGAAAACTGACAGATACTGACGGAAATTAGTGACGGAAATAAATCCGTCACTAATACTGACGGATTAGCGACGATAGCAACGATCTGGGGTGAAAAACAAAAAACGAAATTATGACGAGATTACCGACGGATTTAGTGACGGATATGCCGACGGATTCTATTTCGTCTCTAATCCGTCACCATTTTGGAGCCAAAAATTTGCGCACTTTTTTACCGACGAATTTGTGACGGAATGGCGACGGATATTTTTACTGACGGATTTGAGTCGTTGCTAAATTATTTAAAACAATTATTAAATTTATATTTTAGGTTAGCGACGGATTAGTGACGGATTTAATTACCGACGGATTTAATTACCGACGGATTAAAATCCGTCGGTAAATTAATTACATATTATTAGCGACGGATTTGAGTCGTTGCTAAATTATTTAAAATAAACATTAAATTTATATTTTAGGTTAGTGACGGATTAATGACGTAATTAATTACCGACGGATTAAAATCCGTCGGTAAATTATTTAAAATAATTATTAAATTTATATTTTAGGTTAGCGACGGATTAGTGACGGATTTGATTACCGACGGATTAAAATACGTCGGTAAATCAATTACATATTATTACTGACGGATTTGAGTCGTTGCTAAATTATTTAAAATAATTATTAAATTTATATTTTAGGTTAGCGACGGATTAGTGACGGATTTAATCTGTCGGTAAATTAATTACATATTATTACCGACGGATTTCAGTCGTTGCTAAATTATTCAAAATAATTATTAAATTTATATTTTAAGTTAGCGACAGATTAGAGAAGGATTTTTTATATAAAAAAGTTAAGAATTTTTAAAGAAATAAAAGTATATAATAGAAGAGGGACGGACAATAACATATAAACTTTTTTAATTTTTTATATTTTTTTTTGATAAATAAAATTATTTGAGATGTTGGTTAGTAGTGGATTTTTTTACAAATAAAAAAACTATACATTTATAAATAAAAAATTAAAGAATTTTACCTGTCCCTGATTTCTTTATTATACTTTCATATTTTTATTTTTTATCTAACTTTTTTATATAACTTTTTTTTAAAAAAAATTTAATACTAAAAAATGTCCAATGTATTTATTTATATTCATAAAAAATAAAAAAAATTATAGATTTATAAATAAAAATTAAAAAATTTTACCCGTCCCTGATTTCTTTATTATACTTTCATTTGTTTATTAATTTTCTAACTTTTTTTATATAACTTTTTGAAAAAAACTTCAATACTAAAAAATGTCCAAAATATTTATTTATATTCATAAAAAAATAAAAAAAAATATACATTTATATAAAAATTAAAAAAATTTACCCGTCCCTGATACCCTATACCCTACAGGGTATACCCTATACCCTATACCCTATAGGGTATACCCTATAGGGTATAAGGTATACCCTATAGGGTATACCCTATAGGATATAGGGTATACCCTATATGATATAGGGTATAGAGTATAGGGTATAGGGTATACCCAATAGGGTATAGGGTATAGGCTATAGGGTATACCCTATACCCTATAGGGTATAAGGTATAGAGTATAGGGTATAGGGTATATCCAACAGGGGGTATAACCTATACCTTATAGGGTATAGGGTATACCCTATACCCTACTGGGTATACCCTATAGGGTATACCCTATACCCTATACCCTATATTATTATTAAGCATTATTATTAATTATATAATATAAAAATATTTAATTTTTTGATATTATGTATTATTACTATTTATTATTAATATTATTATTAAGTATTATTATTAATTATATAATAAAAATTATTAATATATTAAATTATTTAATTGAATAATTGACAATAGCATCATTATTAGTATTATTATTAATTATTATTACTAATATTTTTTAAAGAAATAAAAGTATATAATATAAAAATATTTACTTTTTTGATATTATGTATTATTACTAGTTTTATTATCAAGTATTTTATTATCAAGATCTTAAATATTTTTTTTATCTTATTATTATTAGTACTATTATTAATATTATTACTGTTTATATAATTAATATTAATATTAATTAATTAATCAATTATATAATTAATAATTCATTAATAAATATTATTATTATTGATATTAGGCATAATATTATTTTATAGTTTAAATTATTATTATTATTAATTATTTTTATTAATTATTATAATAATGAAGAAATACAAGTATTCACATGAATCATTATCCAAGAAGATAATTTTGGTGAAAAATATTTAAATATAAAAGGTGGCAATACTTCATTGGACACACAAGTATTAACATGAATTAGCACAAGCAACATCCCACCATTAAATACATCAAATATAATTGAATTCAATGGCCCAAATTTATTCAAAAAATAAACAAACACACTTTCTTTTGATTGGCTCTTAATATTAACATGGATTATTGATAAATCAATTCAGACCATTGATTACACTCAAATCTAATGGTCACAATTCACCCACTTTAAAACCCTAACCACTTAACACACTGCCTCCCTCATCTCTCTCATTCTTCTCTCTCTTACTCTTCTCCCCAACTCGTCTCCTTCTCTCTCTCCCCAACTCTCAACCTCGTTCAAAGCTACCCTTCATCGTCTCCGGCGACGGCTATGGCAACGGTGGTCGTTGACTTGCCTAATCTCTTATCTGATCATCTTCAATGAAGAGCAGGGATGGCAGGAGCAGCAATATCGGCGTTCCACTGGGCATCTGGGATTTGCCCGGACCACTGGGCATCCAAACCAAGTGCTCCACTAGCATAATCTACAGGATATTCGGGGGCAACAGCAAGATCTTCTTCTTGTTGCTCCTTGTTCTCTTCAGGCTCCCTGTAGAAAAAAAGGTCCACCATTATGTCCCATTTGTGGCCTTGGTTAATGACGCCTCTCATCTGCAGAACCATCCGAGCCAATAGCCAGAAGAGACATCCGATGCTGTGCTTTCCCTTGTTGTTGGAGGGGATACCTATATCAACATATCTCATAGGTGAATCTGTGTCACTTACGGCGCTTGAAAACATAGCGTTCCATTCGAAAGTCACAATTCTTGGTTCCCAAATGGACTTCAGCGGCCAACATCATTTGGATATCGGCTTCCTTAGTAGACAATACCTTTTGGGGTGCCGCCATGGTTGTTGTCTTCTCGGTAATGCTCGGAGGGTTGAGAACTAGGGTTGAAAGAAGACCGGTAATTACACGCTGCTCAATCAAATTATCTCTCCGTTCATGAATTATTGCCAACATTCAGATCTAATTGTTTAATTTGATCTTTAACAGTGAAATTCGCCAGTACCAAAAGAGCACGGAGCTTCTGATCCGGAAATTGCCTTTCCAGCGTTTGGTTCGTGAAATTGCCCAGGATTTCAAGACCGATTTGAGGTTTCAGAGTCATGCTGTCTTGGCTCTCCAAGAGGCCGCTGAGGCTTACCTTGTGGGTCTGTTTGAAGACACCAACCTTTGCGCCATCCATGCCAAGAGAGTTACTATAATGCCCAAGGATATCCAACTTGCCAGGCGTATTCGTGGGGAACGTGCTTAAGTTTTTGTAGATTTGATATAATTAGGGGTTTTTTGGGAGATGTATGTTAGCTTTACATACAAAAAAAGATTAGCTTTTTATTTTTTAATTCCATCCTTTGTAAGATTTTTAGGGGAAACCAAACTCAATTTGGCTTGTTTTCATGTTCGGTTCTGTTGTGTAAATTTGTAGGTATTATGTGAAATATTTGTATTTTTTATTTTATAATTTTTTTATTCATTATATAATTATTTATTACTATGTATGTAATGATTTTTTTAATTGAATGAAATAAAATTTTATTGCTTAAAAAAAGAAACATTTAGCTTTAGTATAAATATAATAATGCTACTAAAATAATATATATATATATATATAATTTTTTTAATAAAAAATATCAAATTAGCGACAGAAATATCCGTCGTTAATTTGGTATATCAAAAATAAAAAATATTGAAAAAAATTAATTTAAAAAAAATTAATAAAATTGGGAAAATTTGGAATAAATTTTAGCGACGGAATGATCCGTCGATAATCCGTCACTAAATTGGTCCAAAAAATAAAACGACCATTTAAATAGCGACAGAATGATTTGTCGATAATCCGTCACTAAAATGGTCCAAAAAAATAAAATGACCATTTAAATAACGACGGAATAATCCGTCGATAATCCGTCACGAAAATGATCCAAAAAATAAAACGACCGTTTAAATATGACGAAATTTTCCGTCGCTAATCCGTCGGCATAATGCTTTAAATTGATCGTTTATTTTACCAAATTACCGACGGATTTTAAAACGTTAGTGACGGAAATTTCCGTCACTAAATCTGATTGAGAACCGTCAGTAATCCGTCAAAAAATTTAGTGACGCACGTTTTAACATCGGATTTTTTACGTCTAAAATCCGTCACTAAATTGATTTAGTGACGGATTTTTGGCATTTAGTGACGAATTTTTTCGTCGGTAACTGCCGTTTTTCTTGTAGTGTTCAGACTGATTGGAAACCTCACACTTTCGCGAGATGTACTGAGTTCGCAAAATAATGATGGGCCAGAATTCTTTGCTGCCATGGTCAAGTTCATGGAGGTGGCTACTGCACCTAATGTGGCTGACTTTTTGCAATTTTTGAAATGCTTGGACGCAGACGGGTTAAAGAAGCAAATGCTGAACAAAATGGGATAGTGCTGATTTCACTTTGCTACTTATAAAATCCTGTATATAATATAATTTTTTATAATATATGGCTTTTATCTACTACATATAAACTATAGATATGTTCTCTTTTCATTTAAGGAGTTATTATTTTAAAATTTAAAATTATGTGGCTTTTTTTAAGGAATAATGATGTTTACTTTTTAAAAATACCTAATTTTAATTAAAAAAAATAACATAAAATAAATAAATGAAGATAAACTTGCATAGCTCAATAGCTCATGACCAGTGCGGCTAAGAGGAGGAAATGTATATGTTTCGGGTTTGTCTGATGTCTAAATAAATGTATTGGAATGGTGCCAATATTGGCGGCATTCATTCGACCGTTTAAATGTGAATTTCACTTATTTACAAATTAATTGCGACACTTATTATTATGAAACGGAATGAGTGAAATGTTGATAAATCAAATGTGAGCGTGAATATCAAGGGTTGAGGGAGTAGTAAGAAACAGTAACATCAAGTATAGTACGGACAATTTTCTAGGTATATTTGATTATAATCTCTTCGCTCTGCACATATAAAAAAAAAATACTTAAAACACTTGCTCCCCCACCCCCACCCAAAAAAAAAAAATCTCATTTGAAAAATCAAACTTTTAATGTAGCTTTATTTGCTTTAGATGCTTGTAACTTTCTGAAATTACATTAGAATTACAGCCTTTTAACCGGACATATTTTTTTGGAACAACCCAAAAAGAAAAAAAGTTCTATTACTCTGGAATGGATGGAGCATTTTAAAAAGAAAGCTACTATTCTTGAATTCTTAGAAAGATAGCGAATCCACTAAAGTTTAGGAACTCATAATCTATTTTGATTCCTTAAAGCTAGATATCTCTTTACTGAAATGTTTATTTTTAAGAGTTGTTTATCAGTTATTTTTGTTTTCACCTTTTAGAAATTACAACCCAGAAAAGCTTTGAAGTAATATATGACTTAATGTTGTGTACAAAGAAATTTTTCAAAATATTTAATACTATTATGGTAATAATGACATTATATTTTTCTTGAATTAATTGTCTTTAAAATTTATTTTCTTTAATTAATCTCCATAGCTTTATAGCTTTAGGCATATTCTTTGATTTGTTTAAATTTTTTGTCAAAGTATTTTGTCGTGCGTTTCACGCACGGGTGTTACACTAGTTACTTATAATTTAAAAAGTTAGATAGACATGAGTTATCCTTAAAAAAAAAAAATCAAACCTATTTTCAAATTATAAATAAACGTTATTATCAAGAAATTATGGAAACTCACTCCAAATCTATCTACATTATATATAATATCAAGGTACAATGCTCTCACCTTATCCTGCAACGTGAAATTATGACGTGAAATTACACATGGCATCTTCTCATTGAATAAATCACCTAGGACTCAATTTAGGAAATGATTGAATTTTAATAGTTAATTTTAAATTAGAATCCAATTATAAATAAATGTTATTGGCAAGAAATTATGGAAACTCACTCCAAATTATAAAAAATGGATTTCTTATTATTTTCCCATTGCTTCAAAAAAAATCCATACAATACCCATTTTGTGCCTAATGGACGGAGGGAGTATTGTCCAGTGCAGTAGAAATTAAGAAATGATAAATGAAACCCATAAAATTCGGAGTTATTGAAATTTTAAAATAGGTAACTATCAAAATTTTAAATGGGTGACCACATTTTTTAAAATCACAAGATTTTGGGAGAAATTAGTTTCTCCTTAAGTTATTAAGTTATAGAAAGTCCTGTTTTATAAACTGTTTCTAAATACTCCCTTCGTCCCTGCCGAAGCGTCACTTTTTATCCAAAATGGCGTCCCGTTTATAGCGTCACCCTTTCCTAAAAAGAAAACTTTTATTAATATTTTATTATCCCATCCACTATTTCCTCCACTAATTCTCTCTCCTCTACACTCACAACACTTTTAAAATTCACTATTTCCTCCACTAATTCTCTCTCCTATTTTTAAATTACACTCACAACATTTTTTCTTCCCACACTTTTCCTTAATTTGCGCGCCACCCCTAAAAGGGTGACGCTTCTACCGGGACGGAGGGAGTATTCGCTAACTACTTGCAAGTAGAAAAAAAGTAAACTTTTTATAATTTATGGAGAAACTAGTTTCTCCCAAAACTTGCTCTTTTAAAATATATTATATAGATTCTTTAAGAAATAATTGATCAATGGAAGAATCACCTAATGCCATGTCATAATAGTGACATGGCTTAATGTGAGGGCATAAAATGTTTCTCTTTTTATATACTCCCTCCGTCCCACCTTAGTGTAGACTAAGGTGGTGGGCACAATAACTAAGGAATATTATTAAGATAATGAAAATGTGTGGTAGAAAATGAAGAGAGAGAATGAGTGGAGTGAATAGTAGGTTGAATGAATAAATTGTATGGTAAAAAATGAAGAGAGAGAATGAGTGGGTGGGGTAGGAAAAATAAAAAATAATAAAAAACTTTCTAATTTTGGCAGTCTACACTAAGGTGGGACGGACGAAAAAGGAAAGAAGTCTACACTAAGGTGGGACGGAGGGAGTATTATATAGATATACAAGAACAAAACTGAAATATTGTTAAGGCTGAAACACACACAATATACTCTGTAATTTATGTTATGGTATCTTGGAAAACTTCATATTTTTATCCACCCTATTTTGAGGGTTATTTCATTTTTATTCTTAAACGGAAAAAAAGCGACGGGACATTCCCAACGAATGAATCTCAACATTTCAGACGTTACAAAGACATCACCATGGAATGAGCCAGTTCAGTTACCACAACGCCCTTAACCTAGCGGCGACCTATCTCATTGTCCGACCATCATTGTTCCCGACCTAGCTAAATGATCAAACAATCTCTCAAATAAACACTCCTCGATTGTTTGGAACTTCAGATATTAAAGCAAACAAAAACCGTTATTGTGAATGAGCCGTGCGGTTCTTATTTATAGGAGAAGAGATCATTGTTTGTAGGGAGTGATTTGCTTGAGAAAATCCTCCATATTTAGTAGGGGTGGCTTGATAGGTATAACAATTGTATTTTGCTTATACCATGTACCTACCAAGTTTAACTTGATACATGAAAATCTATACCAGTACCAACCGACTAAGTTGGTATACCAACTAAGTTGGTACGGTAGGTACTCGGTTGGTACGGTTGGTACTAGACTCTACCAAATATATATATAAAAATAACAATTTTTCTATTAAGACCAAATAAATATAATAGTACATCATTATAAAATTCAAAAGAGATTATTATATAATAATAGATCCCAAAGTGCTTATAGCTATAAGAAAATAACATTAAAATAGCGCTAAATGACATTGTTCAAAAGAAAATAGGAGACTACAAGTTGTTTCCCTTGCAACACCGGTGACCCAAAAATTATGTAGCACAAACCATGTGACTATCAAGCTGTCAGTAACCTCCGCTGCCAGATAATTTAGATCATTGATCACCTGAAAAAAAAAAAAACTTTAATCAATATCTATACACAGCACACAAACACACATATATACACACACAAAATATCCCATAGAAACCTGGACAAGAAAGGTGACGAACATAGGGAAACAAATGATAAATGATTCAATCTAGTATATATTACATGAGAAAAAATTTGCAAAGCCAAAAGCGTGACACTTGCAACAAATTAGGGATTACTGTGGGTACACTTCTGGTCTCCTCTTACTGTCAGCAATCTTAATCTAATATACTTCATAGGCTAAGACTATAAGGTTGCCCAGCTATTGAGAGTGCTACGAGTGAGACTAGATGCAAGCATCTCATTTGGCATTATTATGAAAGGAAATATAGAAAACCTAAGCTTGGTACATTTCCCTTCAAATGATAGAAATAAAATGAAAATATACCAAATTTAAGGCTTAAAAACATTTCATGCTAACTAGGAGCAGCAGTGTTGCCCATACCAAATAGTGAACAATACACTTACACAACCATAGCCATGCAGTTAGCAAAAAATTGTGCCAATTAATTACAAATTCAAATCCAATTTGAACAACATTATTTGCCTTCCATGTTGCGTAAAGACATAATAGTTTGGTATTGATAAAAACTTCAATACAAAACTTTTTTGATAAGTAAGAAAAGCCAAATACAAAACCTCATCAAGGGAGTAATTAATTCACTTACATGATTATGCTGCTGCTGCTCCGATCTTCACTTGAGAACCCTGGTGCTTTCAAGCTCTAATTTTTTTCTGTACAAGATTACATCACAGTTAATCAAGGTTCTAATTTCTACTTTCAACTTAAAAGACGAAAAAGTAGCACGCATTAATACGTACAAAAATTAATTTCGTTTAAAAACTCGACCAGATGATGTTTAGGGTCGAATAACAACAAATAAATTAAAATGTTGAAGAAAAAGGAACAAGAGGCCCCATAAAACTATTTAATAAGAGAAACTTACCTAGGCCCAATATAACCTCATAACTTCATTAATCAGCACTCGCATTTCTCACATGAATCATGAATATGACTAAATAAAACCCCCATTGCAAGCAGTTCACGAGTCACAACTTACTAGACTATACTAAAAAGCCCTTATTATTCACAAGTCATTAGTCAAGATTATTTACGAAGCTTAACTTTGAACCTTACTCTAGATCGAGAAATATAATATTCAAACAATGTTTGAACTAGTGAGTACTCTATATATACAATTCCGTATCAGATCAAAGCAGGATCAAAGCAGACAGCTAACATACAATAGTGACTTTAGACCACTAAAATCCAAAACTAGAAATTAGGATAAAGGGTTTTAAGGCTTGTAAAATTCGGTGAAATTAGGGAACAAAAACCAAATCAGATAAAGGGGAGAGATTTAGGGCATGAGAAATCAGAAATTAGGATTCTACATAGAAAATAGACTTGAAAGATTGAGAAGTCAAGGGAATACCTTGTTGCAGCGCCGCTAAATCAAGACTGATGGTGCCGTGGTGGGATGGATTGGAGGCAGCGGCGCTAACCAAAATCTGTCGCGAGGAAGAAACTGAGCGGGAGAGAGAGAGAGAGAGCGACTTGTTTGTGTTGTGTGAGAACTGAGAGACTGAGAGTCTGTAGGGTTACTGGGTTAGGGTCAATTAAGTAAATTATATATATATATATATATATATATATATATATATATATATATATATATATATATATATATGAAAATTAATATTTAAAAAAATTACAATTGGTACTCGGTATACCAATCAATTTAAATTTCTATACCGAGTACCAACCAATTTGACATTACTCATTTCGGTATATCAATTTTTACGCACCAATTATAATTGGTACGGTTGGTACACATGTTGGTTGGTATGAATTTGAAAATTTTGTCAGCCCTAATATTTAGACTTCTATCTTACTTTGAACTCTTGTCAATCAATCCCTTCTTATCATGGACTTTTTTTCTTTTGTGAGAGATAACTACAAAATAACGAAATATACACTAAAAATATTCAAAATTGATTAATAGGTTAGTCAAATAAATAAAACTTAAATTATAACATTTACAATATTTACCTATTTTAACTAATATCAAAAAATTAACAAATTTATATTAATTCAACTTTTTTGATTTGTCAAATCGTGTGTAACATCACACCCTTAGGCCCCGTTTGGTTCGCTGAAAAAAAAGCGAAGGAATGGAATGGTCAATGGAATGGTTTTCTTGAAGGAATTGAAAAGGAATGGAAAGGAATGAAAAGTGGTCAAACCTCATGTTTGGTTGGCATGGGATGAAATCGAATTTTCATTCCATTCCTTCAACATTAATGTTTGGTTTGAAAATACAAATTATAGGAATTGAATGAAAACATATATAATGTCCAATTTATCCTTCTTTCAAAATTAAAACTAAATTTAATTTGTTTTAAATTAAATTTAGGGGTAGGTGGGGGTGGGTAGGGGTGGGGGGTGGGTGGGTGGGTGGGTGGGTGGGTGGGGTGGGATTGTTAAAACTAAATTTAAAATGATGACCCGACGGGGGGAGGGGGTGAGGGGAGGGGGTAGGGGCGAGGATAGTGAGTGAGGTGGGGATTGTTAAAATTAAATTTAAAATTATTAATTTTTTTTTACCCGATGGGTGGGGGTGGGTGGGGGGTAGGGGTAGAGGTAGTGAGTGAGGTGGGGATTGTTAAAACTAAATTTAAAATTATTAATTTTTTTTTGACCCGATGGGGGTGGGGTGGGGGGGTAGGGGTAGTGAGTGAGGTGGGGATCGTTAAAACTAAATTTAAAATTATTAATTATTTTTTTTTTTGACCCGATGGGGGTGGGTGGGTGGGGGGTAGGGGTGGGGATAGTGAGTGAGGTGGGAATTGTTAAAACTAAATTTAAATTTTATTTTATTTTTTGACCCGAGGGGGGTAGGGGGTGGGGTGGGGTGGGGAGGGGTATTTTGGTCATAATATTTTGTTCAATTCATTTCAATGGAATGGAATTCATCATTCCATCCAATTTGGGAAGGAATGATAAATTCCTTTAAATGGTGGAATTGGCCATTCCTTTTGAATGGAAAATTTTGCCAAAAGTGAATCAAACACGTCAACGAAAAAAGTCAAACGAAATTGACCATTTCATTTCCCCACTTTTTCTCGCTTTACCCTGAACCAAACGGGCTTTACACTTTTCACTACACTTTTCAGGAGGATTCAGATTTATAGATGGATAAAGTTTGGTTAGCCATTAATGACTTTAGATTTTTTAAAACTGGCGACAATTACTTTAAACTATTGTGCCAATGTCCTTTTAACATGCAAGCTAAGCTTGAATTAATGTAAATTTTGCTTCAAGTCATTTGACATAATTATAGCTATTAAGATCATTTATGTTTGAGGATTCTAAATATGTGTAGCGATGTAGTGTGATGTTCAACATTCAAAATGATTTGCAATATTATGCACTCTTACAATAAATGTCCAAAAACATTTTATATTTAAAACTTAACTGGATAATATTATTATAACATTCGTCTCTAATATTGTTGAAGCACTAATTTTATATTGAGAATAAACAAGCTTTATATTCAATATATAAAGATTTTGGTATCAGAAAAAAAGCAGGCTCTCTATAGTCTATACGTTGAGTTCGCGTATATAGGAGAACCTCATACTTTTTCACATTCAGCACATTTCTCATCTTACTAAGGCTCCGTTTGTTTCGCGTAAAATAATTTGCGGAAAATGATTTCCTGTAAAATATTTTTCGAAAAACGAATTTCCTGTAAAATGTTTTTCGAAAAATGAGATAAACATGTTTTCGACTGTTTGGTAAGAAAAATGTTTTCTGAAAAAAATTTCATGTGTTTAATAAAAATATTTTTCGATAAAAACACAATTTGAGATAATTTGAGTGGGGTGGGGGCAAAGGTGGTGGTGGTGTGGAGTGGGGTGGGGGGGGAGGCAGGGGTGGTGGTGGTGAGTGGAGTGGATATTAAGGATGATTCAGTGTACAAAGGTTAGAAAACAAAATATGAAGAGGTTCCATATATGTACAGAAGAAAGATTAAGAGTCAGGAACATAGAAATCTTTGAACCTACCCATCTAAACTTTCTATGTTCCTGACTCTTAATCTTTCTTTTGTACATACATGAAACCTCTTCATATCTTGTTTTCTAACCTTTGTACACTGAATTATCCTTAATAGTGGAGTGGGGAGTTATTAAAAATAAATTTTAAATGATTAAATTTTTTTTTTGACCCGACGGGGAGTGGGGTGGGAAGTTGTTAAAAATCAACTTTAAATGATTAAATTTTTTTTGACCCGACGGGGGCAGGGGTGGTGGTGGTGGTTGGAGTGGGGTGGGGAGTTGTTAAAAATAAATTTTAAATGATTAAAAAAAATTTTGACCCGAGGGAGGGGCAGGGGGTGGGGGTGGGGTGGGGGCAGTATGTAACGACCCTAACCCTAGGCACTAATTTAACTTCATATTGTGTGCTTTTAATATTATCGTTAATATTATGTGTTCATTTTATATCTTTAAATTTCTTATATTAGGATAAAATGATGAGAAAATAAATAGTGTTCTAAAGAAAAAAATAATAATTGGAAATAAATAAAGTAATAGAATGAAGTGGTAATAAAATGGACAATTAAAATGTTATGGGTTGGGAGAATTAATTTAAATTGATGGAAGAGTTTTGATAGGGATATAGGGTAGGGGACAACTCCCCTAAAACCCTCCCCAAATCCCCCTTGTGACCGCCCCCCCCCCTCTCACCATTTATACTCCTTCCTCCTCCTTCTTCTTCTTCTTCCTCTTCACTTTCTCCCTCATACTTTCCATGGAACCCATTAATGGAGCTTCATCTTCTCAAGCTCCTACCAAGCTCAAATCTTCACCATTTTTCAATTCGGGAGCACTTTTGGAATCGGGAGACCAAAAGGAGTTCATCAAGCTAAAGAAATCCTTGATCCATCTCCGATTTTTAAGGTGAGTTATTATGACCCTTCCTTTCTTTGAATGTTCATGATCTATGGATGTTGTTATTGTTATTATGATGATTGTTAAGGCTTTAGAAACCTTCTTGGAAGTGGAAGAATTGATTTATGAAATGGGTGGAGTTAAATTAGGAGATTTAACTTGAAATGAAATAATGAAATGGTTGGGAACTTTATAAGAGTTGAGTGTTTGGTTAATGAAATGGAAAGAGGTTAATGTTCTTGGAAGATGATCTAGGATGTAAGAAATGGATGGAGATAGATTAATGGGATAAACTTGAATGAAGTAGTGAAATGGGTGGAAGACTTGGTGATAAATAATCTAGATCTACATGATCTTGGGTTTAGATGATTTAAGATGAGTTATGTAAGGTTAGAATCCTCCTTGGTGTTCTTAAGATTAGGGTGGATGAAAAGAAAAGGAATTGAAGTTAAGAAGAAAGAGTTAGAAATTAATTTGAGCTGGAAATCGCCTTGGGCGGTCGCCCGTAGGGCTTGGGCGGCCGCCCATCACACCCGTAACTCACCATTTGCTTGAAAAACCTCTTGGGCGGTCGCCCAAGAGGTTTGGGCGGTCGCCCAAGACCCCAGAAACTTGAATTCAAATCTGAACCAGAATTTGTGTAGTAACCTTGTTTGGTCCCTTATAGATTGTGACTCCCACTTAGAAAATTGAGCTTGAACCTTCATAGAGGCCTTGTATTATTGTATAATGAAAATGTAGGAATGGTTTACGATACATAGTGACCTTACTTACTCCATATCTTTGGTGAGTAGTTTGCAATAGAGTAGAAGCTATAGGTTTCACTAGTGAGCTAATTGGTAATGGGTATGTATCACCTTGTGGCATTAGTTCCAAGTTGTGGAATTATTGATTATATGGGTACCTTAATATCCTAAGTATGGACTAATTGGCAAGTGTTATGTGGCATCCCAAAGTGTGGATTATGTGTTATATAGTGGTGTTATATCCCAATGGTGGATTATATGGCATGTTGATTTTATGGTATCCCGGTGTGGATTATTTGGCAAGTTATTGCATTGTTATTCCAAGTATGGATATGTTTACTATGTGGTTGTATGGTTATCCCAATTGTGGATTTATTTGTTATCATTCATATTTATTGATGATACTATGCATAGTGTATTAAATGATTATTGCACTGTAGTATTGATTGGCATGAGTATACATTACCATGTTGTTATATTATTATCCCGTTTTGTGGATTTATTTCAAGTATCTATTATGTGCTTGAACGTGTTTATGTTCGGGTGGGTATGATGGAATTCAATCAATTATGGATTTGTTCTATAAGTGATTGAAGGTACATCATACTGGTGACCCTTCCTCTGTGGCCACGGTGGGCTGTGCTAACGACCGTATTGAGCATGAAGAAGCCTTTACTGCACTGTTGCGATTGTTGTACGGAGGGACGATATTATTTTTGGATACTCTATTATAGGTATCTTTTCTTATATGGATCTCTGGGGTATGAGTCCTATAAGAGGTGAATGTGCTGGAGGCAATTCACCAAAAAGTGGAGTTTTACTCCCACGTTGTACGACTTATTGTTCAGACGGGAAAAGGTAAACTGAGGTAACGTAATGTGTTTACCGCTTTCATAATGTGTTATGTGCTACCATGCTATGTGTTGCATCTTGTTTGGCATCTTGCTGCATTCATAATAGCTCATTGAGATTTATTCTCACCCCTCTCCCTTTACTGTTTTAGATTCCGAGACAGGTGGACCGACCAAGTAAGGGCGGAAAGGAGTTTAGAAGTGGTATTTTGGGAATTGTCGGGTTATGTATAGGTTGGTATAGAAAGTGTACGTTGGTATAATTCATTTGTGGAATTGTATTTATAAATCTTTATTTTATGTTATAACCGAGGCCTTTTTGTAATTAAAATAGTTCTTACTTCCTAAGTTAGTCAACTATTTCTCCTTTGTGAAAAGGTGTAGATTTATATTTTGAAATGGTTATAATAATTGTATTAATTTTTGAAAGCTAAATAAAGATTTTAAAAGATTAGGAAATTTGAGTTAGTTTGAGGACGCTCCAGCTCGGGACACGTGTAGGTTCCGGGTCGGGGTCCTCACACAGTAGGTGGGGGTGGTGGTGAGTGGGGTGGGTAAGGTGGGGGATGTATGAAAAGTTAGGTGTGTGAGGGTGTTACCATTTTTCGGAAAATGTTTTACTCAGGAAAAATCGTAAATCATTTTACGGCGAAAATGGGAAAAAACGTTTTCTCCATTTTTCGGTACTTACCTAACACCGAAAATGAAAAAAAATATTTTTCAAAAAACATTTTACAACATACAAACGGGGCCTAATATTCACATTTATTCATTTTGATTATTATATACATGTGAAACGAGAGAATCAAAATTTATGAAAATAAATATCTCAAGACAAAGAAAATACAAATCTAATCAAACATAAACGACTAAAAAAGAGACACATATTAGAGCATTCGTAGTCATGCCACTTCAAAGTCATTTCTCTCTCCTCCAATTCAACTTCACGTCATCAGTTATCAATAACACAACTTTAAATAATTTTATCTTCATTTATGACAAAAGTCATCAGTTTCTCTCTCCTACTTTTTATTAAACCCCACCATATTTTCTTTCCTACTCATTTATATTACATTTATTACTACTATAAATAATTATTAATTATTGTACTATATAAATAATTAATTATAAATTTCATTATAATTAATTATTTTATTAATATTTTTTATTTTTTAATTATAGAGAGTGATAAAATATTAATAATGGTAATTTTTTCAATATTCTTGTATTTTTATTATTTTTTATATGTCAATTGCAGTTTTTGTTGAAAAAATTTATTTCAAATGTATGACACATATCATCCTCTAATTGCTCAATTGCCTTGATTTTCTATTTCCGTCATCTGCCAAAACAAAACAAAGAAAAGTCATGGGTGCCAATGTGAGATGTCATGATTGTACACCTCATCTCAGTTTTTGTCATTGTTGTAAATGCTCTTATAAAAGATGAGTAAGTGGGGGTAATATTCAAGAAATACAGCTGGGCTGGAGCTTTTAAATTCCCAACCTCTCCCATTACTGTTCAAGACAAAGACCAGCCCCACCGGTTTCAGTTTCACAGTCTAATAAGTTGTACGGTGTGGTCCAGCTCCAGCCATTATGCAACGGATATACTCCAAGTATTCCGGCATCACCGACTGCTAGTTGCCGTAGAAGTGCGGGAAATTTGCTCTTTGCCACTGACAGCCAGCGCGTCGCTTGCCCGTCTCCAAATGGGCTTTAGGGCTGGACTTAAAATTTTGATGGATACCCAATGATTTCAAGTATTCCTTCTTTCCTGTAATAAATAATGTTGCATTTTTTATATTAATATGAAAAAATTTTGAACAATTATTTTATTTTAGATTAATTTAATTAGTGTGTGGTAAGATGTTTATTTTTTGACAGGTAGTACTATAAGTTGGAGGGGGGTTGATCATTACCTAGGAATGTACACAAAGGGAGATGGGCCCATTAAGGATTGCAAATGCGTGGGCTATTCTTCGAGGTGTTGGATTGCATATGAGCTGAAGACTTTGACGAGTACATAAAAAGGCCCCTATCCTGTAATTGAAGGCTTTAAAGCCTAAGATCACTACTATAGATGCAGAAAAACTCAATCATCATCCAGCGAGTCTAATATCTAGCTACGTACACCACCGACAAGAAATAACATTGTTAGAGGTGCGAGGGTTGTCCGATATAACAATCAGATGTAAGAATAAGTATGGTGTTAATATATATGAAATGATAGAGAAATTTAGAAAGAGTATATTGTAGAGACTAGAGAGAGAAAGAGTACTTCAGAGAATGTAGAGAATAACTTTCACACTAGATGAGTTAGGGTTATGTATAAGAAGAGTACGTGTATATTTGTTTTTTTTGGGGGTCCCACCTTTTTTTTTTCCCACTACTCACACACACACATGTTCGCACAGAAGCGCCTAAGAGATAAATCCTAGAGAGAGAAAGCCTTCCCTCTAACTTTTGGGGGGATCGAACTCATGACCTTCAGGTTGGAAGCCATGAGCTTTAGTCAACAGGCCAAATTCCCATGTGCTGGGGGTCCCAACTTTTGTATTTAGTATAAGTGTATAGACCGTATATTTGATGTATAATCATGTATATAAAGCCATCCGAAAAGTCAGGACTCATCAATCACTATTCTAATCAATTTTTAAAATAAAGGGTAAAACGAAATATTATGAAAGGATATCCGGGTAATGAATCTTTATTATTAGTAATATTGAAATCTCATTTTTTTCTTTTTCTTTTTTTTTTTTTAAAGGGGATCAACACATTTCACCGCTCCCCTCTTGATGCACTTCATGAGGCGCCTAGCTATGCTAGGGAGGGCAATGTCATTCCTCTAACCACTGGTGGGGAATCGAACCCAGGGACCTCAGGGTTGAAGCGTGAACTTTAACCATAATTTAGGCCGCGTGCATTGAAATCTCATTTGTTACATATTAATTTGGAGAAAAAAATTAATTCAATATATGAGTTGCTTGATATAATTTAAAATTTTTGAAATACTCCCTCCGTCCCATCCGAAGCGTCACTTTTTACCCAAAAGGGTGTCCCGTTTAAAGCGTCACCCTTTCCTAAAAAGAAAATATTTTATTAATATTCTATTACCCATCCACTATTTCCTCCACTAATTCTCTCTCCTCTACACTCACAACACTTTTTAAATTCACTATTTCCTCCACTAATTCTCTCTCCTATTTTCAAATTACACTCACAATATTTTTTCTTCCCACACTTTTCCTTAATTTGCGTGCCACCCCTAAAATAGCGACGCTTCTACCGGGATGGAGGGAGTAATTAAAAGTTAATAAGTATTAAGGGGCTTATTCTCTTATTATATATTTTGTGGATGGAGATGATATTATAAATATAAAGATAATTAGTACGAAAATAAATAATTATGCTTATATTTATCTTGCTATCAAATAAACCAAACCCCATCTATGTAAAGAAAAAAATAGGGAACAACTTTTTTTTTTCTTTTACTTAATATTTCCTCTTACTGAATATGGTGGAGATAGCTGTTGGCACATGAGCCGGTGAGAGAAAAGGTTAAGGTGGAGTTAGCTGCTTAGTAAGAAATTTGATTGTTAAATAATAAAGACAAAAACTTGGGTGAGAACAGCATGACCCGTCTCATTCATGAGACGGGTCGGTTTCATACCCATCACCCGCCCAACAAAGTCAACCCACGCCTCCGCCCAAGCTTTTTGCATATGGGCGGTCGCCCAAGCTGGAATCAGCGGCCGCCCAAGCTGGAATCAGCCCACATTTGCCTTGGCCCAATCCTTCAGCCAACATAAAGTAATAGTTTGTATATATTAAAGTAATAGTTTGTATACATTAAAGTAATACATATATACAGAAAAGTAATAATGTTTTTTCCTATGTTTTCTTCGTTTGGCAAAAGTAATACTTATTATAACTAAAATGTAACAAACGTGTTATTTATATATAATAGTATTTGTACATAATTGTAACACATATGTATAGGTATCTATATGTTTTCATGTAAAAGTATTACATTATCTATAGAAATATGTTACAATTTCATCTATCAAAGTGGTACATTTACTTGTATAAACTATTACATTCATATACATAAGTTATTACATTTCAAAAATAATACATATAGTTTGTATTACATTTGAAAAAAATGGGTAAAAACGAGCTTTTATTTTTTTTAAAACAGATATTACGTTTACTTATGACCAATGTTACTTTATATGTATACAGTCATTACATTAAGAGATGGTAACTATTACTTTTGCTCTGAAAAAAATAATATAAAAAAAAAATTAAAAAAAAAATGGCCTATAAAAGGCTGCCACATGGCGGGTCATGCCACATGGGTCATGGGTCGACCCGTCTCATGCATGAGACGGATCCCATGTTCTCACAGGAGACCGGCTCAATAATAAATATCACAATTAACTTGTTCACATTTAGAAAAATATATTTTGCTTATTTGTACTTAGTTTGTATGGAATTTTATTCAAAGTTTCTTTTGAAACAAATCAATTTTTCTCAAATTTTTCATTAATTTAAATATCCCGTAAGTTCTTATTCAGTATTATATTATACTGAATTATGTGTACAATATTTAAAAATTATAATATTGCATCATTAATATTGCCACCACCGCCGCCTGTCGCCAACAGGCAGCCTGTCGCCTGCCGAAATCTGGTCACCGAAAAACGATCGGACTTCGGTCGTCAGCGCAACATGTTATAATCAATGTTGTATTATATAAGTATGAAATATTATAAATTATCTTGTATACAATATTAATACAATATGAAAAGAAATTTATGCGCCATTGTGAAAAAAAAAAAAATTAGAAATTATTGGGCATTGTCTATAGTTTGTGCAAAAGAAAATTATATTAAAATATTTTCCTTATTTATTAGTGAAATATTTATATTGGTATTTGGTACATAACTACATACCAAAATTAAAAGTGATAACATTTGAATATTTATTTAATTTTCTCATCTGTCTTTTGCTTGTTTTTATTCTCCATGTGGGCAACAAATTAATCTTCGCCGCATCCTTTGCCATCTTATAATTCGCTTAAATTTATTAAATTCGTGTTATAAATATTACGGTTTTGCACATTAGTCATGTGAATTATTATTTTTACTATCACATCATTGTTGTTAATGATTCAATTCAAAAACTACATTATAAATAAATAAAGTTGTTCCCTATTTTTTCTATATAAACACCATTCCTCATCCCTACTAAAAACACAACCAAAAATGGCTTCACTTCGTTCCTTATCTACTCTCTCACTTTTCTTCCTTTTCCTTAACTTATTTTCCCCATTTTGCCAAGCTATTGTTCCTCCCGAAAACCAATTTTCGTATGTCAATGAAGGAGATTTCGGAGATTACATCATCGAGTACGATGGAAACTATCGTGCTCTTTCACTATTTAACTCCCCATTCCAACTTTGCTTCTATAACACGACCCCTAACGCTTTCACTTTGGCCTTACGCATAGGGTTAGTAAGGCACGAAACCCTCTTTCGTTGGGTATGGGAAGCTAATAGGGGCAATCCTGTCCGTGAAAATGCTTCTCTCTCCCTTGGAGCCGATGGAAATCTCGTGTTAGCAGATTCTGATGGACGTGTTGCATGGCAAACTAACACGGTTAATGTTGGTGTCGTGGGCCTCAAGTTACTTCCTAATGGTAATTTGGTACTTTATGATGCTAGTGATAAATATTTATGGCAAAGTTTTGATTCCCCAACTGATACTCTCTTAGTGGGCCAGTCTTTTCGGGCTGGAGGGCCGTCAAAGCTAGTAAGCCGGGCTTCTAATCTAGACAACTCTGATGGTCTTTACAGCTTGGTTCTTGAGCCCAAAAGGTTGGCCTTGTATTATAAGACCAATAAGACCCCTAAGCCCATCCTTTATTATGCTGGATTAGTCACTGTCAACCAGGGTACTTTGGTAAACATAACACTTAATTCCGTACCGGAAACTGAAGAACATTATGCTTATGAGATTAATCTTGATTATTATGCTACAAACCCCTCTAATGAAGGTAGCTTTTACGTGTCGAGGCCGAAATTTAACAGCACACTAACGTTCCTTCGGTTAGGCATGGATGGAAACGTTAGATTCTACTCGTACTATAACGAGGTATATAACGGTCCGTGGGAGGTGACATATATTTTATTTAACCGAGACTCCGGTGAAAGTGAATGCCAATTGCCCGAACGTTGTGGGGATTTTGGGCTTTGTGAGAACAATCAATGTGTAGCGTGTCCAACGCCTAACGGGCTATTGGGTTGGAGCAAAGAATGTGGGTTGACCCAAGTTTCTTGTAGGCCCAATGAGTTTATGTACTACAAGCTTGAAGGGGTTGACCATTTTATGAGCAAGTATACAAGGGGGGATGCTACAAAGGAGAGCGATTGTGAGAGCAAATGTACAAAGGATTGTAAGTGTTTGGGCTATTTTTATCATGGGGACACATCAAGGTGTTGGATTGCTTATGATATCAAGACATTGACTAAAGTTGGGGAGAGAACTCACTTGGGCTTCATAAAGGCCCCCAAAAGCCTTTCCAAGCCCGGCCCACTTTTGTCTTTCATTCAGTAATTTTATTTCAATTTTCCTTTTCTGCTTATAGTTAAGGACTTGGTGGGTGGGTGTGGGTGTGTGTGGTGACACCTGATGTGATGAGTGACACAATAAAATAATGAATCTTTATTTTTATTTTCATCTGTAAAATTAATTGGTTGGCCAAGCTATCTCACTCACTCATAATAATTAGTAATTAGGGATGGCCAAATCGGATCGAAATTGAATCGGAATTGAATCGAAAAAGTTCGAAACCGCCATGAACCGTCACGAAAATCGAAATCGGAATAACCGGAACCGTTTTGGATAAAGGCCGGTTAAGGTTCACATAAATGGTGAACCGGAACCGGACGAAAATTTCTTGTTTTTCAATAATTTTTAGCTTCTTTATTCATTATTGATCGAAATCGAACCGGAATCGGAGAAAACCGGAACCGGAGTAACCGGAACCGTGAGTCAGCCGGGCCAGTTAAGGGTCATCCATTTTCCAAACCGAAATCGGGTCCGAAATCGATTTTGGCCATCCCTACTCATAATAAATTAAAATTATTGCTCAAACTAATAAAAAAAATAGAAAAATCATTTCAAAATCAACATGCAATGGTATAACTATAAGACCATCTCCAATGGCTAGTTGAAAAACCAAATTCAACCATCGAATATATTAAAAACCATTGTAAAAGGTAGTTGAAAAAAAAAAGTGGGCCATTGATTGAATTTATTCAATCGGGTTGAATAAATTTTTTTGGGCTGGATTTTCGCCACTTGTCGCCCCTTGATTGGGTCGACATGGCGCGTGAGCCTCACAGCCGGCAGGGGCGCGTGAGGCCTTCAGCTCCAGGCTTTTTTTTTCCTTTAAAGCCACGTGTCAGTTTTCTATTGGTCTCTGTGATTTTTATTTTATCCAAACACACCCGAATTTTCAAAGACCATTATCTATATCAAAAAAAAAAAATTACACCAAAATTCATAATTTTTTTTCTCTATAAATAGACTTTTCTTTCATTTGATTTCGACACAGCAAAAAAATCCCTCGTTTTCCATATAAATTTCCTAATTATCCTTCATCAACCTAAAAAAAAAAACCCCTCTTTTTAGTGAAATGTATTACAATAACAACCATTTCAACACTCAAAATTTTAGTAATTTTTTCTCTCAACTAGAACAATCCTAATGTTGATCCTCCTCTAGATGGCACCTTGTTTCATGTTAGGTGTGTATGTCACATTCTTAATCTATGTATCCATGATTTGATACGCTCACTAAAGTACCTCACCGCCCACATTAATACGGCTTGCCATGTTATTCGAAATTCCGGCCCAAGGTTGAAAGTTTATGCCGATTTATGTGGCGCTTATAACATGAAATACTTGAAGCCGAAAGTGGCCGAGGATATTAAGTGGAACTCAACCTATACCATGTTGAAGAGAGCGGTTGACTATAAGGTGGTCATAAAGGAATACTTTGCGAATTATCAAATGGACAACCAAATTAGTGATCATTATTGGTCGATAGCCACTGCACTATTAGGTTTACTTAAACCTTTTTGGAGGGCTACCAAAATATTTTTGGGAAGCTATTATCCCACCTCCCATATTTTATGTCGTGAGCTATATGTCATAAGTTGGGTTATTAGCCAACATAGAGCACATGAAATCTTTGGAGGTGCCGTTATGGATATGGAAAAAAAATTCACCAAGTATTATCCACATTTTCCCATAGCTTCCCAATTAGCCGCGATAATGGATCCTAGAATTAAGTTCACCTTATTAGGTGAATTGTTTGATCAATTTTATGAAAACATGAATCCCGAGCTTGAACCTAATAGTGTAATCACTTTGTCTAGGCAACAACTTAGAAAAATTCACACCATCCTATTTCGTTTGTATGACCACTATTGTAGAACACTCAAAGGGCCAAACACTACATCCGAAAGATTAGGAAAAGAGAAACTAAGTTGTTTAAAAAAGGTTGGGGTTTCTTGAAGAAAGCAAAAGGGTCATCCACATCCTCTTCTAGTACTACTATTGAAAGTGGGGGGAATGAATTACACCAATACCTTGATAGTCCCTTCTACCCCTTAGATGGTGAAAGTTTTGAGGACTTAAATGTCCTCCAATGGTGGAAATCTCATGCTAATATTTATCCTATTCTTTCTATGATGGCACGTGATCTACTAACCACTCCGGTGTCCACGGTAGCATCGGAGGCTGCTTTTAGTGCTGCAGGAAGAGTCGTGACGAAAAAGAGGAATAGACTCAAGCCCGCTCTAATTGAGAGGTTGATTTGTCTTTCAAATTGGGATGATGCGGAATTGAGAAAACAAGACACATTTCGAGATCTTGAAGATGACGAATGTGATAGCCCCGATGAAGACGACCTCAACGAAGAGTTTTTGAGAGATGGATACTAGAAGATTCGAAGAATTCAACAATTTCAAAGAGTTTGAAGCTACAACGATATTGAAGATTTAAAGCTTTTTTGAAGACAATGTTTAATTTGAAGATTTGAAGACTATGTTATTTGAAGACGTTTTTTAATTATTTCCAAGATTATGTTTTAAGACTATGTTATTTCAAGACTTTGTTATTTAAAAAATATGTAATTTAAATTTTTATCATTTCAAGACTATGTAATTTAAATTTCCATCATTTGAAGACAATGAAAATTCAAAAAAAATATGTTGTGTTCTATTAGTAAATTAACTACGTTATTTCATAATTTTACTTCATTTATTTACAACGTTCACAAATGTATACTTCATTTATTAAAAAATAAATGTACATTGTTTTTACTAAATTATTTTTTAAGAGGTATACTTCATTTATTAAAAAAAATATATGTACATTAAAAAAAAAAACTTAGCCCCAAATCCCAATAATGCTAATTATATTTTCTAATAGGTATAATCATAAACTTTATTTACTTAAGTAAATAAAAATTTATATTAAATAAAAATTTATAATTATAAACTTTTATTTACTTAAGTTAATAAATGTTTATAATTATACCTCTTAAAAAATATAATTAACATTATTGAGACTAAGTTTTTTTTCTAATAAAATTCTTTGTTTTATTCTAAAGAATTTTGTATTTTTTTAAAAAAAATTAAAGCATTTTAAGATTAAAAAAAAAGGGTAAATCCGTTTGGCCCGTGGATCCTTGGATCCGGGCCAAACGGGTGGGCCTCACTATGGATTCCAGGCCAGGCCGGGCCGGGCTTTAGCCCGTTTTCTCTCACGGACGGGCCGGGCTAAGCCCGTTTATCCGTTTGCCCTCAAACACACGGGCCGGGCCGGGCTGCCCGTTTGGCCTTCATCAGTGTCTGGGGATAACTCCTTATTTTGGATTTTAAAAAAAAAATCTTTGAGGGGAAAAAATCTGGACAGAGGGGCCCTACGGGAATTTTTCATATTTTTTACTCTATAAGTCCTGTTTAAGGTTTTTAATTTTCTCTTAATTTAGGATTTTTAGTTGTTTTATTATTTAAAATAAATAATGAGACTCATTTGTAATAGTTACAACAAAAACTCTCTACCCAGCTTCTTTCTCTTGCTTTACTATTTATATTCGCAACAATTTTTTTCTTAATCTTAATATCAAATCAAATCAAAAATATTAAATCGGAACGTAGGGAGTATTTATTTTATTTAAAAAAAAAAAAAAAAGGGCAAAACACCCAAAATTTTGCTATTAGACAATGCTAGTGGATCCCATCATTTGCCATTAGACCTCCTTTATCAACAATCCAATCCAATCCAATCTAATTCAACAATATAATATTATTTCTCTCTCTTTCACATATATCATCTACAATTCAAATTAATCTCCTTCATTTTTTAACTTTATTCACAATCCAATCCAATCCAACCAACCAACCCAACTCAAATATCATTTATTCTTTATTTTTTATTACATATATTATTAACCTCATTTTTTCTTATTTTTTGTCTTGTAATAAATTTATATAGTATAATAATTTATATTACTAAATTTATATAATTATTATACAAAAATACGATATATAAAAAAATATAAAAATGAAGTTAAATTTGAAATTCAAATTCACTTTTTATAAATACATCACAAAAATAAAATTACAAATGCATAAATTGAGAATTTTGAAGGGTAAAATCAATAAATTTGGTCTCTATTTATAGAGGATAAAAAAATAAAAATTTTGATATTTTTTATTTTAATAATTCTTTAATATAATTAAAAATGATTTAAGTTAAAAGTGAAAAAGTACATTTTAAAAAATTCACCAACCAATGGTTGGTGGACATGTGTCCCAAAATTGGACACAATCCTAGATTGTTTCTCCAATCTAGATCACCAATCTTCATTTCTTTTTTCTTTTCTTTTTTTTTTCAAATTTTTTGTCTTTTCCTATGATCTTGGTAGTGGATCATTGATAAAGGAGGTCTTATAGCGTATGCTTGTTGATTGCAACGCTGGCGGCTGCTCGAAAATTACAAGTTTATTTTTCTGCGCACCCCATATTTGTATTCACAGAGGCACCATTGAAAAGAATCTTTCATAAGCCAGAGTATTTAGGGTCCGCTTTCGAGTTTTTAATGAAGAGAAAAGAAAGTGGGGGAGGGAAAATGAGAGAAAAGAAAGGAAGAGAAGTGAATACAAATTCCTTCTGATGTGCTTCCGAGTTAGGAAGGAAATGAAAGGAAAAATAAAATTTTCTCTCCTTATGCTTTCGAGTTTTGAAATGAAATGAGATAAAATAAAATAAAAATGACTTCTATACCCTCGTTTATAAAAAAAATTAATTGAAAAGCATTGCACTCCCAAAAATGAAAAATAAACATTCACTTGGGACGGTGGGAGTTTCACAATTCTTACTCACATTAATAGCACTATAACTATAATATGGACAAGCCAACATATATAACTAGGTTCTTAAACTTCATAGGAACACAAATTGTCAACCATTTCATCCGTTCTACTATAGGACTCCCATAGTCTCGTCCTACCCAGTTAGGAAGCAATGACTAGAAACAATCATATGACTAGAAACAATCTTATCAAGGTCGGTCCTGTGAAATTAGAGGCCCTAGGCAAAATTATTTGATTGTGGCTCTTAAATTTCCTCGCAAGCAATAGTAAAGTGCCATATTTCACCAAATTTTAGTGATATATGCAAATATTCGAATAAATAATACAATAACGTTGTAGTTATGATTGCAAATAGTTTATTAAAATTATATTGAAAAATAAATCAAACCTAAAAGAACATAAAGGAAAGTTAAAATTAAACTGGAAGCGAGAAAAAAATGTGTACGAGAGAAGTAAATAAAACGTTAAATTAACTAAGAGAGAGAAATAAAATTTAACTAGAAAAAAGAAAAAAATGTGTAGGAGAACAGGAAATAAATTTAAACTTTGGAAAGACAAAAAAAATGGGTAAAAGAAAGGAAATAAAACTAAATTAGGAAAGAAAAAATAACAAATAGAAGACAAGATAAATAATGTAACTGCCAGGAATTGAACCCAAAATCTAAAAGAAACAAAGGTGAGCATAAGACTCAATGACACACTTTTACCACTTGACACAGGAAGATCTTTGTTTAAAATTGGCATTTGAAAAATATATAATAAACTTAAAAAATTTGGGGCCCTAAAATTGAGAAAAATTTTGGGGACCTAGGCGGCCGTCTCACTTGTCTTATAGCAAGGCCGGCCCTGAATCATATAATCTAACATTCAATCTGATGAGCCCGGATCTACTGGACCGGGCCCGCGCTCGGTCTGGTCCAAGGAACCAGTGACGTGACAGTTCCTAGGCCGCTGGGGGGGGGGGGAGACCGCGGACAGATAGGCCCTTGAGGTCAAGACCGCGTCCCTCCCCGCATTAATCCTATCAAAGACCGGAAGGATCCTGACCGCTATACTCGTGCCCGCACGACCTGTGACCGTTGGGTCCTTGCCCGCAGATTGTATGTCCGCGGGGACCCATGCCCGCGATGGCGTGACCGCATCAACCGTGCTCGCGTCATATACCTTTGGCTGCGGCCAAAGTTGACCGCGGGCACATGTATGCTTCCGGTTAATATCAAGCCTTGCGAGCAAGTTAGCTTACCGGCTCGACAGCCACTTGCCGACTCCCCATCACGCATTCAATGCGGCTCGGTCGAGCGCCTACTATTCCATTTAATGCTCCAAGCCGCCCACACGGCTCATGTCACTTTCGGCCATGTCCCCGACGGTCAATGTTCCCTCCTTGACAGGGCCAATTAGCTGCGGACACGTGTAGCTGGCCAAATACCAAAATGCCCCCTAGGGCTGATCTCATTGCTTACATCAACAAGCATCATGGCATTGCCTATAAATAGAAGGCCTTTACCCCCTTGGGCAAGGTAAGTTCCATAGACAATTGAGTAAGTCATATTACTCTAAACCCTAAACACACACACTCCAAGGTATTCAAAGCCTTATTATCTCAGTATTCTTACTCTCACACCCGAGGGCCTGAGTTGGAGTAACATCCAACTTTGACCTTAATGGTGCTTCATTGTGTTGTGATCTAGGTACAAACAAACCACTTAAATATCCTAGCCAGATATCCTCGAACCGCTCCTGACCCTGAACAGCTTGGCGTCATCAGTGGTTCCATTGCCGGGAATAAGGGTAGTTTAATCTTTTCTTTATTTACTTCTCGTGTATTTTGTTTTCAAGGCACCTCTCGTATCCTAAACAAAACGAGTGCCGAAAGGCTCTTCTTTTTTCCATCATCTTTTCACAGAATATGTCTAAGATACTGGAAAACGCTGGTCATTTGACCTTGGAGGATGAGAATCAAGCCTCACCCTCCGCTATCAATAAGGGAAAACAAACTAACTCTGTCTTCAACAGAATGGGGGCCCGTTCCCAATCCGCTCACACCCTTTCCCCCGGTCAGAAAGCCATGCACAAGCTCACAGACCAAATACGTGCTGAAAAAGCACAAGCCCTCCTAAACAAAAGTCCCAAAACTCCGCAAGCTCCCCCCAGAAACACCACCATGAACACTCCTCTCTCCCCGGAGCAAATCCTAAGGAAACAAGAAATTCTGGACTCCAAATCCAAGGCCGGTCGGCGAGGCCATGATGATTGCCGACCAACAATTGGAAATGTTCGAAATAGAGGCCAATGGAGGGCTACGGTTTCCTGAGGTCCCAAAGGTTCTCCCAGCGAGCTCCCGCTAAATCACTTGCTAGTCAAGCTGCGGGGCAAGCCGGGTGGAACCAACCCTTGGCGCGGACAGTTGGCCAAGCGCAGTGTGGTGCACGTGGATGATAGCGAGGAGATTGGCGAAGAGGCGCGATCTAATCAACGTGTGGGGCCCCAAGCACTACCCCAGCTCAGACGAGGGAAGGTCGTGGCTCCAGCGTAATAAAAACGAAGATTGATAGCGAACCCCGAGTTCGTTGATTTCATACGTAAAATGTGGGAAACCCATCGAAGGCGGCCCAAAAATGTGGTCGCACAATGGATGCCTTCGGCGACAAGATCGCGCGGGCACCTATCCGAAGGGGAAGCCCCGAGATGGATACATATGATGGTTCCAAGAACGCGAGGAGCCACGTGGGTCGATTTGAGGGCCAAATGGCATTATTCTCCGCAGACGAATCCGTAATGTGCAAAGCTCTATTGCCACTTTCACGGGCAAGACCCTATCTGGATGCTTGGCTCTCAAACCCCGCTCCATCAACTCTTTCGGCCACTTCAGGAACATTTTTCTTAATGCCTTTCTTTGGGCCGGGGTGCCCGCTAGACCAAAGACGGATCTTGTCCGTGTCAGCAGGCCCCACCGAATCCACAAAAGATTACATTGCTCGCTTCGAAAGGTGAGCGAGGAGATAGTGGATACGGAAGAGGGGGATATTAGACTTTGCTTTGAGGGAGGCCTCACCTCCTCCTTCCCGAAATTGAATTTCGCCTCCGGCCAACCAAAAACGGTGGAGGAATGTATGAAAGGGCTTACGCCATTGCCTGTCGAGGAGAGCGGTATGCCCGTTCCTCGAGCTTCAACCAAGGAAAGAATAAGCCAAGTTCGGGAGACCACCCTGCAGGCCGCCCAAGTTAACAACCAGGGCAAGAACAGAGGCCGTGGGTCGGACAAACTCCGGAAAAAAGTTGCGGAAACAGTCTACATCGAGCTCACCGAGCCACGAGCAGTGATCATGAGGGCATCAGATTTTCCTCCTCCTCCCCCCATGCTCAGAAAACCAAGTGAGAGGAGTAGGACAAAGTTCTGCGAGTATCATAATGATCACGGGCATGGAAGAGCGCTTCCGGCTAAAGAGAGAGTAATTCGACGAGAGAATCAATGATGGGGAATTAACCAGATGGATCAAAAGGAGTGAACTTGCCTCCACCCTTTTTCATTCCACTCAGCCTCTCACCCTCAGAATGAGAATCAACCGGGCAAACATAGGCCGAGTGTTGATAGATACGGGAGCTGCCCGCGATATACTCTACTACCATACGTTGGTAGGAATGAGAATGACTGAAGCACATCTTTTTCCGTATGCGGGCATGCTTGAGGGCTTCACAAATCACGCCGTAAGGGTAAAGGGGACGATTGTGTTTGACGTAACTATAGGGGAAAAACCCATGCAGAAGACGGCCAAGATAACTTTCATGGTGGTCGATCTTCCTTCCCAGTACAATGCCATTCTCGGCGTAACTGCTCAGGCCGAATTGGGAATAGTTGCGTCTGTTCCCCACCAAAGGGTGAAATTTAACACCCCGGGCGGGGTTGCTACCATCAAGAACCAGCCCGGGAGATTCCTCCGAGCACTTGAGGAAAAAAGGAAAGAACAGAAAGGCCAGGCATCCTGCCCGCCAATACAGGGCGAGGACAAAACAATAGAGGGAAAAGGCGAGGACAAATCAAAAAAGGGAAAAACCCTTGCTCTCCCGCCGGCACCAATACCAATTGGCATGCTTTCTTTCCATTCCACGAAGGTGGAGCTCAAGACGAGCAGAAAATCAAAGCAATTGGCCCCTATTGAGGGAGGTTATATTGATCGGGGAATAGAGGGGAAGATTGACCGCGATATCATATACTCTATGGCAACACTGACTGGAGCTCAGGTCAACCCCCCAACCATAATCATTGACTCCTTGCACAACCGTGAAATCAGCGACCTCCAACCTAACGATGAGCTCGAGGAGGTGGTAATTAATCCCCACTTCCCCGAGCAAACAGTTAAGGTCGGCCTGGAAATTCACAGCGAGGAGAGAAGAATCCTGATCGAATTCTTAAGGGCAAATTGTGATGTGTTCGCTTGGAGGGTGGAAGATATGCTGGGAATCAGCAAGGACGTGATCCTCCATAAAATAAACGATGACCCATCCTTCAAAAACATTCATCAGAAATCAAGGTACTTCTCTCCGGAGAAAGAAATTGCGATCAAGGAAGAGGTGGAGAAATTGTTAAAAGCGGGGATAATCAAGGAGATTTCCTACCCCAAATGGCTGGCCAATGTGGTAATGGTCAAAAAATCCAACGGCAAATGGAGGATGTGTGTTGATTTCACCGATCTCAACAAGGCATGTCCCAAGGATTGTTTCCCTCTTCCTCGCATTGACAGATTGGTGAATTCTATAGCCGGCCACAGAGTATTAAGCTTCATTGACGCATACTCCGGCTACCATCAGATCCAAATGGCTCCTGAAGATGTCCGCTCTGTAGCTTTCATCGCTGTGGGCAAGACTTACTGCTACAAAATGATGCCCTTTGGGTTGAAAAACGCAGGAGCCACCTATCAAAGAATGGTCAATCTGATCTTCGAAAACCAACTAGGTAGAAATCTTGAGGCCTACATTGACGATATGGTTATAAAGACTAAGGAAAACTCCCACGAGCTCGACGTGGAGGAAACCTTCAAAAACTTGCGCCGCAATAACATGAAGCTAAACCCCCTTAAGTGCGCTTTTGGGGTCAAGGCGGGCAAGTTCCTCGGGTTCATGGTCAATCAAAGAGGGATAGAGGCTAATCCAGAGAAAATCCAAGCCCTGGTGGACATGAAACCTCCTTCTTGCGTGAAGGATGTCCAAAAACTCAATGGTCGCATCACCGCACTTGGCCGCTTCATCTCACGGTCAGCAGAGAGATGCCTCCCCTTCTTCAAAACTCTCAAAGGGGGGAAGAGAGCTGATGAATTTACATGGAGCACTGAGTGCCATCAAGCTTTTGAAGAAGTAAAAACATACCTCGGGCAGCCCCCTCTACCCAGCAGCCCAGTGCCCGGGGAAGAACTTTTTCTCGTTTTGGCGATCGATCCGCAAGAGGCACATTTGTTCTTATAAGGGAGGAGAATAACTCCCAAAAACCAGTTTATTATGTATCTAAGGCACTGTCCGCCATAGAAGGGCGTTATCTTAATATAGAGAAGTTAGCTTACGCCTTGCTTGTATCTGCTCGAAAATTAAGAGCCTACTTTTCTGCACATCCTATAATGCTATCTTGATTGAGGCTCCGCTTAGAAAGGTTTTACACAAACCAGAGTCCTCGGGGAGAATGCTAGCTTGGTCTATCGAACTCGGCTGAGTTCCGGATCACCTACTCCCCGAGAAAGACAATCAAAGCGAGGCCTTAGTAGATTTTGTGGTAGAATCATCATTCAAAATGGCGGACGGCGACACAGGAAAAGAAAGCGGGCGAGAATGCGAAGAAGTCCCAAGTAGCCGAGCACGAAATCACGCGGCCAAGGGAGCGTCCGGAGGAGGTATGGATTCTATACGTGGACGGCTCAGCGAGCAAGTTGATTAGTGGCGCGGACATACTTCTGATCGCACCTCGGGGGAGAAATTTAAGAGAGCCTTGAGGTTCAAGTTCGAAGCATCAAACAATCGAGCTGAGTATGAGGCGATTATAGCGAGGCATGGAATTGGCAAGAGACTTGGGAGTTCGGAATATAGAGATCAATAGTGACTCTCGGCTCATAGTTAATCAAATTAGGGGAGTATGATACTATCAACCCGGTGCTAACTCGATCGCGGCCTTGCAAAAACCCTCATCAAAAATTTTACCTACTATGAAATTTGAACCAAGTCATGAGAGAGGATAATGTGGAAGGCGACCTCCTCTCCCGGAATAACCGATCAAGAAATTGGGGAATTAGAAGCGGTGCCAGATTGAATTCACAGAAAGACCTGCTATAGATCGGATTCAGATAAACAATATTGAGGATCAAGTAAGGGACTGGGTAGATGAAATGAAGGATTACATTGAGAAGCAAACCCTCCCCGAGGACCCAGTAAAGGCTAGAGCAATCAGAACGGTGTCCGCAAAATACCTCGTCCTCGATGGGGTACTTTTTCGGCGATCATTCACCAAGCCTTTGCTAAGATGTGTCAAAACTCACATGGTCACCAACTTACTCTATGAGGTCCATGAAGGAGTTTGTGGCGGACATCCAGGTGCTCGCACCCTCTCAGACAAGATCAAATTCCAAGGATTCTTTTGGCCCACAATGAGAAGGGATGCACAGGAGTATGTGAGAAAGTGTGATAAGTGCCAGAGATTTGCAGACATCCCTAGACTACCATCAACAGAGCAAACTTTGGTTGTACCACCGTGGCCATTTGATACATGGGGGATTGATCTCATTGGACCATTCCCGACTGCTAGAGGAAACATCAAGTATGCTGTGGTGGCCGTGGATTATTTTACCAAGTGGACAGAAGCCAAGGGCTTAGCCACTATCTCCGAGGAGAATACAATCAATTTTGACCACGATCACATCTATTTTCGATTTGGGGTTCCCCGAGCAATTATTTCAGACAATGGCACCCAATTCTCTGCGAAATTCACTGCTGAATGTGTGAGAATGAAGGTGCAACACTGTAAGTCCGCAGTTGCCTATCCTCGGGAAACGGCCAAGCGAGGCCGCAAACAAGCTAGTTCGACCGCCCTAAAGAAAAATTTGGAGGGGCGAGGAGGACGATGGTTGGACGAGCTCCAGACCGCATTATGGGTTGTCCGCACAACTACAAGGAATTCTACGGGAGAAACTTCTTTCTCGCTCACGTATGGGTCAGAGGCAATGGCTCCAGTTGAGGTTGCCCTACCCTCGTACAGAGTCACATACTTCGACGAGTCTCAAAACGAGGCAAACAGAAGGTGTGACCTGGACGATCTCGAAGGAAAGAGAATGTGGGCATATGAAAAAATGGTGAACTATAAGAGGAGTTTTTTAGTTGGAGACTGGGTACTCAGAAGCGTAGAGGTCCAAGGGACCCAACCTGGTTTCAACAAACTATCCCCGAAATGGGAGGGTCCATATGAGGTCACAAAAATAGTCAAAGAGGGCACCTACATATTGCGACCAAAAGGGGGAGAAGAGCTTAAGCACGCTTGGAATAGCGACCACCTTAAGAGATACTTCTTTTGAAATCTTTGTAATTTTTTGGAAGGAGTATAGACTATGTGTATATATAAAGGAAGTTATCATCATATTTCATCATATTTTGATGCAAAAACCTATTCCCACCAGCCTCAAAATCTAAAGTGGATGCCCGCAAGCGGATGCCAGTAGGTTAAAGAGCAAACATATGAGCTCCTACCTACTGATGCGCAACGATCTTTCGGTCCGCAAGCCTATATGAGTACAAAGATCCATTACGATCCGTACTCCGATCGCGGGGAGAGATACCACTGTCTGCCCGCGTGACACCACCGAAGAATAAGTGGATATAGATGCCAGCAGGGATAAAGGCCAAGGCCCTTGGCCCCGCTCAGTGCGCGAAGGTCCTCGTTAGGGCCGTTACTCGTATGCTGTATGTGACAAAGGCCTACATATAAGCCCGTTACGAGATCGCCGAGAAGACCCTCACACAAAAACTCGAGGGGTTTTGAATAAAGGGTCAAAAAGCGTGAACCACCATTAGGGGATACAGAGGCCAGGAGGTTAAAGGGCCTCTATGCTAAATATGCCCCTACCTACTGTTGCGCGGACTATAGCTTCACGACCACACTCTGCATGCCCTAGGAAGGTAGCTTGCCTTGGCTGCTTTTGACTTACACTACGGCTCGCAAGGCTCGGAATAAGTGTAAACGGATGACAGTGATCAAAAGAGTTTTTACAAAGCCAAACAGACAAAGGGGGTTAAGGCCCCAAAGTTTGCCACAAGGCCAAACAAAAGCGATCACAGATGAATAAGGCTGACTCTCACGAAAAATCCAAGTGATTTTGAATAAAGAGTTAGAAAAACTCAAAAAATGCGGGCAAAGGGCCTACTAAGCTTTTTCCAGAAGGAGAGTATAAAGTTTAATTACAAGTCAAAAGCTAGAGAAAGAGCAAGAATGCAAGTATTAAGGTACTTCAAGATTGCGAGCACTCAAACTTGACCTACAAGACAAGTAATTAAAGAGAATAGTTACAGAAAAATGCTTCTATTACCAAGGAAAAATAATTACAAAAGTCCTACACTATTACAAAAAGGTCCTAATCTATTACAAAAACAAAAAACAAAAAACATATACTATTGGAGCTTGATCCTTGGCCGCATCAGCATTTTCTGTGGCCGCACCTTCTGTGCCCGCTTCAACAGTTGGAGTAGGGGAAGGAAGACGGGTCATCATAACCTCTGTGATAGGATCAAAGGAGGGCTCAGCAGAGGCCGGAGCAGGAATTGCCCGCTGAGGAAAAAGATCTCCTATGGCAAGCCCATCTGGAAGAACGCGAGCCAGGGCCTCCCCGAGTGATATCGGGTTCTCCCCAAATCGAAGTTCATCCAGATCGGCGATCGGAGCTAAGGAGGCCGTCACCACGCCACAGGAGGTAAAGAGGCCGCAGCGGACAGCTCCAAGCCATTTACCTCATCCTCGGACAGAGGAACTAACGCATGCCCGGGCAAGCATTCATCATCCGTAGCAACAAGCGAGCCAATCACGGCCAACTCCTGCACGGTAAACTTGCCCGTGGCCGTGAAGTTCCGAATCTGTGTCCGGACCGGCCTCATCTTGAGCCGATTCTCATTATTCGGCCAAGTCATAAAATCCTCGGAGTTTTTGTACTCCTCCACGGCTTCTTTGCGGGCCTGCGCGGCATCCTCTCCCTCTCCCAACTCAAAGCTGCGTAAGGGGTAGCAGTTTCTCGGAGAGCTCATCCGCCTTAGCCTCAGGGAGTTTGGCCGACTCCTCGGCGGCCCCCGGCTTGGTCGCGAGCTCGTTATTTCTTTGCTCGAGTGGTTCTTGTGCCGCGGAGCTCATCCGTGACCTTTCGCCTTTTGAGGCTTTTCTCGGCTTCGGTCACCCTATCTGGAAACCCCTCGAGATCGGTCTCCTTAGTGGATAGGGCTTTCTCCTTCTCATCAAGAAGGGAGTTTAAGGTCCCCACCTTCTCTGAGCTGCTCCGGCTCGCGGAGTTTGCTCGCGGAGTCCTTAGTGTTGCTCTCCAACTCCACGGACAGGCTGTCGCAAGTCTCCCTCAGCCTCATGGCCTTGTTGCCCACCTACGAGGAAGAAAGTCGAGAATTGTGTGGATACAAAGGCTAAGTGAAGATACCGCGAGGAAAGGTCCCTACCTCGCAAGTAAGGGCAATCCCAATATCTCCCATCGGGGCGATGGGTTCTCCTTCTCGGCCACATGGTGGTAGAAGTCGAGGGGCAAAGCACGTTGATCAACCCAATACCCACGGCAGAGTGCAGGAGGACCAGGGCATATAAATCCACCCCGGTGATAGCGGGCACTTCCCCACTGCTTCCTCTTATCCACATGCCTCCTCGCGGGTGGCCAAGGAGGTGGGTAAGATACTGCAGCGAGATGGTCCCCGCGGTAGGAGCAGTGGTGGAAGCAGAGCAGATGCGGTTGAGCCCCCGGCGCATGGGTCTCCACCACCTTGCAGGACTTAGAAGCCCTCTCCTTGTGCGTTGGGTCCGCATCCCTCTCATTCCTCTTAGAGTCCCTCGGTGGCGGAAGGAATTGTGCGGCGGGAGAGGTTGCGCGGAGGCGTTGGCGGAGGAGGACCCACAGGGGGTGGAGGCAAATTCTCGGTGGTAGGAATGACCTTGGGAGCGAGAGAGAGGCTCCCCGCTCTTCCCTGCGACAACGGGCACGGTCTTATCCTTGGTAGGGACCCTCCCAATACGGTTTGCCTCTTGTTAGCGGCCTCACTATTGGCTGCTTGTTCTTGGCCTTCATCGAGCGGCACTTAGGGAGCCATCGGAAGTTATACTCCTCGGGGTCTACTCACGGAGGAAAAGAAAATGGTTAGAAGGCAAATCAAAGAATCGAAAGCAAAATAAATTGGCAAACGAGTTTTTGAAAAGTCGAGAGGCCAGATGAGTTCGGGAGGATCGCACTCGGCGCCCGGCATGCGGGTCTTACGGTCGGCCTGAAATTGATAGTGCTCGTGCACCCTCTCCAATCGGGGGTCGCGGGGCGAAGGCTCTATTTTACTCACTGCGGGGGCATGTGGGGCGCCTCACTGCGAGGAGCCACCCCGGAGTAGATTAATAGGGAGCTCATCTACGACAATTGTGCCCACATCATAAACGGGCTCCTCCCGCTATCAGTAAAGGGCCGAGATGCCTCTACGTGGCACGGCGCATAGCATCGGTAGAAGATGGGTCCGAATAGCGATAGCGGCCACCTTCATCGGGCTGGACTTGAAGGTTTGGGGAAGGGCCGACCAAAACTGGACTCAATGACCAAACATCCCTCTGGTTCCATTGGTCCAAATTTGTTTGAAGGAGTTAGAAAGTCAGGGTTGAATAGTTCCTAGCCTTGAGACTCGGGATGTTGCGGGTGACTGGTTTTGATAATAGGCGTACAGCACGGCCAGGGTAGGTTCATGGCCCGGGAATGCGAGACGGCTATGAAGGAAACTATAGCCCTATTGGTATTGGGAGTCGGATTCGTGGGGAGAGCGGGATTGAACTCCGAGGAAAAAGTAGAAGAATGGGTCCGGGGGCAATCTCGGGCCATTCTCAAATTGGGCACCATAAAAAACTAAGGCCCTATTGTCCTCGCGGACATCGGCTCTTTACGGCGCAGACTTGTCTTTATCCTTCAAATGTACGTGCCCGAGTGCGGACACGGAAAGCTTTGCGGTCGACGTTGTACACTTGGTAAATATCCTCCTCCCAGTTGAGGGTAGCCACCTCCTTGGTTTTCTTAATGCGGCCACGACCAGGGTTCACCTCAGCAGCCGGCCTCTTACCCTTATTCCAGGAAGGGGCCACCTCTGCCTCCTCCTCAGAGTCAGGGTCAGAAAAGGCATCCACAATATTCGTGGTCTCAGCGGCCTTCTTAGAGGTCCCTGCAGCCCTCCTAAGTTCGACCTCGCGGTCATCCTCCTCGGTCTCCGTGCTCGTCGAGCCAAAGAGACCGATTTCATCACCACGGGCAGAGGTTACCTCAGGTTCGCTATCCCCGCCTCAGGTGCTGGAAATTCAGAGGCTCCAGCTCCTCGCTACTACTCAGTTCAATTGTGTTGGCACCAGGGGCCGCTGGCACAACATTGGGAAAAACAGTCCTCAAGGGCAGAACATCTAGAGGGTCATTCAGGTCCCCGGTGCTCGGTGCCCGCACCTCATTAGTTTGATCGGGATCCATTAGTTCACACTTCTCCCAGTCAGTTATTTGTTCAGGGATACGAATCGCTCTCCTCGCATGAAGTTCAACGGCGTTGGCTTTGATCTCTCTCGCGGGGAAACCTGCACAAAACCCCCATTACAAAATTTCTTAGCCTACGAGAATCTCCCAACACCAGTACATCCCGTGTAACGACCCCAACCCTAGGCACCAATTTCAGTATTATATTATATGCTTTTAAAATTAATGTTAACTTTATGTGACCGTTGATGTCTTTAATTTCTTATTTTTACGATAGGATGGTTGGGAAAATAATTTTAGAATCTTGGGATTGCTAGAGAAATTAAATAAAGTATCTTGGGGGAAAATAAAAAATAGAAAAATAAATAAAGAGTAAGATAAATTTAAAATGTGGGTAGAATAAATAATTGGGTTAAATGGTTAAATTAAGTGGAAGCCTTTAGTTAGTTGTGAAGGGGGGCCAAAATGTTTACTTCCTCCTAAAACCCCCCAAGTGTCCACTCTCCCCATACTCCCTCTATCCTTCCCCCACTTCCCTTCTTACTCCTATAACCTCCTCATTCCTCTCCTTCATTTTCTTCTTCTTCCTTCTTCAAAGAAATCATCCATGGAAGCTTACTTGAAAGCCTTGCTTTCCAAAATTCTACCAAGTACAATTCTCTTCCATTTTCAAATTCGAGTGTACTTTTGAGCTTGGGACAACTAGAGGAATCAATAAAGCTAAGAAGATCCTCATTTCATCCTAAAATCATAAGGTGAGTTATTATGATTTCCCCTTCTATGTGATGTTCATAAACTATTAAATGTTGTTCTTATTGTTGAAATGGTTGATTGATGCTTAGAAACCTTCTTGGAGTTGAGGAATTTAGTAAATGCTTTAGAATGTTGTTGTTGGTTAAGAAAGTGGGTCAAGAGGGTAAGCAAATGGGTTTAATTAAAGTAAGAAGTTCAAACTTGGAATGAGGTAGTTAAATGGGTGGAATTAGATTAGAAGATTTTTAGCTTGAAATAAGATGATGAAATGGGTGGTAACTTAAGTAGTAAATAATATAAGTCTATACTATTTTGGGTTTGGATGATTTAGGTTGAGGATTGAAAAGTTAGAAACCATTTTGGTGTTCATGGAAATAAGGGTGTTAAAAGGAAAAGAATGTAAGTAAAAGGGATTAGAATTGGGCGAGGGCTGAATCGCCACTTGGGCGGTCGCCCATGGGGGCTCGAGCGGCCGCCCATGTGGCCGAATCGGAGTGCATACTTTTCCTTCTTGGGCGGTCGCCCAAGTCATCTTGGGCGGTCGCCCGTGTTGCCGAACTTCCCAGTTTTCCGTTCTTGCTTTGATTTTTGACAACAACCTCGTGGTATAACTCCTAACCATTGTAAATTAGTGGAACCTAAACCAACCCCGAGATATGAATTAATCCTTTTAACTTAAGTTATAGGTAGAACACTTGAGTCACTTAAGGATACCTTAAATGGGTTAAAATGGAACTAAGGAAGCACTTTAGACCCGACTTAGAAATTGTTTGGCAATCTTGTTTGGCCACTTATCAAATGTAACTTCCACTTGGTGAATTGAGTTGGGACCTTCATAGAGGCCATATATTGTTGTATAATGACTATGTAGGGTGGATTGATGATACTTCATTGCCTTACTTGAGTTCACATTCATTGATTATATTATGCTTAGTGTACTACATAAATGTTGCACTATGATATTGGTTGAACATGAGTATATTTTACCATGTTGCTATATTGTTTATCCCCTTTGTGGATTATATTTCAAGTAACTATTATGTGCTTGATAATTTGTTAATCGGCTGATATTGGGGGTATAACATAATACGATCAATTATGGAAGTGTGACCTAATGTGATCGGATTATGTTATACTGTGGCGAATCCCCCACGTGGCCACGGGTTGGGGTATAGTATCTGTATTGAGCCAAAAGCCTTACCGAGTTGCTACTATCTTATTTGGTTCACCGAAAACGGGTCTTATAAGATGTGAGTATTGCTTAGCGGCTCACTAAGATTGGAGTATTATTATACCCAATGTTGTACGACTATTGTTCGAGACGAAAAAAGGTAAACGAGTAATGTAAGGTGTTTACTTTTTCCAATGTGTTATATGCAACTTGTTATGTGTTGCATCTTATATGGCATATTGGCACGCATTCATAATAGCTTGCTGAGATTTATTTTCACCCCTCTCCCTTTAATGTTTTAGATCCCGAGACAGGTGGACCGACCAAGTGAGGGCGGAAAGGAGTTTAGAAGTGGTATTTTGGAAATTGTCGGGTTATGTATAGGTTGGTGTAGAAAGTGTATGTTGGTATAATTCTTTTAAAGGGTTGTATTCATAAACTTTAATTCTATTTTATATTCGATATCTTTTTGTAACTAAAACCGTTTATTACTTTCAAGGTTGGTCAACTCTCCCTCTAATGTGGAAAGAGGTAGAGTATTTTGAAATGGTTGTGTTTATGTTTGAAAGTTAAATCAAGTTTTTAAAGTTTAGGATTTTTGGGTTAGTTTGAGGACGCTCCAGCTCGGACACGTGTAGGTTCCGGGTCGGGGTCCTCACATCCCGGTTATATATATATATATTCTCTTGCCCTCCCACAACCGGGGTGGGACGAACGGCCCCCAATCTGCTTTCTCACAGAAATACAGAAAACACCTAAGGGATAGCCTTATCCACCCCAATCCTACCTTCCTAAAGATACCACCAGTCCGTTTACAGACGGCAAAGATATCAGGGGTGGACCCATCTCCTAGTTCTATGGGACGGCGGGGTCCAAATTCGCAAGTGGTCATTTCGTTCAAAACCCAGAAAAGAAAAAATAGAAGGAGATGAAGAAGAAAAACACCCAACAAATACTTACGAAGGAAAACTTGAAGGTTGGATTCGGAGAAACACTAGCACGGATTTCGCAGCAAACAATTTCTCTCTCTAAGCTCTTCGAAGGTTTGGAAACGGTAAAAGGGTTGGAGGTTTAAGGGTTTGGTATTTATAAGGCCTACCTATACGGGTTAACCCGTTAACCCGTATTAATTAGCCCACAAATCCTACCTCGGACCCTGAACCGTCTCCAACGTTTGAAAATTCGAAAATTAAATAAATTTTGCATTTATTGCCCCCCTTGGATGAGCGACACGTACCCCTGTACGTACCACTAACCCGTCTTTTCATCTGCCAAGGGGCCCAACTGTTAACAGGGAGGCACACCGTACGAGGGACCACGTGTCACTCACTGGTGCCTCCCGAACGTTCCCATAGGCCCATGGGGCCAAGCAACAAACAACAAAAAGCGCTAACACTGGTGCTCGCCAAAACGGCAATCCAATCCTACCGAGCTTCTAGTACCTCCTCGCTCAGACCATAAATAATCACACTCGGAGCTAGGGGCCATTGATGAGCCCGGATCTACTGGACCGGGCCCGCGCTCGGTCTGGTCCAAGAAACCAGTGACGTGGCAGTTCCTAGACCGCTGGGGGGGGGAGACCGCGGACAGATAGGCCCTTGAGGTCAAGACCGCGTCCCTCCCCGCATTAATCCTATCAAAGACCGGAAGGATCCTGACCGCTATACTCGTGCCCGCACGACCTGTGACCGTTGGGTCCTTGCCCGCAGATTGTATGTCCGCGGGGACCCATGCCCGCAGTAGGCGTGACCGCATCAACCGTGCTCGCGTCATATACCTTTGACTGCGGCCACAAAGTTGACCGCGGGCACGTATGCCTCGCTTCCCTGTTAATATCAAGCCTTGCGAGCAAGTTAGCTTACCGGCTCGACAGCCACTGCCGGCTCCCCCATCACGCATTCAATGCGGCTCGCCGGCGCCTACTATTCCATTTAATGCTCCAAGCCGGCCACACGGCTCATGTCACTTTGATCATGTCCCTTGACAGTCAATGTTCCCTCCTTGACGGGGCCAGTCTGCGGACACGTGTAGGCGGCCAAATACCAAAATGCCCCCAGGCCGATCTCGTGCTTACATCAACAAGCACCATGGCATTGCCTATAAATAGAAGGCCTTTACCCCCTTGGGCAAGGTAAGTTCCATAGACAATTGAGTAAGTCATATTACTCTAAACCCTAAACACACACACACTCCAAGGTATTCAAAGCCTTATTATCTCAGTATTCTTACTCTCACACCCGAGGGCCTGAGTTGGAGTAACATCCAACTTTGACCTTAACGGTGCTTCATTGTGTTGTGATCTAGGTACAAACAAACCACTTAAATATCCTAGCCAGATATCCTCGAACCGCTCCTAACCCTGAACAGCTTGGCGTCATCACAATCCACTAAACAACACCCAAACCGACACATAATTAAAACAAGAGTATAGAGGCTCATTTAACCCCTAAAAATAAAAAAAAATAAAAAAATTAAAATATAATTAGCACTAGTGATACAGCATGAAGAATAACAAAATCGTGAAGTTTCAGGAACTTGATGAACAAAATCAGAAATTCCCATTTTGATTACATTAACTGTCATCTAAATCTAAGTATTTGTAGTGGAAAAAAAAATGCATAAAGAAATGAATTTTGTGATTGAACCGAGCGTTAAATCAATAAGATGAAAATATTAAGGGGGAGCGGCGAATTTGTACCTTTAGCTGGAGCCATTTCGGCGCAAACAACCCTAAACCTAATAAGAATCAACTAAACTCCTGCAAAGACAAAAATCGATGAAAATCAAATTATATATTGAGTTGTTCATCAATAAGTGATTTAGTGTGTGTGATTTAGAGAGGGGAATTGGGTGAGATTTGAGAACCGTCATTTTCATTTTTAAGTATATTACACAACTTTATAAATACAGACTTCACAAAAACTAATATAAAATTGCACAAAAAAAGAACATGGTTATAGCAGAAAATAGATGGACATACCTCTTCCATGAGCTTGACAATTGAGTCTTGATTGGCTTGTTTTAGGGCACTGTTGTGAGATGGAGAAAGATGAATTAATGAGCCTCTAGAATGAGAAAGGGGGCAGTAGGATTTTGATTGTTAGTGGATATGATCAAACTATACGAGGGTAATGATGAGATTATAAAAAACTAGTAAAAGCCCGTGTCCGAGGACATGTTTTTTTTTTTTTTAATTAAGCCCGTGTCCGAGGACACATTTTTTTTTTAATTTAAAAAAAAATAAAATTTAAGGGCAAAATGGGAAAGGGACAATTCAGTGAGGGTAAAATGGAAAATTTGGCAATTGGCACTATTCATAGTACTGTTCACATGGTGAGCTGGACAACTACCATTTATACTATAGATATGTGAGGGTAAAAGTGGGATAATAAAAAATTGTCAAGCTTTCAATTTCTTTCCTTCCAATTCCTCTCGATTTTGGCAGGAAAGTTTTGGGAGGAAAATCCTAAAAAAACTCCTTCTCTTTCTTTCCTCTTCCTCCTAAAAAATCTCGAAAGCAAGCTACGTTTAGGATTTTTTTTTTTAAATTTCCTTCCCTTTCTTTCCCTTTCTCTCCATTTTTAAACTCGGAAGCAGGGCATTAGGGAGAATGTTGTCGTGGTTTATAGAACTCACTTAGTAGACTTTGTGGCAGAAACATCATTTAAACTTGCGGACAACGAACTGGGAAAAAGAAATAGGGTAGAAACCCAAGAAACCCAAGAAAGTTCGGACTCAAAAAGAGAACCATCCAAAGAGCGACCACAAGAAGTATGGACTCTATTCGTTGACGGATATGCGATCAAGCTATTAAGTGGCGCATGCATACTCCTGATCGCACCATGCGGGAAAAAATTCGAAAGAGCTTTAAGATTAAAGTTTGAAGAATCAAACAATCAGGCCGAATACGAAGTAATTATAGCAGACATGAAACTAGCCAGAGATATAGGAGTCCCAAATATTGAAGTAAACAGTAACTCTCATAGTGAATCAAATAAAGGGGGAGTATGACACGAATAAATCAATATTAGCCAAGTACTGCGGTATAGCAAAATTCCTTCTCAAAAGCTTTAAATACTATGAGATGAACCAAATAATGAGAGAGGGCAATACAGAAGCAGACCTTCTCTCCAAAATCACCGAGCAAGAAATTGAAGATCTAAATGCGGATTGCCAAATCGAATTCGTAGAAGCACCTGCCGATCAAAATAATTATAGATTTTCGTATAAACTAAATTAATTATATATACATATAAATCTAAAGTCAATTTAAGTTGATGATAACTTTAAATTCATTGTACACAAATTTGAAATTTAAAAGAAAACAAACAACTATAGAGTCACATTTTCACTAAATTGTACAATAATTATATTTTAATTTATAAGATTTTTTAATTTATGGTTGTGGGATCTAAAATTATAAATGGGTCTTCTGAAAAAATATAATCTTATTATTTTATCAATTTTTGTATTTTTTTTTTTCAATTGGCTCAAGTCGTGATCAAACAAATTTATTATTTTATAGAGTTCATTAATTTATTTTTATATAGTGTTAATTTAATAAGCTTCTATCGTGTATATGGGCATCACACGCAGAGGCGGACCTAGGACATTTGATGGGGGTGCAAGTGCACCCTCCCAATTTCTCCATTCATTAAAAAATATATAATTTATTTACAGATTTTGTGTATATATTTATATGTAGTGCATAAATTATTCATTTAGCAGTCTTAGCTTAGTTGGTTAAATATAGGTCTTTTAAATTCCATTGTTTCTAATATAATTTTTCTATGTAATTACGCGGACCCTCTTTTAATAGCTTTTGAATCCGTGTCACTAATACAATAATAATGTCACTAATACGATAATAAGGTGTGCCGAGCATAAAAGACATACACCATCCACATACACATACACAGTTTCAACACCCAAACCACTTTCAACACCCATTATATCACTCTATATATATCAGCTTCTGTGTCCTTCGCCTAATTTATCAATTATATTTCAACTTTTACACCCTGCAATAGTTTTGTTTATAAAAATTCAACACCCTTCCAACTCATCATCCTATATCTCATCACTTTTATTTTATTTTATATTTTTTATTTTTATGATTAGTAAAATTATTATTATTATTATCATTTATAATTAAATAAAAATACTTCACACTTAATTAATTTTTTGTAATTGCAATTAAATAAATACGAGAAATGACGATAATTATTATTAAAAATAATAAAAGTTACAATTAAGAAATTTATATTTAAAAAAGAGAGTTTTTTTCTGTATCAAAATCAAATGAAACAAGTCTCTATTTATATTTATAGAGGAATTTTTTTTTATGAATTTTGGTGTAAATAAAATTAACTTATATAAAATAATTGAGATCAAAAAATTCGGGAAAAAAAAACTGAAATCCAACCAGCCAATAATAGTCTGCCAAGTGTCCCAATAAAAAAAAGAGTTAAGCCAGCAGCGATGCGCCTTTGTCAACGCGCGTGTATCGCACGCGCCATCTCCGCCCAATGAATGGACGCCACATGTCTCCTCAGTTGGGTCCCTCTCTTTTAATCAACATGTTGTAATTTTACAACACAATTTTTTTCAACACCCCTTCAATACCCCATGTAATGGTTTCAATACCCTTAACCCCCTTACAACACCCCCTTCAACACCCCGTACACGGCTTATAACATATGTGCACTCGTTTTGGGTCATCTGAAGGACAAGGGACCAATGACAAAGGCATATATTTGGCAAATTATTAATAGCCACAAATTTTGATGTCTCCTTTTGTTTCATGGAAGGTTTTAACCAACTCCACTCCACCTCTTAGAAATGGCCCAAGAGCCTCTTCAAGCGACGTACTACTCTTTGGCCACTGCCAAATGTAATAACTTTTTAAGATAAGAACATCAACAGATCATTATATAAGTATCTCAACAGATCATTAAGAAGAATCACTTTTCATGCAACTTCTACTTAATTATCTAAACCTGCACTTAAGTGAACAGTGATTCAAGTTCAATATTCCAAATCCTATTCATCTTGTATAACTAATTTATCAAATTATTCTCATATTGTATACTCCCTCCTATTAGAAATAAGGGAGAGAGAGACGAAGTCAATCAAACATGGAAGAGAAGAATTGAATTGAATGACTCAATTGATTATGATGCTAGAGATACATATTTATAGGGTTACAATGAGGAGGTAATCTCCTAGTAGGAGAAGGTTTCTAATTCCTAGAAGGAAAAGGTTTCTAATCTAATACAAAGACTTAGTTTCCTAATCTAATACAAAGATTTAGTTTCCTAATCTATATTAACAATATATACTTGAATATAATATAATGATATTATATTATATTCCTAATATGCCCCCGCAAGATGGACGTTCTTTGGATAAGTCCAATCTTGAAGAGTGATGAGATGAACCGGGTTTGATGATGAGTTGAAGATGTGTTCCCGGACATGTGTGTCATTTCAGAAGAGATGTGGTTCCTCGCATCCAAGGTGGTGATAGGTTGGAGCATGACTACGTCGAAGACGGTGGAGTTATGGAGAGGGGTTTTTGGTTTTGCCGAGGGGGGGTTTTGAAGTAGGGGGAATTGATTTCGGCTAGGCCGAGGGGGTTTTGAAGTTGGGGTTATGCACGTGGAGTCACCTTGTACAAGTAGGGGTTTTACCCCTCACGCGTGAGACGAGCACGTGGAGTCACCTTGTACAAGTAGGGGTTTCACCCCTCACGTGTTGGTCATAGGGTTTTTGTAAAAAAAAAAATTAGGGTTTCGATCGAAAGGGGTTTTTGAGCCGAGGGAGTTGAATAACAAAAAGGTTTAATTAGGATTTCGGTCAAAAGGATTTTTGAGCCGAGGGGTTGAATACCAAAAAAAAATTTGGGGTTTCGGTCAAAAAGGGTTTTTGAGCCGAGGGGGTTGAATACCAAAAAAAAAAAAATTGGGATTTTCGATCAAAAGGGTTTTTGAGCCGAGGGGGTTGAATACCAAAAAAAATTGGGGTTTGAAGGAGGCGAGGGAGAAGGGTGAGGCGGTTGTTTTAGGTTTTAGCCGAGTTTTGTGTGAGGGAGGAGAAGGGGGAAGGGGTGCGGCTATTTAGGGTTTGCCGTGGGTGGGCGGGTTAGAGTTTTTCGAGATTGTTTGAAGGTGGTGGTGGTTGTTTCGGCCTTGGGGTTTTGGTGTATAAGGGTTGTCTTTGGGTGGGGCGGTTTTGATGATGGTTGGTGGAAGCTTTGGTGGTGAGGTTTGGCGGAGAAGTTCTTCTATGGATCTTAATGCTTTGATACCATATTAGAATAAAGGGAGAGAGACGAAGTCAATCAAACATGGAAGAGAAGAATTGTATTGAATGACTCAATTGATTATGATGCTAGAGATACATATTTATAGGGTTACAATGAGGATGTAATCTCCTAGTAGGAGAAGGTTTCTAATTCCTAGAAGGAAAAGGTTTCTAATCTAATACAAAGATTTAGTTTCCTAATCTAATACAAAGATTTAGTTTCCTAATCTATATTAACAATATATACTTGAATATAATATAATGATATTATATTATATTCCTAATACCTCCCTCCGTTCATCTAGAAGCTTCATCATTTTAGCATTAACAAAGAATAAAAAAAAAAAAATGATGAGTGAAAAATGGGTTGTGAGAGGGAAAAAGTAAGTAAATATGACAAGTGGGATCCACAATTTTAATGTGTGAGAGGAAAAGTTAGTGAATAATACAAGTGAGACCCAAAATTTAAGTATGTGAGAGAAAAAATGAATAAGTTTGACAAATAATACCCACATTTAGAGTCGGTCTGGGGAGAAACGCGTTTCTCCGTGCTTCTGGAGAAACGGGGCTTGTTTTGTCGCGCGACATCATAAGCCAGTTTCTGGATATACTTTCATCAGCTTCTGGATATCCAGAAGCTTTGGAAAGGATATCCAGAAGCTTTGGAAAGGATATCCAGAAACCAAATATTTTTTCTGGATATCCTTTACAAAGCTTCTGGATATCCAGAACATTGAATATGGATATCCAGAAGCTTTGGAAATGATAGCCAGAAAAAATATTTGGGTTCTGGATATCCTTTCCAAAGCTTCTGGATATCCAGAAGCTTTGGAAAGGATATCCAGTTGTGGTGGCTAAGTATATCGCGCGACAAAACAAGCCCCGTTTCTCCAAAAGCGACGGAAAAACGCGTTTCTCCCCAAATTTTGTGTCACATTTATTATCATTTTAAAAAAAGTGAAATTTCAGATCAAATAAGACGAAGGGAGTATTACTTATTTGCACATAATAACATGTAGGACCCGTAGGACAATGGTCATAAAGACCGATAAAGTTACCACTTTGGGTCCAAAAAAATAGTCGTTCCATTTTACAATAAGGTTCATATCAAAAGTTTGCACTTATATTAAGAAAAATGAGTAAACAGTCATTCTAGAGTTGAAGATTACATGTATTTATATCGACAAATTTGTCCATTTACAATTCATAAAGTACATGTTAATTAAGTGTTGCTTTTTTTAATTAATAAAGTGTGATCTTTATTTCAGAATTTATATGTATACTAAAAGTCCGTGTTCGAGGATACGTGTTTTTTTTTTTAGTTTAAAGAAAAAAATTAAAGGGTAAAATGGGAAAATGACAACTTAATGAGGGCAAAATGAAAAATTTGGCATTTGACACTATTCATTGTACTGTTCATGGGATGAGGTGGACAGTTCTTATTTATACTATAGATATATAAAAAATAGAAATTTACTCTGGGATGGGATGGGATGGGACGGACGGAAAGTAATAATTTTGGGATACAAATTTCTTAGTCTTATTTTATATATATATAAAAAAAGTTGAGGGATATGTTCGAAGAGTTGACTTTTGGCTCTAAATCACACAGTGTTTTCTCTATTATGTTCACGCTCAGAATTTCAACTGTGCTTCATTTGATAAGCTGAGATGATAACTTATTAGTAATTGTTTAGCAAACTGATCGAATAATAATTGAGGTTATCAAATTCGTATTCCAAAATCCAAGTCAAATAATGGGAACATGTGAAGTTGCATGCCACCACTTTGGACCAACTTCAACATAAAAAAAAAATATATATATATATATATATAAATAAAAATAAAAATATTCCAAAATGTCGACATCCATCAATTTCTTTCCCTCAAACAAGTGAGGAAAAGAATTGCATTCCAACTTGTTCTTGTGTTTATAGATGCATTATTTCATAATTTCTCTTTTCGAATTTAAAACTGCGGAATCGTTTTTTCTTTTTTTTCTTTTTTGGTCAATTAAATTGAATTCAGATAGAAATATGTATATGAAAAAAATTAATGTTTTTTTTAAATCATAGTAAAATGTAAATCAAGATCGATAAAGGCTGTGTTTCTAATTAAGAAAAACAATTTATTTCATAATAAATGTTCCATTTTTAATAAATTAAACTTTTTATTTCATTATAAATATCATATTTTTCATTTCGGTCATATTTCTTACTAAGAAAAAGATTTAATGAGATTTTATCATTGTTCGAGCAATGTACAAATTCGTAAAACATATTTTTAACAAAAAAAATAATAAATCGAATATAATACTCCCTCCGTCCAAACCTATGTGCCCATTTTGTCATTTTGGGCGTCTCAAACCTACATGCCCATTTCCTAAAATGGCAAAGAATCTTTACTATTTCCTCCACTCATTCTCTCTCCTATTTTACTTTTATACTCACAACACCAATCAACTTTACTATTATTTTCTTTCCACTCATTCTCTCTCATATTTTACTTTTATACTCACAACACTTTTTTCATTACCCACTTTTCTTAATTTCCGTGTCAAAACACCAAATGAACACATAAATTTGAGACGGAGGGAGTATCATATATAATATAAACAACAAAACTATTTAGAGCCTCCAGAAAAGGCCACGTCAAATGCCACGTCATCAGCTCCATTTTCAACTCATTTTTATTCCAATTGGTCAGCCATTTTTTTATGCTATCACCGAAAATTAAAAATAAAAAAAATAAAAGCCTAAAATTCTGATAATGAAATTGAAATTTAGATAAAATTTAAAATTTTGATAAGATATATCTAACTTTAAATTTCTAGATTATATTTAGCTGTAACAATTTTTCAAATGTGGATAATATATTCCGATAAATCTAAACTTTTTGAAATTTAACTAAGATGTCATACGATATATATATATATATATATATATATTGTATTAACTTTTATCTTTAGTTCGATAATTTCATCAGAATATCAACTGTTTCTCCATTGCAACAGTTAAAAGATGTTCATGATCTGTCATCCAAACATATAATTCCTCACATGGAGCAAAAGATCCGTATACTTAATCAAGAGGTGTTCTCTTGCCGCTTTATATCATTCATCCAGAAGAAAGTAACTCACCTCATGCTAGCCAATTGTTTACGCATGCCACTCAATTTGACTTCTTATATTCCATAGGTTTCTGCAACAAGAAAAGGCTTCAGAAACCAAATAAAAAATTTATGGTGGAGAAAAGGAAAAGAAGATATACCCGGATAATCCAAGTGTTTACATGTATGTCCTAAGATTTTGTAATAACTATTCAGCTGTTAAATGCTTTTACTTACGTCCATGTGTTCTAATTTGGTTGTATGAGTACAATTGAAGGTACACTTTTAGCTCCATTGAATCCCAAATAAGAGTTCTGGGAGATTAAGCCTTCATGTTGCGAGATTATGAACTTGATTTATCAAACTACCGGCTACTTTCCACAGATTACAAGCTTGATAAAGCAGGGAAACGATATCTTTGGTGTACAGGTACTTTTCGTTCTGTCTTTGCAAATTATGATTTATTTATTTCACCTCAGGATTATGAAACTCGAGCAATTTTTATTCAGATGCATTTTTTATTTGTAGTTTTTGTATAGAAGTTCAGTCATTTCTGATTAATTCTCCCTGTTGCTACATACTTGCAAGCTATTGAACAAACAGATCTCATTATGCCGAATGCATGCACGGTTATTGGGTCCTCAAGTACATTACGAACTATTCCTATGTAATTCTGGAAGGTTTTCCTTATATATATCCTCATAATGCGGAGACTTATCTCTCATGTTTGGGTTTTGAAATTCTGTATGTGCGTATTGGCTCCTAGCAAACTTGGGAGTTCTTATGCCACTGATTGATACAAAAGCCTTTCCTACGCATATGTTCTGTGATGTCCCTTATATACTCTTTACATTGTTGAGGAGGCATAAATAGCTTTTCAAAATCATATTGATGCAGCTATACTGCTCATTCTGTTTCATGCTACGCATTTACGAGAAAACATTTTCTGAAACTTTACACTGTTTTTGGTCCAAAAATCAGTTTTGATCACAAGTATTGCGTTTAATAGTAAACAAGGGGAAATTATTAATGTGTGTTTTGCTGCTAAGTTGATTAATTTTGGGTACTCTTTGATTCGCCACTCATTGCCTCTGCTGTGCCTGTTACTTTAAATTGAGCAATTACTGAAGTTTGCTGGAAAGTTAACTAGAGCCTAGCAGGAGGACCTTATTACTGCTCAACATCATATGATTCTTAAAATCCTTGATTTATTTGATTTTTCTTTTACAACTGTAAATAATTTCTATAAGAAATAAGCAGAGGCACATTGTTGATATAAATCATACTAAATCAAAATGGAGTACAATATATTGAAACAAGCTTGCTTTCCAACAAACTTGTAGTTTGGCTGTCTATTTTTGTACATTCATTCTTAAGTTTACCTGCTTTATTCTTTTGCGTCATGAGCCTTTGATTTTGCGAATTGTTCATTCGGCCAAGCTGACTCTTTGTCCGTGCCTTTTTGCAGGAAATGATGGGACTGACGTATTTCATGTTGGATCAGTCAAGAAAGGATGCTGAGTATTGCATGGAAAATGCTTTTACCACATATTTAGTATGTTACTTCTCTTTTGCAGAAGATCATGTTAGCTTTTGGTCAAGTTTGGGTGTTTATTTTCATTAATTTCAAGCTCTTTACTATATTTTATTTTATGAACTTCATTATCCTTAATCTCATACTCTAAATCTTTGAGATATACATTTGTTCAGCCTACTTTGCTGCAATTTGTTGTGTGTGCTGAGTTTATCGAGCAATGCATCACATGGAAGCCCAAACTTTAAAATCAGTCTTGGATTCTGAATAAATGATAGAAGGGAGTAGGATTAAGACAAGAAGTCAAACATGAAAGAAAACATGGGAAAGAGAAGTGATAAAAATGAAAAATCCAAGACATGTTATCTCCCTCCGCTAAAATCATGAAATCCGCGACAGGCGCCCAATGTACTGAAGATAAACTGTAAAGACACGGAAAGATCTCATGAGCATAGGAAGTAGCCACCCAAACATCGTCCAAGATTCGAATTCTATCCCCATTTCCCACCCTCAAGCAAATGAAAGGAATGTACAAACTGTGACATTGATGATAAATTTTTACGAGCTTTTACGAGATACCTGACTGCTGATACTCCCTCGGTCCCAAAATGTTTGTCCCATTTGACTTTTTTGTTTAACTTTGACCACAAATTTATGAGAGATTAATCATGTTCATGAAATTCTAAAAGTTGTTGTTGATAATATTATTAATGGTGAATCAATATGAATTTTTAGAATTTCATGAACATAATTAAATTGTCATATATTTGTGGTCAAAGTTCAACAAAAAAGTCAAATGAGACAAACATTTTGGGACGGAGGGAGTATTAGAAACCCGTCCATGCTGTGCATCCTAATATATACTCCCTCCGTCCCACGATTATATAGAATTTTTGGCCCGGCACGGAGATTAAGATAAAAAGTGATAAAGGTAATGTGTTGTGAGTGCAAAAGTAAAATAGGAGAGAGAATGAGTGGAGAGAATAGTAAATTTAAAAAGTGTTGTGAGTAGAGAGAAGTGGGTCCCATTTCCATTTTGAAAAATTATTAATTATTGTGGGACGCCCAAAAGGAAATTTTTTTGGTATTATTGTGGGACGGAGGGAGTATTGACTTTGTGCCAGCTAGAATCAGGTAAGCAAGGAATCTGTTCAAGCCATTTATCAACAAGGGAGATATTTCGACAAAACAAATTACTCCAAGTCAAACCACCTTCCTCCTTAGGGCTACACATCTTGTAATATATATAGCAAAACTATTTACAGGCTCCAGAAAATGTCACGTCAAAGGCTACGTCAGCAATTCAATTTCCAACTCATTTTTATTCCAAGTAAGACTTGATTAAGGGCATTATTGTAATATTATTAGTTAAAGTTAATTTACAATTTAAAATAAAAATTCCCTCTTAATTAGAAGTTGATTGATTTAATCAGTTTTGAAATTTTGAAAACTAATGGTTACCTAAATTTAAGGACAATTTTTGAATAATTCAAACTCTTTAGGTGATAATTGTGGAGATATAATTATTAGTAATTTTCGAAATTTAAAATAATTAGTAATTTTTGAAATTAAAAATAGATACCAGACTAAATTTCAATTTAACCATAAATTTCAATTTAAAATAATTAGTAATTTTCAAAATTTTAAAAGACATGCCAGAATAAATTTCAATTTAACCATAAATTTCGTATACAGTTTCTAGAAATCAATAGAAATTCGAAATTTAAAATAATTAGTAATTTTTGAAAATTTAAAATAATTTGTAATTTTCGAAATTTAAAAGAGATGCCAGAATAAATTACAATTTAACCATAAATTTCGTATACAGTTTCTAGAAATCAATAGAAAATCGAATTATTTGAAAATAAAAAGTATTATTCATTTAACTTCTATCTAAAATTCAAACTTGGATGGATAAGTGATGATTTTAAATTCATCTATCTTAAAAACTGATAAGAGATAATTTGACAATGTATTATCGGTTAAGGATACAATTCATATCCTACTAAATATACATAAATATTCAAAATTATCCACCGTTGAAAATAGTCTTAATTAAATATTCATTTTCAATGACAAGCAAACATTTATTACACATTGAATACCGGGATATGTTAGCAATATTACACATTTTTATTATAAAAATAAAACAATTAACTAATTTAACTCCATGAATCAAAACAATTCAGGTTTGATCCACATAAGCCCATAACAAAAAAATAACCCAATTCAATTCATGCTTGATCAACCTAGGCCCAAAAGAAGTGGGTGATCTAACAAAAATGTGATCCAAAACATTTCTGATCTCCCAAACGCCCCTTAGCGCGGAATTGGATTACCAGCCCTCCTTAGCGCGGAATTGTATTACGAGGCCTAAGTTAACAAACCTATCTTCTCTCTCGCCGTCGTCGAACCTCCATCGCCGCGGCAATGACCCCAAGTAGCTCCCCCTTTCCATTTATAATCATATCACATTATATATATATATATATATATATATATATGTATATATATATATATATATATGTATATATATATACATATATATACATATATATGTATATATATATATATATATATACATATATATATATATATATCAAAATATCCACCTCAATAGCTGTTAATTCTAACTATGCAATCATATTGGCAGCTCTCAATTGGATGATATGTATACTAATTTAAGGCCTCCACATTGCTAATGTACAAACTTCTTGGTAACAATCGCCTAATATATCGTTCTCATGTCTCAACTTAAGTGAAAACTGGTCTTATTGATAAAGCCCTCCAAGTGTTCGACGTAATGACTCAATGAACAAAGCATTTGTTAAAAAGCAAAATCAACAAAAAAGTGGATATATAACGGTGTATGAACATATTTTATGTCTAGGTTCTCTGGGAAGTGCTAGCTTTAAAATTTACTCCCTCCATGCTTAATTGAATATTCAAATTTCATATTAAAATGACAATTTGATCAGTAAGTGTGGCAGTGGCTGTTTTGAAAGGGATATACAAAGGAGTTGATGAATTGATCATTTATATGTATATAGGGAGGGAGGGATTGAGGGAAACAGTGTAGCTTGGCTGATAGGTTGGCAAATGAGGCACATATTCATAAAGGGAAAGTGACTTACTGTGGTACTCAAAGGCTAACCTTTCAAATTTGTAATGGTAGTTGGAGGTTAAGGCTCCATTTCACTCTTGTAAAAATTTACCTATTATTTTGTTAATAAAAAGCCCTCAAGACACCTTTTTCTAAAAAAAAATTAGTTTTTTTTTTTAATATTTAAAGATTTTTTTTTTGTAATATCTAAATTATCCGGGTATTTTTTATGTGATATTTATATTTCAAAAGTAGTTTTTGGTAAATGCCCCTTCAATCTTTCACATCGCCTCAAAAGGTCATTAATGATATTTCACATCAAATATTTACTGATATGTTACATAGTAGTGTATATATATATATATATTAAAGTTGGTGAAAAGAGATATAGTGATTTCATGTGGATAATTTTTTGTTAAAACTCTCATTTGTAAAGCCACATCCCTATAGACATAAAATATGTACATACAACCTCTATATAGATAGATACATCATACATAGTATTATCTTTAATACATTAGTACATTTTAATACTCTGTGTATTGTTTTTAGATTAAATGGAGTGTTAGCAAATATCCCATTCCACTATTTCATTTTTATGTTTTATATTTTAATTTTAATTTTTTGCAAAAGTTATATTTATACAGTATAAAATTTCGTCTTAAATTTTTTTAATAAATAAAATTTATAACTTATCTATATATTATACTCCCTCCGTTCCAGCTCAGTGGAGATCAAAAATTTGGGCATACCGATTAAGGAATAATGAAAGTGTTGTGAGTAGGATATATTAAATAGGAGAGATGATGAGTGGGAGGAATAGTGATTTGATTGGTGTTGTGAGTGTAAAAATGGAGTAGATGGAGTTGGAGAGAGACTGAGTGGGGGGAATAGTGAAGATTCATTTTCATTTTGGGTAGTCTCCACTGAGCTGTGACAAATCAAAAAGGAAATAAGTCTCCACTGAGCTGGGACGGAGGGAGTATATGATTTGTTATTTTATTTTTATTTATTTTTAGACTGTTGTTAAATTATTAACATTATCTAAATATATGTTCACTAATATTTGAGTTTTTTTAGATTATACAAATGTATAGATCATTTATGAAAAGAAAAACGCATCTTACTGATGTGGACAACGATTCCATTAATTTATCGCAACGATTTTCTCAACGATTACCATTGGCGGATATTTCTAATGGTAATTTTATTGAATTTTGTCAATTTTGAAGTATTTTCATTAGAAAGACAAATTCTAAAAAAAATTGTTTATATATATATATATATAATGTGATTTTTTATATAAAATTGTTAATTAATTTAGATCTAAGATAATAATACTTGATATACAGGTATTGGTGTGAACCATACAAATGAAAATCTTACTCCTAATTCAAGTCACGACCGTGGATTTATATGTATGATTTTCTTTGTTAATTTACAATATTTTTCCTATTTTATTTTTATTTTTAATTTCTTAATAATCTTTTATTAAAGAATAATTATTTTTCTTATTCAGCTAAATTTACGAGCATGGCATCAAGTGTTCATAACACTTTCCACGGCACGCTCCTTGAGCAAAAAAAAATTGGACGACCGAGAAAAACTATTTCTTCTTCTTTGGATTTTATTACGACAAATTTGTTAAAATACGGTGAGAAAAGAAAAATCGGGAGACCAAGAAAGGTAGCTGCTTCTATTTTGGAATCTTCAAAGATAAATTTGGATGTTGATGGATTCAGTTCTGCAATTGAAGTTGAATTAATGAAAAACAGTCATATATCTGGTAAGTTATATGTTTGATTTATTAGTCAACTATATATTTTAAAGAGCTAAAATAAATATATTAATGGTTCTCAACATTCTTTTGACATTGTAGGAACATATAATGTAACAGTAGCAAATAATACAACATTATTATCTCCTACTGTGAATTTAGGTAATGACTTTTTTTTAATTGTTCAACATTTGATATTTTTAAATAAAACTATTTATTATTACAAATTATTATTCAATAGTTTATGATAAAATATTTCATTAATACTAAGTCATATATTCCATAAATTTAAAGACATGCCTAAATCGGTGGGCAATGTCATTGGTGATGCGATAAATAAGCTCATTCTAGATGAGACATCTTATGACATTGATGAGATGAAAGCTGAGCACTTTAGATTACATCCTCAGTTAACAGCCGAGCAAAAGAGTGTTTATGATAAGATTATGTCGGTTGTTGATCGAGGAAACGGTGGTGTGTTTTTCCTCTATGGTTATGGTGGTACGGGAAAGACCTTCTTATGAAAAACACTGTGTTCTGCATTAAGGAGCAGGAGAGATATTGTTCTTCCTGTTGCTTCCAGTGGCATAGCTTCATTGCTCCTTCCGAAAGGTAGGATCGCGCATTCTAGGTTCGGTATCCCGATACAGGTAAACGAGAGCTCAACTTGCAGTAAACTAAAGTCGGGTACGGATGAGGCAGCACTTCTACAGAAAACTAAACTAATTATATGGGACGAAGCTCCAATGGCTCATAAGCATTGTTTTGAGGCTCTCGATCGTAGCCTCCGAGATATTATTCGTACACCCGATGGGAGATATTCCAATAAACCATTTGGTGGTTTAGTTATTGTATTCGGTGGTGACTTCGCATGATTTTACCTGTTGTTCCTAAAGGGAGTAAGCATGATATTGTGCATGCTGCACTCTGTTCATCCAAAATATGGAATGACTGTGAGGTTCTCAGATTGACGCATAATATGAGATTGCAGGTAATTCTTAAATAGCCTTTATTCATCTATTTAAATATTTTTATTTCAATTTAAGTAATTTGTATATATTTAACTTAATGTAGGGTGATTCTACTTCTCATAATTTCGAAGAGATAAGAGATTTCGCTCAGTGGCTCTTGAGTGTCGGAGATGGGATTGCCGGTGGAGATAATGACGGGGAAATTGATACCTTCCTGATGATATATTGATTCGTGAGGCTTCAGATCCTATTGCAAAAATAGTCGAATCTATATATCCTGACTTATTGCAAAATAAGGATGTCGAAGGATTCTTCCAGACTAGAGTTGTGCTTGCTCCAACAAATGAGATTGTCGATAACATAAATGATTATGTCATGTCACTCTTTCCGGGAGACGAAGTTGAATATATGAGTTCTGATGCCATTTGTAAGGATGAGGATGATGAAAATGGTGCTGAAGATATATTCTCACCTGAATTTCTAAACACTATCAAGTGTTCTGGATTGGCAAATCACATTATTAAGCTGAAGGTTGGGTGCATGGTAATGCTTTTGAGAAATCTTGATCAAGCTGCTGAACAATGTAACGGCACCAGAATGATTGTCACTCAATTAGGTAAATACAGTAATTTTTTGTTTTTTATATACATATAATTTAATACTTAATTTTGTTACATATATGTAGGTAAGCACGTAGTCGAAGCCAAGATGCTTTCGGGAAAGAATGCTGGCATGAAGGTGCTTATTCCTAGAATGATAATGTCTCCGTCGGAGATGTGACAAAATTTAGGTAAGATTCCAAACAAGGCAATTTTCACTTGCCGTTTCTTTTGCTATGACAATCAACAAGAGTCACGACAATCTCTTTCCCATGTAGGACTATATCTTTCACAACCTCGTTTTCGATTCTACGGACAACTTTATGTAGCATTTTTCGTAGTAACCAAAGAAGAGAGGACTTAAAGTTATTATTTGTGATTCAGATGCTCAAACATATGACAAGACGCTGAATGTAGTCTACAAGAAAGTTTTCGACAGACTCTGAGAATTTATGTCGCACAATTTGTGGTTAAATAAAAGTATTGCAATATCTTATTATTTTCTTTGTTTTTATTTTGTTTTTCTTTAAATATATAGGAGATGGAAGAGATAATGTTGACACTTAGGCACACACTATTAAACTCACGCTATTGTAACCATATCTCTTCATCTTCCAAAGTTGTAACACTAAAATCTTAATAATGTTTTTTGGTTAGGCAGGGACCTAACCATCCGTGGTTTTGTGCCGGCGAGATAGTTGTCTCAAGGGCTTTCCACGTTACATCATGTGTCAACATCTTTTTTCTGTATTAATTATACTCCTAATATCCGCTACATTGATTATCAATTTCGATTTATATTGTTACTTAAAAATCAATTAAAACACATAAATAATTATTTACTTAATCAAAAAAAAATTATTTATCGTCGGGTACCGCCGAATTACTGACTAGTTTATTTAGAGACAAAATATAATATACGAGTTTAATGTAGTGTTACATGATAATGAGTCAATAAACTAGCTTATCTGATTATCAATCGTCGGTTAAAAGGAACTTATCGAATCTGAACAAGATATTTTAATATTAATAATTTTTAAGAAAGTCAGATTTTCTGCTTAGAAAAATATAGAAAAAGTGTGATTTATGATTTTCGTCCATTAATGAGCATGTCAAGTCGGCATGCCCCCTTACCTAATCCATGTCGTTAAGTTCGTTATAAACAAATAAAAGGCCTGAAAGATGACGTCATATTACCATTTCACTTGGCCCGTCTCATTTTTTTTTTTAAAATAAATAATTTTAGTGAAACTTTATTTTTTTTTTGATTAATAGAAAAATAAAACTTTTATTTTAAAATTTTCATGTTGAAACTCTCAGTTTTACTATCTAATTGTTTTAAACGTGAACTCGAGTAAATCATAACTGTTAGTTTTATCATTACGTTATCAGTTTCTCAGTTAAAGTTATAAAATTTATTAAAAAAATAATATGTAAATAAACCGAAAGAAACCAATATTATTATTATCTTTGATAGAAATGACAGTTAAAATCAGTTTTTTCAATTTAAAATGTTTGATAGATAATAATATGCTAATTTATTTATTCTAATGAAATCTAAATATTGTTAGTGTGAATACTTTTATTATTATACTCCCTCCGTTTAAAATTTTTTGTCACATTTGACTTTTTTGTTGAACTTTGACCACAAATTTATGAGAGATTAATCATGTTCATGAAATTCTAAAAGTTGTTGTTGATAATATTATTAATGGTGAATCAATAGAAATTTTTAGAATTTCATGAACATAATTAAATTGTTATATATTTGTGGTCAAAGTTCAACAAAAAAGTTAAATGGGACAAATATTTTGGGACGGAGGGAGTATTATTTACAATTTTTGAATTTTCACTTGAATAAATAAATTAATATAGAACTATTGTTAAAATTCAATCATTAATTTTTTGAAAAGTAAGACTATTTTTACGGGATGAATAGATTATTGGAATTTGACAAGAAGAAGAAAATTTGGATCTTTGATAGCATATTCTCTTCTTAATAGCATAAAGAGAAAAAGGCTGAGAGAAATTTGACTCTTCAAAAAGTATTAAAACTCCACAAAATAAAATTGGAAAAGTAATAAAAAAGAGAAAATATAACATATGCCCTTGGAGTTTGCCAATGTGACTGAAACCCCCCTCTCTTTGTCTATATATACACATCACTCTCTTCACTTCTTCTCCATCTCAACCCTCTTATCTCTCCTCCCTCTCCACTTCTTATCAACCTCCTTCTCCTCCAGTCTTCCCATTTACAGGTACTCCTTTTTCTTCTTTCTTCCTCTAATTTGTTTCTTCGACTTAATGATTTATCTATAAATTTTCCCGTTTCATTTCTAAATAAATGTTCATTTTTTTATTAATATTTTGTATATTTGCTCTTGATCATTAATCCCTTCATTTTAAAATAAACGTTCAAAAAATATCTTTTTTTTGAATATACATTTTAAGATAGAAGTAGTACATTTTTTGAAAATTCGGTTATAACATCAATAAAATTTTCATTTATTGGGCTGTCACAAAGTTTAAGAACTAATACTTTATTAATGGAATATTATTATATTAATACTTTTTGTTTATATTTTATTTTTGCTTAATTTTTAATAAGTAGAATGACACACGTGTCCTTTTTCAAACTATCCATATTCACAATTTGGTGGGTCCCTATTATTCAGAGTCATGATCAGACTAGTGGGGTAGTGACTGAGATTCATTCATTCAATCCGTAATTTTCTAGGTTTAAACTTTTTTGCAGGATCTGTTTCAGGAATCGGGTCGAAAAGCCCTGATTGATTGGTTTTGAAAAAATGGCTAATCGGAATTTGGAGAAATTAGCATCGATCGATGCTCAATTGAGGCTTTTGGTTCCCAGGAAAGTCTCAGAGGATGACAAGCTTGTGGAGTATGATGCTTTGTTGTTGGATCGGTTTCTTGATATTCTTCAGGATTTACATGGGGAAGATCTTAAAGAGACGGTATGATTTTTTTATTTTATAGTTTTGATTTCAATTTGAGCATGCTTTAAGTGAAATAAGGGTTGGTTGGTGGATTGAATTTTGTTTTTGATTTGAAGATTTTTGGGCATTTGTATTGAGATATGACTGTGAAGATTGGATTTGTGCGTGGATTTTGATTAATTTTTCTGTTTCATGAAAAGTGAGGGATACCCTTATGAAATCTCCTATAAATTTGAAGAATCAGTTGGTATGAACTCACATTTTGATGATTTACTGACTAGTCTGAATCCCAGTTTGATATACTGTATTAATGAAAATATAGATTTTTTTTGTTACATAACTACATTTAAGTTAAACACGCGGCAAGACCGAGTATATCCGACCCTCCTTACCCCAGCGTAGGTGGGAGCCTTTGCAGACCTGGGGTGGTAGTGTTGTTGTTGTTGTTGTTGTATAACTACATTAAGTAAATGGAGTTCTCTTCTACATTCAGTATGGCTGTGTTGGAACACAATCATTTGCTGTATTAAGATTTTAAGTGTTGTTTGGCTATTTTGAAATCCAATTGCACTAAACCAAGTCCATTGATGGTTGAACTGTATAGATCATCAGCTTCCTAATGCCCAAACTGATTTTGATTATCACTCAAGTAGGAATCATTTTTTAATTAATTAATTAATTTTTGAATAAGAACCGTGCCAAACAGGCCTTTGGAGCTGATCAAACCAACTCATCGAACTGTTTGACATTCTGTTTACATAGGTTCAAGAATGCTATGAGCTTTCAGCTGAGTATGAAGGAAAGCGGGACCCCAAGAAACTGGAAGAGCTTGGTAATGTATTGACAAGTTTAGATCCAGGGGACTCAATTGTCATTGCAAAAGCTTTCTCTCACATGCTTAACTTGGCCAATCTGGCTGAGGAGGTTCAAATTGCTTACCGTCGAAGGATCAAACTGAAGAAAGGGGATTTTGGTGATGAGGCCAATGCCACAACTGAATCAGATATCGAAGAAACTCTCAAGAAACTTGTACACAAGCTTAATAAGTCCCCTGAAGAAGTTTATGATGCACTTAAGAATCAAACAGTTGACTTGGTCTTTACTGCTCATCCTACTCAATCTGTCCGCAGATCTTTGCTTCAGAAGCACGGAAGGTTTGTTCTTTTTAATGTTTTTTTGAGATGGTTAAGGAAACTTAAATTACCCTTGTTTTACTAAGTGATCCTAATTTTTCTTTCAGGATAAGGGATTGTTTGGCCCAGTTGTATGCGAAAGACATCACCCCTGATGATAAGCAGGAACTGGATGAGGCTTTACAGAGAGAGGTATGTATCAGACTGTGAATTATTCTAGAACATATTAAATGTATAAAAGACATCAAACCAAGGAAAAACATGTTGTCGTTGAATTATAAACAATTTTCGGATAATTCTTCATTTTGGGACGGAGGTAGAAGATTTTAAATTTTAATATTCTTAAGTGATACCTACAAGTTCTCAGTTCTTGGGTTGTATCTTAATTCTATTATGGCACTCTCATATTTTGTAGAAAATCAAAATAATATATTATTATCAAGTATGCTATAGACCTCATCCTCCTTCCAAGAGTGCTGGAAATATAAGATATGATGAACTGGTCTTTAAAATTTGTAGAAGAATGCATCTGTGGTATTGTTTATTTCAGTTTTTTTGATACATTGCAGATTCAAGCTGCATTTCGTACTGATGAGATCCGAAGGACTCCTCCAACCCCACAAGACGAAATGAGAGCTGGAATGAGCTACTTCCATGAAACAATCTGGAAGGGCGTACCAAAATTCTTACGTCGTGTTGACACAGCTCTTAAGAACATAGGGATAAATGAACGCGTTCCTTACAATGCCCCTCTAATTCAATTCTCTTCCTGGATGGGTGGTGATCGTGATGGTATGACTTTCTATCTACATATACCGTATATACACATAAAAGAACAATCTCTCTCTCTCACTCCCTCTCACACACACCCACTCTCTCTCTCTCTCTCTCTCTCTCTCTCTCTCTCTCTCTCTCTCTCTCTCTCTCTCTCTTCTTAATATCAAGTTCACTTCATATGCAGGTAACCCGAGGGTGACTCCTGAGGTGACAAGAGATGTATGCTTACTAGCCAGAATGATGGCTGCCAACTTGTACTTTTCCCAGATTGAGGATCTCATGTTTGAGGTATCCAAATGTTACCAGCTATATACTGAATGTTTATTGGAAATTTCCCTTGTTGACTTATGGTTCCAATAAATGTGAGTGTTATCCTAATTTTTTTTTGTTGTTTCCAGATGTCTATGTGGCGTTGTACTGATGAGCTTCGTGTTCGAGCTGAAGAACTCCACATATCATCCAGGAGAGATGTGAAACACTATATAGGTAAATAATAAGTTTCAGGACACTTTCTAATCCCATTGACACGAAACACAAGCAAGCTTCTACTCATATTCTCTGTGTCCCAAAATATAAGCTATATTTTCGTAATTTTCTCGACCTTCTTTCTTTTCTCTCGAAAATTTAATCTCTCTCTTAGATGTCATATAAAAAAGGTAGTATTAATTTGTCAAAGTAGAATATTTAAGGCTTGGTCTTGTTAAATACTCCCTCCGTCCCAAAGAAATATGCACAAATTGGTTGGCACAAGAATTAAGAATAGATGTGAAAAAGGTGATGGGTTGTGAGTGTAGATGGTTGGATAGGAGAGAGAAAATGAAGTGGATAATTGTTGTGAGTATGACAAGTGGGTCCCATTTCCTTTTTGAGACTTTGCTGATTACTTTGGGACGACCAAAAGAGGTCTTTTTGCATATTATTATGGGACGGAGGGAGTATGAATTATTTACTGACAAAGAAAGAACGAACTCAGGCACTGTTTGCAACTATTCACATTCACTTTTCTCCTTACTTAAGAAGGAAGTGTCATTTATCAAAAGGACTTCTATTGTATCTATTTACAACAAAACTAATTTTTATTATTTGCTCGTGATGCAGAGTTCTGGAAACAGGTTCCAGCCAATGAACCTTACCGTGTTATCCTTGGCGATGTGAGAGATAAGCTGTATAATACTCGTGAACGTTCTCGTCATCTATTAGCCCATGGGTTGTCTGACATTCCAGAGGATGCAGTGTACACCAATATTGAAGAGGTATTCCACCCCTCCTATTGAGTTCATCCTCTTTCATGCTTTAATTTGTTCTAAAGTATAATAGAATAAAGCATGAAGGGGGTGAGCTTAATAGAAAAAAATATGAGCTCTCGTACAATTCCTGTTCCCTACCCTTGAGAAAGCAATAAAAAGGATTTAAAGTTTCTAAACATCTTTATTGTTATCTCTCTGCATAAAATTGTTAAGGTTCTGATGAAGTTCAAATTCTTGCAGTTCTTGGAACCTCTTGAGCTATGCTACAGATCTCTATGTGCTTGTGGTGACCGTGCAATTGCTGATGGAAGCCTCTTGGATTTTCTAAGACAAGTATCCACTTTTGGGCTTTCACTTGTTAAACTCGACATTAGGCAAGAGTCAGACCGCCACACAGATGTTCTTGATGCCATTACCAAGCATTTAGAAATCGGTTCTTATCGAGAATGGTCCGAAGAACGTCGCCAAGAATGGCTCTTGTCTGAGCTAAGTGGAAAGCGCCCTCTTTTTGGACCCGATCTCCCCAAAACTGAGGAAATCGCTGATGTTTTAGACACATTTCATGTGTTAGCTGAGCTTCCAGCTGACTGCTTTGGGGCCTACGTTATCTCCATGGCCACGTCACCATCTGACGTGCTGGCAGTCGAGCTTTTACAACGCGAGTGCCATGTCAAGCAGCCTTTAAGGGTGGTCCCACTTTTTGAGAAACTCGATGATCTTGTTGCTGCCCCTGCTGCCGTGGCCCGCCTTTTCTCGATCGACTGGTATAGAAATAGGATCAACGGTAAGCAAGAAGTCATGATTGGGTACTCTGACTCGGGGAAAGATGCAGGGAGATTATCTGCTGCATGGCAACTTTACAAGGCTCAGGAAGAGCTTATAAAGGTTGCGAAAGAGTATGGAGTTAAGCTGACTATGTTCCATGGTCGAGGTGGAACTGTAGGCAGAGGAGGGGGTCCCACACATCTTGCTATACTGTCTCAGCCACCCGAAACAATTCACGGGTCCCTCCGGGTGACTGTTCAGGGTGAAGTCATAGAGCAATCTTTTGGGGAGGAACATTTGTGTTTTAGAACACTCCAACGGTTTTGTGCTGCTACCCTTGAACATGGGATGAATCCCCCCATCTCACCAAAACCTGAATGGCGTAAACTTATGGATGAAATTGCTGTTTTTGCTACAGAGCAGTACCGTTCAGTTGTGTTTAAGGAACCCCGTTTCGTCGAGTATTTCCGCCTCGTGAGTATACTCCATGGTCCCACACTATTCTTTCTTTTTGTTACTCCCCTGTCCCAAAATGTGTCCGAAAAAATTTCAAATTTGCTCTTGATGAAGAGTAAATTTGGAAATTTTTCGGACATTCATTTTGGGACGGAGGGAGTATTATTTTCCTTATATAAAACTGATTATTTTCATCTCTTTGTTTGTAGGCCACACCAGAGTTGGAGTATGGTCGGATGAATATTGGAAGTCGACCTTCAAAGCGTAAGCCAAGTGGAGGCATTGAATCACTCAGAGCTATCCCTTGGATCTTTGCGTGGACTCAGACTAGGTTTCATCTTCCCGTCTGGCTTGGTTTTGGGGCAGCATTCAAGCATGCAATTCAAAAGGACATCAATAATCTCCACATGCTACAGGAAATGTACAAAAAATGGCCTTTCTTTAGGGTCACCATTGATTTAGTTGAGATGGTGTTTGCCAAGGGAGACCCTGGAATTGCTGCATTGAATGACAAGCTCCTTGTTTCTGAAGATTTGTGGTCTTTCGGAGAGCAGTTGAGAGCCAATTACGAGGAAACAAAGAGCTACCTCCTGCAGGTAACAATAGTTCTTAGTTGCGATACGGGTTCATTTAACCCCCCTCCCCCCCCCCCCGAGCTTTGGTTTCCGTCTCACTGCCCCCTTCTATCAACTTTATTGATGCAAAATGACTATTTAGCCCCTAATTTTTTTAAGTGTCTTTGAAATATACATTGGATAGATTTAGGATAAAATAGTCATTTTTCATATATAAAGTTGACAGGAGGTTGAGATGAAACCGAACCCTGGGGGTGTACTGAGACTTGTCCAAACCTCAAGTGTAGGCAATGAAATGAGCTTGTTGCGATAATGTTCATTATTAGAAGCCAGAAATGCAAGTTTCTGATTGTATTCTGACATGAAATTACGTTTTTACCCTTTGTAGATTGCTGGACACAAGGATCTTCTTGAAGGAGACCCCTACCTGAAGCAAAGACTCCGTCTACGTGATTCCTACATTACAACCTTAAACGTATGCCAAGCTTACACACTAAAACGTATCCGTGACCCAAACTACCATGTGAAGCTAAGGCCACATATTTCCAAAGACTATATGGAGCCATCAACGAAATCAGCAGATGAACTTGTAAAGCTCAACCCAAGAAGTGAGTACGCCCCAGGCCTGGAGGACACTCTTATTTTGACCATGAAGGGTATTGCTGCTGGTATGCAGAACACAGGTTAAGTTATCAGTGCTCTTCCAGTTCTTTTTTTTTTTTTTAAATGATTTCTCCCGGCAAAATATGTCTTGTATTCTTGAGTTATTCTGTTATGGGTCTCGCTGAGTGTTATAATTTTGGCGAAGGCCCGTGTTTAAACTTTGCTCTTGTGATTTTCATGTGTGCCGTGCCGGCAGTGCCACAGACGATGGCAGTGGTATTATGGTACTTTTACTGTAATGGAGTGAATTATTGTACCTTTAACATATAAATGATTCAAGAAAATTGAGTCCTTTTGTAATTTACTTGGACTCTTTCTTTTTTTGGGTATATATGTATGTGCTTTGCTGCTGTTGTTAGATTTCATGTGTGTTTGTGTAATATCCCAAGTCAAAAAACATAGATGACGTTGGAGTGATATTTAAAGTTCTACAAACTACCCATTTATGGACTTTTGGGTGGGTGGGTCTCTAATAAGTCTAATAAGTAAAGTGGACCCAATTGTTGTGCTAAGTGGGCTAGTGGTGCCTATGTAGTAACCGGGTTTTCGGGTTTGAGTCGTTACTGAATGGTATCAAAGCGGGTCCCGATCGGAAGTGTTGAACAAAGTGTTGTGCAGAACAAAATGCTACACCGCAGAGACGTTGGGAGCCACCTCTTGAATCCTACACTGCCGGGGGTTTTGATTCTAGTGGGCTTTGCCGGGGACGGTAAGGATCCAAGTAGGGGAGATTGCTATATCCCACATCAAAAAACTTAGATGAAGTTGGAATGGTATATAGGGTCCGCTCTCGAGTTTTAAAGAAAGAGAAAAAAAAAAGGAAGAGGAGAGAAGAGAAGGGAAATTAATATTTTCAAGACATGCTCCTAAGTTAGAAAGGAGGAGGAAGGAAATTAAAGTAAATTACATTTATATCCTTAATAAAAGAGGAAAGAATGTTATATTTGAAGGGTAAAATAGGTATAGCAAAAAGATTTGTTAATGAAATTTTTTTTCCTTCCAATTCCTCCCACTTTTGGAAGGAGAGTGTAGGAGGGAAAATTCATAAAATTTTCCTTTCCTTTCCTTCCACTTTTTCCCTTAACCAATTCGGGAGCACACTTTGGGAGAAAAATTTATTATATTTCATCCCACTTCCTTACCTTTCTCTCATTTTTTGAACTCGGGAGCACACCCATAAAGTCCCACAAATTATCATCGAGCACCAACATATTCATGGACTTTTGGGGGTAAGTGATAAGTCAAGCAGACTCAATTGTTTTGCTAAGTGAGTCAATGTGTGACGCTTATGTAGCAGATTGAGTTTTCGAGCTCGGGGGACGAGACCTTTTCTGGAAATGATCTTTGTTGCTAGAGATTTCCACCTTGGTGCCCTCGTAGATCTTCATTAATGTTGTCAAATGTTAAATTTCTTGCAATATCTTTCTTGGAGGAAGAAAGATTGAGATTTTTTGATTTGGGAAAGTGTCGCAAATCCAGACTTTAATTAGATTACTTATGGGGACAATCTAATTGGGGCGCGGCCAGTATAGGCAAAAGCCATATTCTCGTCACTAATTTTTAGCTCTTTTTAATGTTTGCACAACTATTGCTTTTTCAAAATCTTTTTTACTGAACTTTCAAGATTTTCACAATATGCTCATTTTGTCAACAAATTCGTTAATAATCTAACAAAATTTAGCTACATGACTTCGTATGACTAACTTCGTTAAGTTTTTAATCAGAATATTGATATATAGTATGCTGAAGAACACCCCTCTTTACCACCACCACCATCAAACTCAAACAACATTAAACAATTGAATCAAATTTGTGCAAAACCCATGAATCAAAGTATTGAAACTCACAATACGAGCTAATGACATTTTACATTAATTAATTTGTAGTATTCAACTTAAATGTAACATATCAGCTGAAAACTTAACGAATTTTAGTCACATACATGAGGTCACTAGGGGTGGCAAGTTGTACTCGACCGTACCAACCAACTCGTATATCAACTCGTACCAATTATAATTGATACAAAAAGTCGATATACCGAACTCTTGGTACGGTAGTACCGTACCAATTGTGTCTAATTGGTTGGTACATGATACGAAAAAATGACTTCGGTTGGTATACCGGTTGTACCGACTTTATTTATTAAAAATAATTATATATATAATAATATAACATAAAAATCTCATATATTTCCAGAAATAATTACAGATTCCTAAAAATGACCTACACCAAAAAAACTCGGGAGCTAACCCTTTCGCAATATAGTGCCAATAGAGTATCAACTATCAATTAGATCAAAATTGTAATAAATTTATTTTCCATTTTTTAGCTATTTTTTGGTAATAGCTACAAATCATTAAGATTAAACCATTAAATCCTCTAAATTTACATAATCATGCAATAGGTAATCCCATCATCAATAACTTCCTCAGTTCCTTGACCCAAATGATTCACATGAATAATAAATAAATACAAAGCTAACCAAATACAAATCAATTGACCTTAAGACTACCCAAAACAGCCAGCAATTACTAATTAATCAACATTAAGATTATCCAAAACACCCAGAATCTGAAATCAATGTAGCATGCACAATTCAAAGCCAACAAGAGATCAAACACATTCTAATACGAAATAATCACGAGGAAGAATCAAACATATAGTAAAAATTTCATGCTATGAATGCATTTTTTTTTTTTTGTCTATGTTTACATATGGTGTATTCGAATACCAACCGTACAGGGGCGGATCCAGGGGGGGCAGGTGGGGGCACTCGCCCCCCCCAGCGGCGGAAATGCAGTGGAATTTTTTTTTTTTGCCCCCACCATATTTTTGTTATATATGTATATATATAATTAACTTCAAGATTAACACCAGTGAGTGGTGTGGTTGGTGATAGAAGGGTGAAGTTAAAGCCTTTGGTGTTTCCTTTCAAATCCATATTTGAACCCTGCTACCTACATTTTCAATTAATTTTGTCTTCCATCTTTGCTATTCTTTCTCTTAACAGTTTTGTTTTTCTCTTTCTCCTAATTTCCTCACATTTTTTCAATCTTAATTAATTCGTTAGGCTTTTCCCATTTTTTTTTGTTTTTGGTCTTTCTTCCTATTATCCCAAGTTTAATTAGCAAATTTGAATTTCTTTTTTGTACGAGTAATATATTTTAATAAATTGTTTGCGTTAAATACTTCAACATTATTTCAATCGTTCTTTTAATTATTTACTTTTATCATTTTTGTTAACTAAAATACATTGTATTTCATGGATCCGACCCATTTTTTACTTGTCCGAGGCAGAATTTTTTGAGGCGCCGCCCGAACCCCGAGTAATCTTGCCCCCCCCCTGGGCCAATTCCTGGCTCCGCCCCTGCAACCGTACCAATCAAGTACCAACCGTACCAATAAACTTGGTATACCGACTTTTGTGGTTGGTACTGATACATATTTTTGTTTACCAATTCATACTTGATTGGTACATGGTATACGTAAAATACAGTCGGTATACCAACCGAACCACCCCTAGAGGCACGTGTTTAAATTTTGTTAGGTTTTCAGCGAATTTCTTAACGGATTGAACACATTTTAAAAAATGTAAACGTTTAATGAGAACATTTTGAAAAAATAAAATTTAGTGAAAATATTTTGAAAACTACTAAAGTTTAAGCCAAAATCTTGTGAAAAACTAGTTTTTTCATAACATAAAAAAAACTAGTTTTTAAACACTAAGCCTAACTAATAAGATGGATGGACAATGCTAAAAACTAGTTTTTTTTTATAAAATTTTGAGAAAACTAGTTTTTCACAAGACTTACTCAAAGTTTAATGACGAAAATATGATTTTTACCGTCTTTAGCTTGAGTTAAATACCCTTAGCGTCCTCAACCTATGTAACCTCTTTCCTTTTTGTTCCTAAGTCATTTTTTTTTCAATTTCGTCCTTATCGTATGTATTTGTGGAACTATTTAGTTCTTCAGTTAGATTGTCGTTAATTTCTCCATTAAATCAAGTGATGTGGCAAAGTAATGTCACCATATTGACTTATGTGGCAGTGTACATAGAAAATTTACTAATATAAAATTATGAAGGGTGAAAGTGTAAATATAAAATAATTAACTCTGTAGAAGCAAAAAATATCTAAAATGAATCAAAAATCATAAAAATAATTATTAGATTAACATTAAATAAATATAAATAATAAAAATCTACATTATTTATTTTTAAAACATAAAAATCTAAAAAATTAAAATTATCTTCTGGTTACTTTTTATTCAACTTTTTTAAAATATTAATTTTTAAAAATAACTTATATTTATTCTTAAAAGAAAAATATAGTATACCTACTTATTTAAATATATGGTAATTATTTTGTTTAATGAATTATTCTTTAAATATTATTTCTCAAGGCACTTATTGAAATTAATTATACATTATTTTCTCTAACACTACCTAGCGGCCAGCACCATCTCACGTCCACCATCCACCAGCCACAACAACAACAACCTCCATCTACAAACAACGCAAAAAACCCGACCGAACACAATGACAACCCAAATATTCAATTATATTATCATCGCATTTACATGAAATCAAACAAATGTCTTCAAATCTAAAATCAAGTGCCCCGAATCTGTCAAAATAAGCTGACAGAAGCAGAAAGACCTGTGAACATGAGAAAGAAAGAGGAGAGAGAGAAGTGGATCTGGGAAAGTGGCGATGAAATGGAAAGGGAGGACTAGTAGAAAGCCAAAGAGGTAGAAATTAAGAGGATGAGAGGCGACGACAGAGATAGGCGCAACATCAAGCTTGCAGCGCAAGGAGAGAAGTGGGATTGTGGATGTGGGTACAAGCAACGGGCGATCGACGACCGAAAGATTGTCGGCGTGAGTCGAGGGGACGGTTGTCGTGGGAGAGAACATGGAGGGGCTGGGCCGCAGGGGAAGAAGATGCCACAGTTTAGGGACAGTTGAATTAGAGGTTTTCGTAATTTATATTTCGGGATAATATTTTCAAATTTAGCCCCTTCATTTTATGGACAAGATTTTTTAGTGAGCAATCTATAGTATAAATCAAAGCGGTCCAGCTCAGCAAAGGAACAGTTGAATGAACAGTTTCGTCCGCGAAAATGACCCTTTTGCCCTCACTATTCACTCCCTTTCCCGTTTTGCCCTCCCACCTTTGTATGTCGTGCGACATACATGCAATTTTTTTTTTTTTTTGGTGATATATATATTAAAAAAAAAAAAAAAACAAAAACAAAAACGTAAACGTGGCCTTGGACACGGGCTTAGGCTAGTGTTTTATATTGCAAGCATCTACCCCTTAAACTTCCACCTCCGCAAACTTTTTCAATAGTTTCATGTCACCAAAAAATAAGACATGTGCCACATCACCTGATTTAACGGAGTAGTGGACAACAATCTAACGGAAGGATTAAATGGTTCTGTAACAAATGCATACCATAAGGACGAAATTGAAAAGTAAATGAAATAGGGATGAAAAGGAAAAAAGTTGCATAGATTGAGAGTGAAAAGGGTATTTAACTCTCTTTAGCTTAAAAGAAGCAAAAAGCTAGACGTATAACACACACTAGAGAATTCAGCGAGAGAGACGAAATGGCTCTGAATGCTAGGCAAAGACGTCCACTGGACATGGATCGGTCCTTGTCGGAGTCGGCGGCGTCGTTGCGGTCGTACACGAAGTTCGATAAGCCGGAGAGATCGTCCGGTAGAGAAGATGAAGAAGACAAGGGATTCAGATGGCTGTTTCCGTTGTTGACGCTAGCGATGTTCAGGTACATGAGCGCGACTTCCAATATCATACATGACTGTGATGAAGTCTTCAATTACTGGGAGCCTCTTCACTATCTCCTCTATCAATCCGGATTTCAAACTTGGGAATACAGGTTCCAATTCCTCTCTCTCTCACACACACTGTTCACTCCTAAGTTTAGCCACACGCCTGTATGATTTTTGTTCTGTATTTGCTCTTATGCTTGTTGTATTGTCTTAGAAGTAGGATAAGATTGAATTGATCAGTTAAGTGAATCAAGTGTAGCTGAAACTTTTAATGGACCTATAATTTGCTTCAACTGCGAAGTTTGAAAACTGGAGACCTAGAAAATAGCAATTTGTAGAAATGCTGCAAATGTATCTATGTGTAGATCCTTAAGTTGTTTGTGCCTGTCCTGTATGTTTGTGTGTTTGTAAGTGCACTTATTGATTTTGGTCGTAAGTTGTGCTTGCAATCGGAGAAGTTGTGCTTGCAATTGGAGAGGCATGAGAGTTGACGAGATGATGGATCAACTCATCAACATGAAATTTAACTGAACGCATTTTATGTATTTCTACATTAATTGAAATAGTTGAAAGACCGTTTAACATTATTGGCTCTACGTGCCCTAGTGTTGTGCGCACTACATACATCATTGATTTTTTGCTTGTACGATGCAAGCACGTATGCTATCAAACGTGATGGCACTTAACATCTTCCTACATAGAATCACTAGGCATCTAACACAGATTCTGGTGCAATTGGCCTGCGATATCAATTATAAAATTGAAGAAAAAGATGATGTTCATTCCTGGTGTGGATCCAACTTTTCTGTGCTTTTGGTGGTTTAGTAGTAGTCTGATGCCTATGGAGAATGATTATTGCACCTTTTTTTTAGCTTTTTATGGCTCTTGCCGATGCTTTTGACATTTCTCGTTTCATGTTGAAATGGCATAACTTCAAATTGTGTGTATTGTCATTTGGTGTAGCTGAATTCATAACTATATTGACAATTTACAGATATTAACTTGAATAACTATGCTGATTTTTTTTGTATTTTTTTTTCTGACTAATTGTGGACCTCCTCGCATTTATGAAGCTAAATTGAGTCTTTTTTTTTTTTTTGGTAACTTCCCAGGATGAAGCAGTTTGATACTAATGCTTTGGCAACAATATAGCAACACAATTCCACATTCCTATATTGTATAAAGCATTCAAGCATAAATTTAAACTTTGTATGGCTAAGATAGATAAGCTTATTACTATTAGTCAGTTGGCATAACATACATATTGGTATGCTGGATACCCACATCACACTTGACTTTTCAAGTGGCAGCCTTATTGACTGCAAAAATAACACCCCAAGTGAAGCAAGACATGCCACTTCTACTTTCCTTCTCCTGCAGAAACCTAGTGTAATCGTGTGATGCACTGAGCCAATTCTTTGGATATTCAGGGGGCATGCACATCTTTAACAGGTTAGAGTTGAGCGATAATTGTGGCATACATCACCTATTTAGTTTCTCAGTATGATAAACCAAAAGAATTTGACTTGAACCTTGGCTAGATTCAGACTTTAAGGGGGAATGGATCTCATTTTCACAGCATTAAATGAAGATGCCTGACCAGTCCTTTTTTTATTGGGTATAGGGGGTTCGACCAGATTTCCTTGCCTAACCATTCTTTCTAGTAAATAGCTACCTTTTGGAGTCGTACTGTCTATTCATGCCTTGATTTTGGTCTCACGCATTCCTGGCCCGACAACATAATGGGTACTTTTTGGTTTATGCATCACGTGCAGGTGAATTAAGAGTTTAGTATGTCATTTGTACCCCTTATGTTCTGTTAGCGTATAGCATTGGCATTGTTTAGCGCTCTCCTCCCTCTCACCCTCCTCACTGCAGGACCGTTTAGCTCCTTGTTTGGACTTTAACTCATCTTGTAGGCCATGCCTTATCTGATGCAGACAAATCTCAAAGCTTAAACTGTTCATGTGAGTTCCACTTGAATGCATAACCATTATAAGGTTCACCTCATTCAATCTTGGACTTCAGTAGCGAGTTCCAGTTGCATGCATAACCATTATAAGGTTCACTCATTCAATCTCGGACTTCAGTAGCATTCCTGTATATTTTCCTAGTCTTTGTTATTGCCATGGTAGATTTCTGATGAGAAACCAGGAATTCCATTATCCACTCAGCAAGGCAGCCGCTCCATCGTGAGAGGAGGAAAAGCCTGTGCTCCCACGTATTAAATGAGGCGTTGGAAGCAAATGCTAAGGGAGAGACCACCGAAAGCTGTTGGCAGATCACATATGTTTTCTTTGGTTATTTAAGCTGTTATTGTCTATCCCACAGAGGACGACTTAACTGCCGCAAAGGAGTTTAGGTGATAACAGACATTCTCATTGCTCAGCACACTACCTTAAAGTTAATATATAACTTTAAGCTCATAATCTTTAGAAGGTATTAAAGGAGATTTTGGAATCAAGCATCAGTATACAAATAGGTTTTGCCCTTTCATGATTTTGGAGTGAATTCTTGATTCCTTGGTCCGTAAAATGAAATATTTTATATAAGAGAATAATTTTCTTTGATTGTTGATTATGATCCCCTAAAGATCCATTTCAAGAAGCCTATACATTGGCCATTGGACAGTTAGCAACTCAAGTCAAGTATAAAAAAATCATGAAGAAGTTAGGTTATTTAGACATGGATCCTTAAAGAGTGAAGTCCCTTCAGGGGGTTAGTTGTGATTTGCCTAATGGTTATAAGTAGTGAGATAAGTGGATCCTTTCTGTTGGCACTTGGCATGACCACCAGCCTAGGCCCATACTATACTTGATAAAGCTCTCAAACATAAGATTGTATTTGGAGAAATAGTCCTGGACAGTGTCTTTGATATTGTGAGGAGATCACAGATCATCATAAGTTGCATATTCCTTTTTTTTTAAATCAGAAACAGAAAACATGTTAAGGAAATACATGCATACAAGACTGTCGCTTTGGATGAATGTCCATTTCTTTTTATAGTAGGTTTTCTATTTTTTCATGCATACTGTTTTGGAAAATATTGATGCAGGTTAATAAAATTTGCCACCTTTAGTTATTTACGCCTCTAAAACATGGTTAGTTTTGTACCAGTCTTCTTGTGCCTAGAGCTTGATAAACAATTGACGACTTTTTATGCTAATTTTGTTTATTTTCTGCAGTTCTCAGTTTGCGTTGCGCTCCTATTTGTACATTATGTTTCATGAACTGGTGGGCCGGCCGGCAAAAATGTGGTATCATTGGTCCGACGAGGAAAAAGTAAGAAATTTTCTTCTGATTCTTTTTCTGTTTGGCAGTGTATTCAGTTTCCTTTAACTTTTGATATATTTCACTTAATAGATGTGAACATTCCAGGTACGAGTGTTTTATGCTGTCAGGGTTTTTCTTGGTTTGCTTTCTGTCATTACGGAGGCCACTCTGGTGGTAGCACTTTCGAGGAAATATGGAAAACGCCTGGCCTCTTATACACTTGCCATGCTATGCTTAACTAGTGGATGCTTTTTTGCTAGTACAAGTGAGTTGGGTTTTAAAAAACTTCTGTTTTTCTTTTGTAGCGGTTATTAGTATCTTCTATTTCTTGGGCTGTGCAGTTTTCCATCTTTTTAGTAACGAATCAAGTGTCTTATCCACATCTGTTCTCTTTGCAGGTTTCTTGCCAAGTTCTTTTTCTATGTATGCCATCTCTCTCTCATCAGGATTATTTCTTCTAGATAAGCCTGGCATGGCTGTTGCAGTTGCGGCCACCGGAGTTATTCTTGGTTGGCCATTTTCTGTCCTTGCGTTTCTTCCACTAACTGTTTACTCTCTAGTTAAATGGTTCAAACGAGTATTTCTCTCGGGGGCGATAATATCTGTTGCCCTTTTGGTAAGTGCTCTCAGTTATTATCAAGATTTCTATAAGCTTGATTCCTGGCGACATTCTTTTGGAGTTAGAATTTTCATTAAACAAGCATGACTAATATCTTAAAATAATTCCAGGTACTCTCAGTACTTGTCGACAAGTACTACTATGGGAAATGGACATCATCTGTTTTGAATCTGTTGGTATATAATGTCTTAGGGGGTGGCGAGAGTCATTTGTACGGAACAGAAAATTCGTTATATTACCTGAAGAATTGCTTCAATAATTTCAACTTTGCCTTCGTGCTTGCACTGCTATTCCTTGGTATTCTGCCAATTGCAAAGAAGAAGTATGCTCCGGAGTTATTGATTGTGATCTCACCTATCTATATCTGGCTGTCATTCATGTCTTTGCAGCCACATAAAGAAGAAAGGTTACTGCTTTCATCTCTTGTTATGCAATATACTCCCTCCGTCCTGGAATAAATGTCGACAGTTGACTTGTCAACGTTGACAAACCGAAATGGAAAGTGCGACATTTATTCCGGGACAGAGGGAGTATTACGGTATATCAAATTATACATGGAAATACTACACTCATTTCTAGTAGCTATATAAACGACCCAACTGTGGACTTTAAAGAAGTACTTGTAGTCGTAGATACTCACCAACCAGCATTATGTCCATTAATCTGGTGTATGTCATTCAAATCAAAACCAGGGCTTCTTGCATTTTCTTCTTCTACTGATACACATGCGATATTGCCATTGCAGATTTCTTTATCCGATATACCCGCTTATCTGTGTAGCTGCTTCAGCTGTCATCGAAAGTTATCCAGATTTTTTCCGGGAAAAATATGATCCTAATGGTAGCAATATGCTTTTTAAGGTAAGCTTCTTCCAAATAGCTATTGTTTGCGTGTTGCAGATTCTTGTTTACCCTTCTGTTGTCTATGCAGGTAGCCAAAGTTTTCAGACCATTTTTTCTTGGCATCATTTTATGTGCCTCCCACTCGCGGACGTTTTCCATCATTAATGGATACTCTGCTCCATTGGAGATCTACAAGCACCTGGAGCATCACTATGACGCTGGAACGGGTAAGATTCAGTCGCTCTGTTGAATTCTATTCTGTTTAGACTGCAGATTTTTTTTATTTTCTAAAGCTGATTGTTTCTACCTTGCGAGTTTCCTGATTACCATGGACTTGTTCATTTTCGCTTTCCTTACGTATCTGTTAGAATAACTTGCTTCATTACAGAAATTCTTGGACCTAAATATTAGAGATTAGTTCCAAAGATAAAGCTGAATATTCACTTTCAAGGAACTTCTCTTAACGATTTGTCTGCCTATAGATGTTTAGTAGTTAATTCTTACTGATGTTGTGTTAATATAGTACTCCCTCCGTCCCTAAATGAATGTCGAAAAAAGTTTCAAATCTGCTCTTGATCAAGAGCGAATTTGATTTTTTTTCCGACATTCATTTAGGGACGAAGGGAGTAATTAATTATGTTTTCAACCATAGCATGCCTGTGACCAGAAGCTCCCTTTTACCTTTTAATCAAGACTAGAATGCAGTTCACTTCATTGAATCTCATTTATTTTTGCCCTGATCATTGCAATGCCAGTTAATTGAATATGACGAACGGCCAGCGAATGGCCGGTGAACATTAGTTTTACCCTTATTGATTTATGCTTTATTTGTTTGTACCTCCTTAAAATTGTACCAAAAATTATCATCTTTTAGAAATAGGACTATTCTTTTGGGACAAGCCAAAATAAAAATCTGGGATTATCTTTTTCTTTGGGACAGAAGAAACAGTAATCCTGACTTTCTTTGTTCTCTCCCATGCAGGTTCCGTTCTTTGCGTTGGAAGTGAGTGGCACCGATTCCCTTCATCTTTTTTCATTCCAGAATATGTCTCGGAAGTTAGATGGATAGATGATGGGTTTAGGGGACTTCTTCCTTTCCCATTTAACTCTAGTATGGGTGGAACCTCAGCCGCACCTCCTTATTTTAACAACAAGAACAAGGCATCAGCTGAGCAATATGTAAATTTATACTTCTATCCCGCACTTCTATTCTTATACATTTCCTCCGTTAACTTCTGAAAAGCTTATCTCTATTCGCAGCTCCTGGATCTGGAAAAGTGCAATTTACTCATTGAGTTGCAACTTCAACGACCTTACCCTTCTAGAGGGAGTGACATGTCAACATGGGAGGTACTCTCCCTCTGTCTCTCTCTCTCTCATCACACACACACACACACACACACCCAGTGGCGTAGCCAGGATTCTTGTTAAAGGGGGCAAATCATTTTCACTTATTAAAAGGGGGTAAAAAATTCTTAGTGTATTTTTTTTTTTTTGTTTTTGCAGAATGTTGTTTATTGCACTAAAAACCCTCATTTTAGAGATTTTTAACAAAATTTACAAAAAAAAAAAAATCATTATCTAAGTCAAATGGGGGCAAATGCCCCCAATAGGATTTGGGTGGCACCGCCACTGACACATACATGCTCACATGATCTCGTTTACATGGGGGGTATTGCAGATTGTTGCAGCATTACCTTATCTTGATAGGGAACTTTCGCCTCCCCTGTACCGATCATTCTTCATACCATATCAGTGGGAAAAGAAGAATGTATTTGGGATATACAAACTCCTAAAGAGAATTCCAAAGCAAGAAAAGTAGAAGCAGAAGTAGAAGGTGGCATCATTGTTTAACGGATCATGTACCACCATAGATGTCTTTGATCACTAATTTATCAGCAACCGGCATTTGTGCTGGAAACAAGACCAGATGGTTTACCCAGCTCTGACGAGTCCAGATTTTTGTACCACTTTGTGTAATGGATCATGTACCACCGGTGATCAAATAGTTTACATGTTTGGATGACCTCATCATGATGTCAGCCTTGATAATTGTGAGCCGTTGGATCACTAGTGGTACAGAGTGTGCGCACGCAAAATGGTGCTTGTATCGAGTAGCACTAACCGATCTTGTTGATCCTTTACCTGACACTCACCTGTATCAACTGTCGCTATTAAACTGACTCGACTTCTTTTTTTTTTTTTTTTTTTTTGTGCATCTGTATGAATGTGTGCATAGATATTTTCCTGATGCTGCATGCTTACACTGTTAGACCCTCGTCGTTGTTTTCATCTGACAGAGGTGGTGTATTTTTGCCTCCTTGGGGTATCTAAATTATCCCTTTTCTGCCCATAAAATGAAAAAAAAGTAAATGGATTCCTGTATGGATGGTATAATTGGGTAGATTTAGTTCTCTCAATTTGTGGAGTTGAAGGTAATCTTTTTCAGCCTCTTGACTGTAATCTTCTTGTTCTCTCCATTTATGGAGTTGTCTATAACAGCCTTTCAGTTGAAGCTCGTTTTAGGATTGGTGTATCTAGGATTTTAAAACAAGTAATCCGTCCCATAATTATTGATGCAATTAACTTGTTAATGTTTTTATAGAATGTGTTTTACTTGTTTTTACATGCTTGTAATTTCGTAAAATTGTGCATTGCATGACAATAATTTGAGAGTGGGGTATTAAAGTTGAGTAAGTTTTGGGAGAAATCAGTTTCTCCATAAATTATAAAAAGTTCAATTTTTTTCAACTTGCAAATATTTGACGAATATAAGAGCAGTTTAAAAAAACAGGACTTTTTATAACTTAGGGAGAAACTAGTTTCTCCCAAAATATTGTGATTAAAGTTTCTTTATGAACACAGGCATAGTCGAGGATAGATACATTTATTAACTGATATTCGTTCTTTCTCAAATTTTTCTGTTTGCTTGAGGCTGACTTCTCGCTTCTCAAGTTTGGCTTCCCTGTTTTGCATTGTTTAGGTCCGAGTTGACATGAGTTTATTGGGATGGTAGTGAATTTTGATGCTCCTTCTATGTGGATTTGTGCCCTTTTAGAGCGGAATAATTCCACGGGCCACCTCATTTCAAATTATTGTACATAAATAAACGCCTAAACGAGATTTAAAAGTCCACACTCATTTTCATATTGTTATATTTTTCATAATCACGGAGGAAGAGCGAAAAATGCGAGTGTTTAAGAGATTAGAGGAAGAGAGAGGTTAAATGAAGAAAAACACTTTACAATGGCGATCGTGGAGAGAACTTGGTTATTTATGTATCGTAATGAAGATAACAAATAATGAAATTAATATTAAATAAAATACAAAACACGGGTTATGATTAGTTTATGTAAATTTTAATAAAGATACGAAAATATTAAATAAAATACAAAATAGGGGTTATGATTAGTTTATGTAATGTGGTTTGGTTTGGCGGTTTGGTCTCGCGGTTTGATTTGATGGTTCGGTCTCGCGGTCTCAAACTGCGATTTGATTCGGTTCGATTTGATTTGGTTTAGGAGGGTCAGACCACAAACCAAATCGAACCATGTGGTTTATCAATATTTGAGATCGAACCGAATCATTTATACTTGAAAATCAAATAAAATCACATGATTTTGCGATTTGAACCGAACCATTTACACGCACTTTCCCTCCAAATTTTGTCAAGGGTAATTTCCAAAATTGCTAATAAACCTTAAAAGTAACATCAACCCCAAGAGAAAATATGGCTTATTATACTCAAATTCTTAATTAACAAAAAAAGTTTTTACTTGATTGAACTAACTTGACATTATAGTCTCCTTTTAAAGAGTAGGTCTGCTGAGAAACGCGTTTCTCTATAACTATGGAGAAACGCGTTTTTAATAGCTAGAAGCTATACGTTTGATAATCAGAAGAAAATTTCTGGATATCAGTCTCAAAGGGTTCTGGATATCCAGAAGCTTTGGAACGGATATCCAGAAGCCTTTGGGCGGATATCCAGAAAAAATAGATTTGAAGTCAAATCCAAGGCCAAGACCAGAAATTGCTTATTGAAGGTTTTACGGATATCGAGAAACCTTCAAATGTATATCCGAGAAACCATCAAATGAATATCCAGAAGCATTTTGAAAGTTTACGGATATCATTTGAAGGTTTACGGATATCACTTTCGTAAAACTACGGATATCCTTTCAAAGGGTTCTGGATATCCAGAACCTTTGATATCCAGAAGTAACCATGGGACAAGGTCATGACCAATACAAAAAGTTTCTGGATATCCTTTCAAAAGGTTCTGGATACCCGTAACCCGTTTCTCCATAACTTATGGAGAAACGCGTTTCTCCCTAACGAGTTTCTCCATAACTTATGGAGAAACGCGTTTCTCCCTAGATTTTACGCTTTTAAAATATTCTATTTGTTTCAAATGAGTGTTCATTTTATCGGCTTAAAACTGAAAATTGAAAATTTTCAATTGTGGACTATAAATGTGGAACAATAATTTTTGGCGAGTGATTATTTATATTGCTAAGTATGGATGCCTACATTTTTTTTAAATGCTTCAAAAAGGAAAAATTATCACAAGATTAATACCAAATTACTAGTTACTTTATTTGTCTCAAAATTTATTAATAAAATAAATGTCTGACGTTTTATTTAAGAGGCGTTCTATGTTTGAGAATTTTTAGTAATGAAAATATATAAATATTATTGATGTACACTTTTAAATTTTTAGTTTTTTAAGTATATAATAAAATGAAAAAAAAAATTGATGAAAAATATTTAGGGGACAAAGTTATTAAAAAATAGAGTTGGTCTTACGAAAAACGCGTTTTTTTCTAAACTTAGGAAAAACGTGTTTTACACTGGCACTTCATAACACTAACGCTCACACTTTTTTACACTGACACTTTGTTACACTGACACTTTAGTTTTTACACTGACACTTAATATACATGCACTGACACTTTTTTACACAGGCACTTTGTTACACTAGCACTGGCATTTTGTACACTAACTGCCGACACTTTTCTGTTGGCACTTAATATACATGCTGACACTTTTTTCTGTGGCACTTTGTTACGCTAGTGGCACTTTGTTACTACGTACGCATGGCGCTTGTTATACATGCACTGACACTTTGTTACACTGGCACTTTGTTAAATTGGCACTGACACTTTTTTACACTGGCACTTTGTTACACATGCACTGGCACTTTGTTAAAATGGCACTGACATTAACGGGAAAAACAAAACACGTTTTTCCTAAGTAGAACTGTCAATTCAGGAATACGGGACGAAATTATGTTATCCCACGACGGGAACGGGACGAAACAAAATGGGACGGGACTAAAATACTCCGTCCCATCCCGTCCCATTTGCGGGATCCCGCGGGATAATGCGGGACCCATTGACTAGGAGGAATAAGCGTTGACTAGGCGTCAAGCTATATTTATGATGGAAACTTGTCTTGGTTTGGACTCATTGATATATTTCTTATTTTTTGAATTTCAGCCACGGATTCTCATGGCAATGGCTAGAGATGGATTGCTGCCACCATTCTTTGCAGAAGTTAACAAGCGCAACCAAGTTCCCATCAAGAGCACTATTTTATGCGGAATAACATTTGCATCCTTGGCATTATGCATGGAAGTTGAACAGTTGGCAGGGATGGTACGTGTATACTCTGCTGCAAAAGATATCATTATGTGCATATTGTTATATTTTTGGAGAATACCTATTGCTAGGGCTGAACAAAAAAATCGACGGATCGGACTGGACCGATAGAACCGGACCAGACCAATGAAAATCGGACCAATCCAATAGAATTGGTTTGGTTCTGGTCCCAAATTTATATGAAACCGATTATTTGGGTTAGTCCTGATTTTTGAAAAAATATATATGGTCCTGGACCGAACCCGGACCGGACCGATATATACATGTATATATATATTCATAATTTCAAATTTATTGTTATTAAGCGTGGAACTTTCGATTTTCGGTTTCCAACTTTGTTTATGTAACGTAACCGTCCTATATTTTTTATTTGAACTTTGTTCCTCTATTTCAGTTAATTTGTTATATGTCTAAATATTTTTATTTGAACTTTGTTTATGTAATCGTCCTATATTTTGGTTTCGTGAAAAAAATAGTTGTCGAATGTTTTATCTTTAGAAAAAATATATAGTAGTGTAACTTGTGGAACCGACGGAACAGGACATGGATCGAACCATTGGAACCGGACCAATGTGACCGGTCTTGTAATGTAATGTAATGGTTTGGTCCTTGTCCTGAATTTAGGCAGAATCGAACAATTGGTCCGGTCCTATTTTTTTTGAAATTTTGATAAAATCCGCACCAATCCAGACCGTTCGGTTTCCTGAAAAGATCATAAATTGAACGTCGCGGGACGGGAATGGGATGGGCGGGATCGCACTATGTTGTCCCGCGACGGGAACGAAATGAGACGGGACGGGACTAAAATACTCCGTCCCATCCCGTCCCGTCCCAAATCTATTGTGAGACGGGACCGTCCCAACTTGACGGCTCTATTCCTAAGTGCCAGAAAAAACGCGTTTTTCCTGAGATTTTGACTAAAAAATAAACGTTTGTTTTCAAACATGTTTTTTTTTCAAAAAAATACTTACTCCCTCCGTCCCGCTACAACCTGCATACTTTTTTCGTTGGGCGTCCCATTACAAACTACACACTTTCTAAAATAGCAAAGAATCTTTACTATTCCACCCACTAATTCTCTCTCCTACTTTACTTTTATACTCACAACACCGATCAAATCACTATTTCCTACTCCACTTTCTCTTTTCAACCTTATTTTTCATATTTACAATATTTTCTCCACTAATTTTTTTCTTAATTTTCGTGTTAATAATAACTTAATTTTCGTGGTAATAATAACTGTGCATGTTCTACGGGACGGGAGGAGTATGCACTAAAAAAATAGTCTACATGGCAAACAATCTCTGGCCACAAATCTCGGCAATGTTGGTGGAGGGCCCACCGCGAACATGTCCGCGTCATGCACCGGCAAAGCCTGCCCCTCCCCTCATATCTTTTCCAATATCTCCCCAACACAACCCCATCATTTTTCCTCAAGAGAGAGAAAAGAAGCAAAGGAGTGAGCGAGCTCGGAGAGATCAGCCATGGCTTCCGAACGCGAAAACTTCATCTACACCGCCAAGCTTGCCGAGCAAGCCGAACGCTACGACGGTTAGTTTTCCCGATCCGTTGTTCAAAGCCTGTGATTTCTCACTTCAGTATATCAGTTAATTAAGACTTATATTAGCGTTTAACACCTTCGTGCGTTGATGGATTCAGTTTCTATAGCTAGATTTATGGAGTATTTGTGTTTGACTTAAGTTTAAGTGTTTATTTACTAAGATCATTAAGATTTTGTGTTAGATCTTCAAGCATGTGTATATTAGTGTTTATGATTTTGTGCAGAAATGGTGGAGGCCATGAAGAATGTAGCGAAGCTGGATGTGGAATTGACAGTTGAGGAGAGGAACTTGCTGTCTGTTGGGTACAAGAATGTTGTGGGGTCACGAAGGGCGTCGTGGAGGATCTTGTCTTCGATTGAGCAAAAGGAGGAGTCCAGGGGGAATGAAGTGAATGCGAAGCGGATCAAAGGGTATAGGCAAAAGGTGGAATCGGAACTGTCCAGCATTTGCAGCGATATCATGACTGTGATTGATGAGCATCTAATTCCTTCTTCTGCTGCTGGAGAATCTACTGTATTCTACTACAAGATGTAAGTTCAAATACATATATCAATTCAGAATGATTAAAGTCTAGAATAGTTCTACCTGATGAAATAGTTTCTTGTAATGCTCTTACAATTACATTCATACCATGTGCTGCTGTTAAGTGGTCTGATGAAGAGAAAAGAAAAAAATTGACAGACTACACTGTAATTGGAGATCCAACCAAACTTTTTGTGGTCCAAATAGTTTTAATATTTGTCTTGTGTTTTGTGGGTTCTAAAGTTTTTTTGTGCGGTCTTTCATCGACTGCAGGAAAGGGGACTACTATAGGTATCTTGCAGAGTTCAAGGCTGGTAGTGAAAAGAAGGAGGCAGCTGATCAGTCACTGAAAGCCTATCAAGTGAGTGGCTATTCGCTATTTTTTCTCCTTTCATTAATGAATTTTGTTTAGTTAAGTGTCATTTGGGTTGAGGAGTATCGTTTTGTTGGATGTTTCAGACGATCTAGCATTTTGTTTTTGAATTTATATTGTGAAGTTCATCTTTTTGGCTCATGATTTTTGCTTGCGCAAGTTGCCTTTTATATGCGTAATCATGTCATGATTCATGACTATATTATAGGCTTATCATTCTTCAAGTAATCTTCATTTCCTTCATCCACTCGTTTGTTCCTGATTTCTCATGTATTTTCCACTCACTGATTTTCTCTACCTGTGGATTGTGGAGAGCTTACTCTTTCTTGTTGTTAACCCGATATTCACAATTGCCTATCTTTCCTATGGATCCTGTTTCTTATTGTCTCCTTCGACAATACTGAATCCTATTTCCAAGATGCCTTGACCAAGTATTAACTTAAACAATAACAAAATGCCTAGCAACCTGTACCTGATATGTTTCAATCACTCTGTCAACCCCCCCTTCCCCACACACGGCGTGCTTTTTGAGTTTTATGTTTCTTGTAGATAGAAGAGGTTTCTATCTGCTTTTGGCTTCATTTTCCAAAATCATTATTTTGTCGTCGAATGTTTGTTTTTGTTTAGATGTTATCCAATATTGTTCCACGTATGTAGCAAGTGACAAGAAACTTCATATCTATTACGCCCCCCCACCCCCCTTTGAAGAGGTATGTATCTCTTTTTGGGCCGTCCCATTAGAAGGGAAACTTTCCTTTCTGGCAGACCTTTTTCAATCAATTGACCTATATTAACCCTTGTTTCCCACCTTGTTTGAATTCAAATGCTTTGAGGGGTATTTAGAGAATTACCCAATTGTCAACCATGTTCATTAATTGGCGTGTTTGGTCAAGCCACATATCTTCAAGTGGGACGGAGGGAATACTAGTTTTTATGATGCATTTCAAGGAGATTGATTGTATAATTTATTTGTTGCTACTATCCTTTTACCCGTTCTTAGTTAGAAAAAGTGTTGTTTTGGTTGTTTTTATCTTAACCTCTATTCTTTTCTGTCACCCAGCAGAATCATGAACATATAGATGTGCTTTATATGTATTTGAGTTGTTGGTTTTGTTTCTTTTTTGTAGTCGGCTTCTACCACTGCTGAAACGGATTTATCTCCCACTCACCCAATCCGCCTGGGTTTGGCATTAAACTTCTCAGTGTTTTATTATGAGATCATGAACTCCCCTGAAAGGTACCACTCTCTCCGTCCCGCATACCATTTCTCTTTGTCCGTTTTGGGCGTTCTACATACCATTTCTCTCTCCTACCTCACTTTTTATACTCACAACACTTGCACCACTTACACTTTTTCTTAATTCCCGCGCTAAAACACTAAGATAAATGGTATGTAGGACGGAGGGAGTATATAACTTTCATCTACCTTTTTACCCTTCCATTGCCTCTCACCAAATGAATTGTATGTTGACGGCTGTTAGTTTTTTGATCTTTTGGTTTTTGGTCAATCTGCTTCACGGCTGTCCTTTGTCTTTGTCTCTTAGGGCATGCCACCTTGCCAAGCAGGCTTTTGATGAAGCTATCTCAGAACTGGATACCCTAAGCGAGGAGTCTTACAAAGATAGCACTTTGATCATGCAGCTATTAAGGGACAATCTCACTTTATGGACTTCCGACATTCCTGAGGATGGAGGTAAGTATATATAGTAGTTTCTTCTTTTATAATCTTAATGGAAATTCTGTTTTCTTCATTATTAATTTGTTGGAATATTTACTGCTACAGAAGACCAAAAGATGGAGATTGGCAAATCAGGTGCAGGGGATGATGAATAGGTGAGTTGTAAATTTGATAATTTTATTTTGTCTCCTCGTGTCAAAAGAGTTATGCATGATACAAGTAGGCTACTGAACCTCTATGCCTACACAAACTATTTGTTTCACATTTTTTAAAGAATATCTTGTTAATTTAATGCAGTTATATTGCACCAGAGGGTTATGTCCTTAAGGTGTAGACCAAGAAAGAATGATTCCTCCTCTAGTCTTTGGTATTGTATTTGTAAGTTCAAGACTTTTTAAAGAATTATTTGGGAGATCTCTATCTACTCGACTGTTTTCCCTATTTGATATTTATTTCATCGGTGTTTTATAGCTGTAAATGTCTGGAAATTGGGACTTCCATTGCATTCAACCTCTATGAAATCCAGAACACACCCCGACATAACCCACATATGAAAAATGTTTGAGTGCTCCTTTCCTATCTTAGGAATTGTTGGCTAACCAAATACACTCACGCAAAACCAGAAACCCCCTTTGGTTAGTTAGGGTGATAGAGTATAATCGTAAACATTCCTTGAAGCGTAATGTTAGTACTAACATTACTTGTTCGAGTGGTGAGAGGAGTAGAACTTGGTGTCAAGTGTTGTAACCAATTATCACTTTGGTGTCAGAGATTAGACCCCCCGATTTACATGTCTATGGATCTTAGAGGGTGGTTCATGGACCCTAGAATTATGGGAGCTCAAGCACCAATACTAGGTTATAAAGAAAAAAAAAAAAGGTCAGCAGCCTATAGAATTGGTCTGACATGGCTTCAGACAATCTAGCCTATATAATTGGTCTGACATTGCTTCAGATAACCTATTGCAAATACTAAGCCATGTGCGTTGGGATGGTAAATGAAGTTGGATTAACTTTAGTATCCCAGTAATGTTCTTCTGAGCCAAAAAAATTGTTTGAGGATGGATATGCACAAGTCATATGTGGACATTGACTTGTACAGAGACCGAGTCAAGTACAGGGTACGGATTCAACCTTCGGGACCTGATCATAACCAATTGTTGTGTCACAAGAAATAAAAAGAGAAAGTTCTGAATTCTTACTTGCTTTATGTTCTACAGAGAAAAAAGTCCTTCAAAGAAGAAGGGAGAGCTATAAAGCTTCACACAGGTAGTTATAACCGTTGGGGATCAAACGTAGTAAATATTGATCATCCAATGACCTCTAAGACTCTGCCAATGGACTCCGAACTAATGGGCGATATTTTGATGAAATCCTAGCTTGATAGTTGCCATGGCTAATCACTTGAACTACACTATCTACTACCTGGACCTGACAAGGATTCGGGGTCTGACGAATTGAGATAATTTTCATTCGATAAAAGTAACATGTGAAACCACGTCTCCCTATAGAGCAATTGGGCCCTACTTTTCTTACTTCGGATGGAGCAAGACAACCTTAGCTCGACTTTCTAAATAGGTTCGGAACCTTTTTTTTTTTTTTTTTTTTTATGGTTTGTCATGAAAAATTGGTCACATTAATTCAAAGTGAGATGAACGGCAGGATCTTAATCTCAGCCACACACAAAGCTCTCATCATGTTAACTGTAACTTTCTTGGTTATTAATATTTATCATTTCGAATGCATTTTCTATTCCTAAACACTTATTGAATGAGTTAGAACTTCTTATAACTCGAAAGGTGGTTCGAGAGAACAATAATAGGATCAAATTTAAAAATCTTTATTATAATTAAGATATCTAGAGGTATTTATATATATTGAGATGTTGGAGGAAACTATCGGCAAGGATTCAATTCATTTGGTTTCTATTTATTATTCTACGAAGGAAAAATAGAATCGTAGGAAGATATAACAACATCAATCTTGCGGCAACCTCCTTGTAAAATATTTCTCAAACTCAAATATATTAAGCCATCAATCTCAACATGCTGATTTCTCAAGCATATTATTAAATCTACAATGCCGATAATGGATGTAAGCACAAAATAGGAAAATAAAATTAAGATTATATATTATATATGTATTAATTTCATTTTAAAATTTAAATTATCCCACATCTATTCCTTGTTTCTTGTTTGGATTAAAAATAATCAATTATATACGATGAGAAGTTTCGTAAGATTGAGAAGGAAAATGACTTCCTTGTCCACTATCAAGTAGATCTCGAAAGATTGGCAGATGAAATAATTTCAAGATAGTCGGACTAATCTAGTGGCCTTATTTTTTGTTTAATAAACCTCTAGTGTTATAATGTACAACTATATGTTACCTGGAGAGGGACTCGTATTGGCTTTTCTATTGATAGCATCTTGTTTTTGTTCTGCTTGTGGGTATATTTTGTATTATAAGCTACTGTGTTTCCGTCTTGTGGATTCTAGGGTGTTTTGTTTGCGGGTATATTTTGTATTATAAGCTACCGTTTCCGTCAATATATTGTGGATTTTAGGGTGCGAAAAGAGCTACTAATTGAGTCCGTCAAGCCGTTGAGAACATATTATGAAATTAACAATTCGAACTACATGTAGATGATGTAAGAAAAAATATGACAAAAAAGTTGCCACTCTTCATTTGAAAATATAGATCTCGAGTTCGATTCATAGAAAAAAAAATACGGAAACTTAGGTTTTATGTTGATTGTGAAATACAAAAACTTAAGTTTTAGTATGTTGATTGTAGTATACAATTGCGAATTTAATATTTGTATATCTATTTATCAAAATAGAATCAAACATGGCAAACTTGTAGGTTGTCCTTAGGCCACGTTGGGTTCCAACTTTTTTTTATTTGGTTTGTCTTGTAAAAATAGTCTATTTTTAATAAACATATTATTAACAATTTTGCAATTTTATAAGGGTATAAACATCTAAAAGTTGGTCTTATAAAAAAACTATTTTTTTTTTAATATTAAGGAAAAATTATTTCTACACTGACATTTAATAATATATTCACTGACACTCTGTTTTACTAGCACTTTTTATATTAATACTGACACTCTTTTATACTGACACTTAATAATAAATGCAATGACACTTTTCACACTAGCATTTTTTTATACTGACACTTTTTTACACTAACACTGACACTTTTTTACACTGACACTTAATAATACATGCACTGACACTTTTTTACACTAATACTGACACTTTTTACACTGCCACTTAATAATACATGCATCGACAATCTATACACTGGCATTTTGTTACATAACACTGACACTTTTTTATCCTGACACTTAATAATACATGCATTGACACTCTTTACACTGACATTTTTTTACACCTGATTGCAATAAAAAGACAAACTCAATAGCAGAAACATAAATGCTGAATTCGATAATCAATTAAAATATCTCGACAAATTCAAATAACTAAAATGCAATTTGTCCCAAAAAAATTTATGATTTTGACATTGAGCGTAGACACTAGCTAGTCATGTAGTACATCCGTTATTGGTAAAAGTTGATGCCTAGGAAAGAGGAGAAATGCGTGCAAGTACGATGAAACCGAGCCACAAAAAATTCAACTCTCAAATATTTACCACACAAATCTAACCGCTCTCTCATTGCATCCTCCTATAAAACCCGGTCTTGATAGTTGTTTACAAGCACACACACAAGCAAGAGAAGTAAACAAAGAAAAGAAAAAAAAAAAAGAGGAAAAAAAGAAAAAGAAAAAGAAAAATGGCAAAGACTGTTGCCCTCATTGCCTCCGCCCTCTTCGTCCTTGCCATCGCCACCATCTCCCATGCCCACCAATCTATTGATGTTGAGGGCAGAGTTTACTGCGACACATGTCGTATTCAGTTTGAGACCAAGCTCAGCAGAAACATTAAAGGTAAAAAAATACAGTATATTATAACATGCATAAAAATGTAGCAACTAACTTTTCAACGTTTTTAAAAAATATATTTTATTTATTTGTATATTTCTTGTAACATGATAAAGTTGTAAATGATGGGTTTTTCTTGACTTATGTATGTATGTATATAGGGGCAACTGTTTCATTGATATGCCGGGACCCAATGACCCAAGAGAAAAAATACGAGACCACAGGTCGCACCAACTCCACCGGATTCTATACAATCCACACAACCGGAGATCACTCCGATGAGATATGCGAGGTGTCAGTGGTTTCAAGTCCCGATGAGAGTTGCAAGGAAATAACGAAGGACGGTTTGAACAAAGCTCAAGTCGACTTGGCCCTCGACGAAGGGATCAACCAGAAATATCGTTACGTTAACCCCCTAGGGTTCTTGGCTAAGGAAGCTTTGCCCGGATGCAAGCAAGTCCTCATTGACATGGAGATAGTCCCAACTCTTGATTGAATTTGAATTTCCATTCAATAAGAATGAATGTAGATTTATATAAAGGTGTCTTTGCCGTCGTCTTTGAGATAAATAATGTTGTAATAATTCATGTAAGAATGAAGGATCACACTTCTCATGATGTGTGTTTAATTTTAAGTTTCAATAATTAGTGGTTGATTAATAAAATCACTTTATTTTATTAAGTCTCACATTCATAATTTAGATCCATTAATTATCTAAAAATGTAAATTTGATGATACTTCTTTCCATAACATAACTCTTGTGAAAAACTAGTTTTTTTTAAAATGTTATAAAAAAACTAGCTTTCAGAACTGTTCATCACTTTTATTAGTTAGACTTAGTACTTTAAAACTAGTTTTTTTCTTATATTACGAAAAAACTAATTTTTTACAAGATTTTTGCTCATAACATTTGTTATTTAATTTCTTTCCTTTATAGACATTTCATAACAAATGTTACTATCTAAAAATATAAATTTGATGATCTATAATACAATACTGGTTGATCATAACCACTTCTTAGCCTGGGTAGAAGTGGTGGCTGAGATTGAATCTTGAAAAATTGATTAAATGGTTGAGATTAATTGACGGTTATTTTCTTTCTCCACTCTCACGACAGTTATTACGAAACGAATCCTCCGTTGTCTAGTTATGAGTGAGTGGTTGATTCACATCTGAATTGCATTTTTTTTTTTACGGAATTTCTTGAAATCCCAATTCATAATTACTGGCCTATTGTGAAAAATTATTGATTTTTCAGTTTAAATTATATTTTGTATTTTAAATTTTAGTTGTGTATGTGCGTTAACAATAGTTGTCAGACAATGTGAATTGGGTTTTGGGGGTTGACTGTTGTGAATTTGGCGATACCCGGTTACAATCAAGACAAGAAATCAACACACCCACAAGCACAATAATGGAAGAATCACACACACAAGAACACAAGAGTTGTTTACCCGGTTCATTCAACACATGAACTACGTCCGGGGGCAATTGCCAAGCCAATATGTTATTAGACACCTTCTAATATGTTGCTACATCAACTACCAATGTGTTCTAGGTCGTATCTATGTTTATATAGTTTTACAAGGAAGCCCTGATACAAAACAAGAAGAGATTCTATTAAACTAGGAAACAAAATCAGTCCAGGAATACTCCTTCCCGACGCCAGCGCGGTCGCTCACCCTAGCAGCGCGGCCGCCCATATCGACAGAAGATCCAACACCCAATTTCGTCCACCAGTGCGGTCGCCCTCACCTCAGCGCGGCCGCCCTCCACTACAGAAGCTCCTCTGACGTTTTCTTCCTCGTAGTTTAGGATCCAAACCCAACAATCTCCCACCGGAGACTAAACTAACAATCATAGAAACACCCATCAACTCCCACCACGGAGTAATGACCTTCGAACACATTCCCCCCCCCATATTGGCTTGACACTACCGAACCTCCGCTCAAGTACTAAGGCGAGTTGAAACCAAGCGACGTTTCAACCTCTCCGTGTTAGATTGTTCTTGTCTCCCCAAATCAGCTTCTACCTTGATTTCTCCCCGCAAGTCTAACTTCGCCTTCTCCCTCCAGACCCACCTTCCTCGCAATGCTTCCCCTTGAAACTTGGACACACCTTGTTTCTTGCATTGTCTGCTCTTGGTCTGAATACGCTCTCTGTTAGGGCACTTGGACTTCCACACCACGTTGATCAACTTTGTGTCCCCCCTAACATACCATTTCTTGATGTCTCTCCTTTCGACACCAATAGGCCGGTTCTTTAGCCTCTTGCTCCCACCGGAACGAATATCGACATTGTAGGTAGAGTACAACATCTTTCCCTTAACCCCTTGAGCTACCACCTTAGCCCCTTTTGTGACTTCCCAAGACCCACCAATGAAAGACACACCATACCCTTCACTGTCAAGTTGTCCCACATAAATCACTCTTTTCCTCAAATCCGGAACATGCATCACGTTGTGTAGTTGTAAAACAGCCCCGTTAGGTGTCTTCATCATCACATCCCCCTTACCTTTAACCTTCAATGGTTGACCATCACCAAGATAGATAACCCCAAAATCTCCAGTTTTATACCGCTTCATTGATTTTGCATCACCACTAGCATGACAAGAAGCTCCAGAATCCAACACCCAATCTTCACCTGACTGTTCCTCTCCTAGGATTAATACATCCCCACCATCATCCACCACGTGTGCACCACCATCTTTACCCGGACAGTCATAACTGATATGACCTAATTCGCCACAATTGTAGCACTTGACCTTTTTCGGTCTTTCCCTATTTCTCTCCACCCTAAGTGCAGTCCCATCTACGGAAGATTCTCCCCTTTTCTCTTTCCTTCGCAACTCCTCTTGAAGGATGAGATCTCTAACCTCCGTATACACCAATGCTGTTTTCGACGTACTAATCGTTGTGACAGTAACCTCCCAACTATCAGGCAATGATTTTAGTAGAAAACAAGCTAGCACTTCATCGGAGAAAGTAATATCAACACTTTTCAATTGGTCCACCATACCTTTGAAATTGCCGAGTATGACTTGCCATTGTACGCCCCTCGACATCTTCGCATTCGCAAACCTTTTTATCAAATGCACCTTATTGATATTAGACGGCTTCTCATACATGTCTGACAGCGTTTGTAGCAACTCCACCGTTGTCTTGGCCTCCATAGAGTTCCGTGCAACGTCGTCGGTTAGGGCACTCCTCACTGCTCCTAACGCCTTCTGATCCAACGTCTCCCAATCCCCTTGTGACATGTCTTCGGGCTTCTCCTTCAAGGGTTTATGAAGATCCTTACAATAAAGGTAGTCTTCAATCCTTGTCCTCCAGAACGTGAAATTCACACCGTTGAATTTCTCGATTGAGTTCTTCATCTGATTGCTTCACCAAAATCCCCAAGAACGCGATTCAAAATTAATCAACTAATGAAAAGATTTTGAATCCTCCGAACCAATGCTCTGATACCAGTTGTTGTGAATTTGGTGATACCCCGTTACAATCAAGACAAGAAATCAACATACCCACAAGCACAATAATGGAAGAATCACACACACAAGAACACAAGAGTTGTTTACCCGGTTCATTCAACACATGAACTACGTCCGGGGGCAATTGCCAAGCCAATATGTTATTAGACACCTTCTAATATGTTGCTACATCAACTACCAATGTGTTCTAGGTCGTATCTATGTTTATATAGTTTTACAAGGAAGCCCTAATACAAAACAAGAAGAGATTCTATTAAACTAGGAAACAAAATCAGTCCAGGAATACTCCTTCCCGACGCCAGCGCGGCCGCTCACCCTAGCAGCGCGGCCGCCCACATCGACAGAAGATCCAACACCCAATTTCGTCCACCAGCGCGGTCGCCCTCACCTCAGCGCGGCCGCCCTCCACGACAGAAGCTCCTCTGACGTTTTCTTCCTCGTAGTTTAGGATCCAAACCCAACATTAACTACTCCCAAAACTTTCTTAAAACATTTCTTTACATGTCTCCATCTTAGTAACTTTGGACGTGAAGCTTGAAATTCGGAGACGGCAGGAGGCGGAGGAGCCAGTTCGTGAAGAATTCGGCCGCAATCCGTCAAGATCCGGCCGCAGAGCGTCCCCAATCCGTCCGCAATCCGCTGGCAACCACTGCGATTCCCAAATCCTTTCACGCTTCTTCCTCCACCATTGTTGGCTCACCCATCCCTTCCCCCTCCCTCAGGCCATCCCTTCCCGCTCAGATATACCTTTCTCCTCTCTCTCTCACTCAATTTCTCATCTCCGGCCCTATTCTTTTCTGTCTACCGTCTCTAAAATTTCGGCTGGTCTCCATGAATACCGCCGTTGTTCAGCGTCTCAAAGCCTAGACATAGAACTCCTCCATTGCCGGCGTTGTTCAGCCAATTTTGGTCTGTCTCCGACTCTCCCCTTTCTCTCTCCTTAGATTTAATTTTTTTTTGAATCCATCTGATTTTGGCATGGTTAGATTTGATTTTAGCTAAGTAATTTGGTATCGGGTCGGGTTTGTCTTAATTCTGGATAGTAGAATAAATAATGGGTTAGCAACAACAACTGAAAATTTATTTACTTTACCTTAATTTTAACTGTGAGGCTGATGGAGCAAGTGAACGAAGGGGGCAATCCAATTAACATTATTATATGTCAAAATTTTAGGAAAATCAGTTTTTTTTTTTGACTAATTTGAAAAAAAAATAGTTTTTAAAAATGCGATGTAACACTTTTGTAATCAATTATAACTTTTTTAAAAATGCATGGTGGTATTTTTGTAAACATTTGTTTATTTTCTATAAATGGCACGGTGGCATTTTTGTAAATAACTAAAACTTATTAACGCTCCTGACCCTTTTTATATTTAAAACTGACACTTTATTTTGCGAGAAAGTTATTCTATTTGTTTTACAGTATTTGATATATCAATAGGTGTTATTAACATTGATTCCCTGATGGTTGTAGGAAATTGCAAGGATTAAGAGAATACCAACCAAGGGTATGAGCAGAGTACAGAGAATGGAGTATTGGACTACTAAGGAGCACAAGAAAGTCAGAACGCTAGAGAAAAAACCTAGACAGACTCGACAGAGATTAAGAGATACCCGCAGAGAGTTAGAGGCAAACCGCAAAAAGTTAGAGAAAGACCTATACTTTATAAAGCTGAAACTAGAACGAGCTGAGAAATGGAAAGAGTACATGATGAACCAAGTTAGGCAATTGATGGATGCAGGGGAAAGTGAGGAAGGTCAAGAGGAATGAAGAAAGCCTAAAGACGGGAGAGTTGTCTAATTAGACACTCTTTATGGATATTAGTAGTTGATATGGTAAAATAGATAGTGACGTGAGTAGTTAGTTAGTTTAGCATTAGATTATTTTTCTAATCCCATTTGAAAAGAAAATTGCTTCGTTTGGTGTATGTTTAGATATTGATACCTTTATACTAATTCCTGTGGTGTAAATATCAACAGAGTTAATAATAAGAACTTACTTTGTTTAATTATTAGCCAAAATGTCAATTTTGTTGAATGTTTGAAATGACAAATTCAAGTGTGTTTTAGCTCTCACTTTCAACTCCTAGGTAATTTTTTTTTTTTAATATCTTCAGCATTATCTCACAAGAAGGTCAATATTTACCTTTTTGTTTAATTCTACTTTTACTTCGTGTGAATATCTGATTTTATTTTAAATATGGGCTTCTGATAGTTTCTCAAGTACCCTCTCTCAAGAAGTTTCATCTCTCATGTAAATATCTTTACACTTTATATATTTGTAACGTTTTAAAATTACATTTAAAACGTCATATAGTTAGCATGCGATTTCAGTTTTCCCACGTCTTTCTCTTTTAATAATGTCTCTCTTTTCGTACTAACCCGTGCCAAATACACGGGCATCTGAGTACTAGTACTTCTTTATTCGGTGAGACTCACTTGTAAACTCACGACAGCAATCTATCAACTATTCTCTACCTTATTTTTTCTTATCAATTTTATTTTTAATACTCACAATATCTACTATATTATGAATATTATAGTACTTAATTTTTGTTTATTTAATTTTAGTAATATTTATTATGGGGCGAAGTAGTTTGTTTTCATTTAAAACTGAGATACCTTTACTTTAAGGGCACTTTTATAGGGAAAAATCTATAAAGAGATAAACTGTAAATGATTAGTTTGAGATTGAACAAGGTTAGTTTTAAAGGACAATTGTGTATTATCACTTATCACTATAATAAATTATACTCCCTCCGACCCACCAACATTGATATCAAATTTCTGAACACGGGAATTAAGAAAAAGTAAGTGAGAGAAAAAGTGAAAGAAAATATTGTGAATATGAAAATTAAATAGGAGAGAAAATGAGTGGGAGGAATAGTTAGGAGAGAGAATGTTGTGAGTGTAAAAGTGAAATAGGAGAGAAAATGAGTGGGGTAAATAGTGAAGATTCCTTTACTATTTTGAGCAGTATCAATTTTGATGGGACGGATAAAAAAAAAAATAAACATCAATTTTGGTGGGACGGAGGGAGTACATTATACCCATGTTAACAATTTACACATAGTAAATAGGTAAAATTATAATGAACATATTCGGTGGCGAGGCCACCCCAAATCCATGGGTCTTATTAAATGACCCCCTTGAATTTTGAAATGTGACAATTTAGCACCTTTAATTTTGAAGAAAATGGCTTTGTATCTCTAAAAGTTATGCTTTTGACCCCTTTCAATTTAAGTAAAAAATGCACTATAATATTTTTTGATCCCCTTGCGAAAAATTTCTGACTTCCCCACTGCCACGCCACGGAACATATTAATCACATATGAGTATTATATTTGATATTTATATAAGTATAGTATATTTGTATAGTTTTAAACTATACATGTATATACTTGTATAATTTAAACTATACATGTATACACATATTAGTTTTCATGGTTCAGCGTTTAAAAAAATTATTTCTTCAATTTCAAAATGATTATTCTTTTTCTGTTTTGGTGAATATTTTTATTTGTTTTTTGAATGGCTGGTGAATAATTTGAGAAGTTCAACTTTCAAGCAATAATAGTACCAACTATATATAAGTATTTATTCTATATATAAAAAAAAAATGGATAGTCATTTTGGTATGACAAAAATTAAAACTTTAGTTATTACAATATGATATACTCCCTCCGTCCCATAAAACATTACCCATTTTACTATTTTGGGCGTCCCACTTTAAAGTCCCACTTTAAAGTCCCACTTTTCTAAAAAGGAAATTTTTTAATACTTCTTTATTCATGGGACCCACTTGTCATACTCATAACACTTTTCAAATTTACTATTCTCTCCACTCATTCTCTCTCCTCCCACTCACAACACCTACTTTAATAACAGTATTTCTTATTTTTCGTTCTCAACAATAAAGTGGTAATGTTTTGTGGGACGGAGGGAGTATGAAATAAATTGCTATGTGGGAGACAAAAATAACACTACTCCCTCCTTTATTTATGTAAAAGTTATAAAAATCAAATTTTCTTTCGAGTGGTGACGGGGGCACAAAAGAAAATAACAAAATCATACTATCAAAATTAAAATTAGTTGACGATATTTTATTGATTGCATCGATAGTGGATCCAATACACTCCAATTAAAAATACTAATAAAATCATTACATCTAATATTATTCTTTTCTTTAACACAAAAGAAAGTAGAGTTTTATTTATTTATTTTTAAAGTTACCAATTTTAATAGGATTTACTATTACAATTATCAATTCATAAATTAAAATTGACATATTACAATTTAAAATTTTTACCCAATAAATTGATTTTAAAAATAAATCAGTAATTTTTAACATGTCTTCAATTAATGACTTAAAAAGTAAAAATATTGCTAAAATAATGAAGGAACATTAATCCATTGTTTAAGAAATTTTTAATTTTTATAAGAACTAGTGAGTAACCCGTCGAGATTTGACGGGCATATTAAGGTTTATTATTACTTATTGCTATAATCTATATTAAGGTTTATTATTACTTATTGCTATAATCTGTAATTTTATTTAAATAAACGAAAACAATATGTTAGGTTTATATCCAACAATAAAAAAGTGAGACAATCATTTTGGGACATAGGGAATATCCTGTACACTCAGAAAATTACGTTACTACATTCAGACTAACTCCATTTAGCCTTTATGTGTTGGGATGGCCAAACATATTTTAGTCACTGAAATCTATTTTTATTATGAAAATAAAAATGTGTGTACACTTGATCGCTGATTTTTTAAGAGATGAAGAAGATATAATTTACACAAACTTGCGTAATGATTTGAGCTAATAAAATTTACACAAACTTGCTCACAAAATTATCTTTGACAAACAGTAGTTTGGTAGGCTATTTTATTTGTCAATTATATAGTCATTAATTAAATGAATCAAATATTAATCAATTTACAGTAGGATAACAATTCAATTATCAAATTATTCTTAGTCAAGAGCATATTTGAAATGAATGTCCAAAAAGTTTTGAAATTTGCTTTTGATCAAGAGCAAATTTGAAATTTTATTAGAAAACATGCTAGCACTTCATCGGAGAAAGTAATATCAACACTTTTCAATTGGTCCACCATACCTTTGAAACTGCCGATATGACTTGCTGTTGTCTGCCCCTCTGACATCTTCACATTCGCAAACCTCTTTATCAAGTGCACCTTATTGATATTAGACGGCTTCTCATACATGTCTGACAGCGTTTCTAGCAACTCCACCGTTGTCTTGGCCTTCATAGCGTTCCGTGCAACGTCGTCGGTTAGAGCGCTCCTCACTGCTCCTAACGCCTTCCGATCTAACGTCTCCCAATCCCCTTGTGACATGTCTTCGGGTTTCTCCTTTAAGGGTTTATGAAGATCCTTACAATAAAGGTAATCTTCAACCCTTGTCCTCCAGAACGTGAAATTCACACCGTTGAATTTCTCGATTGAGTTCTTCATCTGATTGCTTCACCAAGTCCCCAAGAACGTGATTCAAAATTAATCAACTAATGAAACTTTGAATCCTCCGAACCAAAGCTCTGATACCAGTTGTTGGGAATTTAGTGGTACCCCGTTGCAATCTAGACAAAGAACAAAATACCCACAAGCACAATAATGGAAGAATCACACACACAAGAACACAAGAAATTGTTTACCCGGTTCATTCAACACATGAACTACGTCCGGGGGCAATTGCTAAGCCAATATTGTATTAGACATCTTCTAATATGTTGCTACAAAGTGTTCTAGGTCGTAACTATGCTTACATAGTAATACAAGGAAGCCCTAAATCAAATTAAGAAGAGATTGTATCACAAAAGGAAACAAATCAGCCCAGTAAACGCAGGAGCCCAAAACACCCTCGGCCATCATTGAGGCGCCCGCCCCAAGCCAGCCATGCGCCCGCCTGGCGCTACAAAGCCTCGGCCACAGCCTCGGCCGCTGAGGCGCCCGCCTCGGCCAGATGATGCGGCCGCCTGGCGCTGCACCAAGCCGCGTTCAGTCTTCTTCTCTGCTTTGAACTCCTTTTTGATCTCACCAACTCCTCCGACTTAGACTCCTTTTCTTCCTCATAGTTTAGGACTCCAATCCCAACATATTTTCCATTATTGTATGCATAAACTTTATTTTCCAGGAGAGTGTAACATTGTTTAGCAAATCAAGTACGCATTCAAATGCGTAAACATAATGTATAATGAGTTCTCAAGTTATAGCTTAACAATGAGAAGTTTCATCTATTCTTTGGTAAAACAATTTTGAGATCAAATTTTGTGATTTCATAAATCCACTAAAAAATAAAAATGTTAAATAGGATCATGAATTTAGTTGTCCATGCTGATCATGATGACCTTAGAAAGGGTGGGTTTCATCTTCTTCATGATAAAATCAATTTCATTTCCATCTATCTTGATTCAAATTCAATTGTTGTTTTGGGAGCATTTTTGCTAATTAGAGATGATAGTTTCAGTTAGCTGATCAACTGATTCGAAAGCAATCACATAAATTTCCTTTTTGCAACTGAAGGAGTATTTCAGAATATGCTTTCCTTATTTTGCCCGATAGTACTTAAGTTTTTTAATAATATTCACTTCTTCTTTAGGTGGCCATGAAATCAGCAAAAGCACTGGATATGCTGGTGGAAGGATTGCCTGCGGTAGGCCATAACATTCCCTTTATTTATTCACAAAACTTCTAGTGCTTGAATAACACAAAAGCCTAATGATGTATATAGCTAAAATAGCTTACATCATGGTAAAAAAACTGTCTAAATAGGATACAAATCCCAATAAATTATCAGAGAAGAAGGTACATAGATCTTTTGAAGCATTATGAGTTTGATGAAGTATATGTAAAAATGGCTATAAAGAAATAAGTAATACTCCCTCCGTCCCAAAATGAATGTTAAAAAGAATACTAACTTTTGTCAAAATACAAAAGCCTAATGTTGTGTATAGCTAAAATAGCTTACACAAAAGCCTAATGTTGTATATAGCTAAAAGGATACAAATCCCAATGGAATTCATTTATTATCAAAAGAAAAAAAATGATATATGAGGCGTAGTTCTCACGCACTATGAACTCTTCGTTTAAACATCCAATTGATTGAAAAAGTTTGAACATTAAACTATTTTCTGAAATTTGAACAGACGTATCAGCATCTTCTACCTTAGTCCTCAAGCTCATAGTTAGTTTCCATTTGTGATTAATTTTTACCTTTTGAGTTGATTGAATATTTTCTTCAACTCCAATTTTTTTGATATTTAAAACTTTCGCAATTTCAAACTTAATCTTCAAATTAGATGGCAAGCTGTTCGGGATGGTAGCCTGAATTTTAGAACCCTAAACAAAATAAAAAGTAGTATTAAAGATTCAATATGATGATCAAATTAAATAAATAGAAGCCTAAATAAAAATTATGCAAGATAAGGAAGTAAATTAATAAAAATTATTACCTCTTCATCAACTAATATCATCTAATCTGACGTTTTTTCGTACCGATTTGTTTGTTCTCATTTACGTAAAATGTGAGCGTTAATGTTACAAAACCTAGCGTTCTTATCAATTGATTTAATACCAATCAATCGACTTGTCGACATAATCTGTGATTTCATTTAAATAAACGAAAACAATATGTTAGGTAAATATTCAAAAAACGAAATGAATGCGCTTTTGTAGCTCAAACTGCACTTACATAAGTTTCACCTTTGCCATTTTTTATTGTCCAGAAAAGATCGTCCCATTTCCAAAATTGTTGGGTTAAAATAATTAAACTTCCAAAATTTTCAATCAAAGAAGAAGGGAGGAAGGAGAGGATGAGAGTCAAACAATAATATCTCAAGGTATCAATGTCATGCTATATGCTTCCAAACATAGATTAACTAAAGAGAAGGTTCAGAAATCTCTTAAAAGTAACAATAATAAGAATTGCATTCACCATGAACTTACACACAATCTGATCTTACATTTGAAGGTTCACCCATAAGAGTAAACTGAATTTAAACTTGGACATGCATGGGTGTGACATATGGACAGTGTGAAGTCCAAAACTTATATAAGCAAAAACGGCAGCAACAATAATTCTGATGCTCCAAAGTTATTGTAATGTATCTTCTCATTTCTATTTTCCTAAGCACAAAATTTAAAGAAATATATGTGCAAGTTTTATTGATAGAAAACTTGAGAACAACAGTAGTACAAATTGAAAAAGGAACCAAGTAATGCAAGTTGATTCATGAATTGACGATCAACTAAAGAGAAGGTTCAGAAATCTCTTGGAAACAACTGAAAAAAATATTTTTATTGCCTCAATTCGAATATGGTGCCATACTACTATAATAATATGATCCCAAACATAGATTAACTAAAGAGAAGGTTCAGAAATCTCTTGAAAGCAATAATAATAAGAATTGCATTCACCCTGAACTTTACTGCTGTTGTTCTCAAGTTTTCTATCAATAAAACCTGCACATGTATTTTTTTGAATTTTGTGCTTAGAAAAATAGATAAGAGAAGGTTCAGAAATCTCTTGAAAGCAACTGAAAAAATCTTTTTATTGCCTCAATTCGAATATGGTGCCATACTGCTATAATAATATGCTTCCAAATATAGATTAACTAAAGAGAAGGTTCAGAAATCTCTTGAAAGCAACAATAATAAGAATTGCATTCACCATGAACTTACACACAATCTGAAATTAAAATTGAAGGTTCACTCGTTCACTCATAAGATTAAGAAAAAATTGATTGATTATGGAAAAATGGCTTGAATTGATTTGTAGGGAAAAATAAATGGGAGGCTGGTATTGTTTTCTTATAAGAACGAAACATAAAGCTAGGGTTGTTAAATGATTTCCCCCCCCCCCCCCCAAACACTACACTCCCTCATCAAACCCAACCCACTTCTTCCTCTCCCTCTTTCAAATCACCTATTTATACTACATTTATTTTTTAGAATATTGACATGTATTTCAAATAAGAGGATTTTTTTTTTGTCCGAATCAAATGAAAGTAATATCTATTTTTGGAGGAAACTTTTTAATGATTTTAGGTGGATTTTTTTTTTAAAATAATTTATTATAAAATATTTGATTTATATTCAAGAAAGAGGATTTTTTTTTCTGTGTCCGAATTAAATGAAATTAGTCTCTATTTGTAGAGGAAAAATTATGAATTTTGGTGTAAACAATTTTTTTTTTAAAACTAATTTATTATAAAATAATTGAGGTCAAAGAATTTGAGAAGAAAAATCAAAATCTTAAAAAAAAACTAACATTTTTGTTAAATGAGAATTTTTTCCCCAAACAATCCACTCCCTCATCAAACCTAACCCACTTCTTCCTCTCCCTCTTTCAAAATGCCAATTCATACTATCTTTATTTTTTAGAATATTGGCATGCACTTCAAAGAAGAAGATTTCTTTTTTGTGTCCAAATCGAATGAAAGTAGTCTCTATTTTTTGAAATTTTTTTTAAAGATTTTTGGTGGAAAAAATAATTAAAAAAATAATTTATTATAAAATATTTGATTTATATTCAAAAAAGAGGATTTTTTTTTAAATAAATATCATATTTGTTTACATTAACTCATCATAAACAAAATTATAATATTCTTTTTCAATTTAACTTATTTAATTTTGAGAAGAAAAATCAAAATCCAAAAATAACTAACAAAGTGTTAAATGATTTTTTTTGCAAACACTACACTCCCTCATCAAACCCAACCCACTTCTTTCTCTCCCTCTTTCAAACAACCTATTTATTCATTTTTTTAAAAATTTCTTAAGAAGCGTGAAATTCACCCCATATACCCATGGTCTGGGACGGAGGGAGTATAATATATTTATTTTTTAGAATATTGACATGCACTTCAAAGAAGATGATTTTTTTTTGTCCGAATCAAATGAAAGTAATATCTATTTTTGGAGGAAATTTTTTAATGATTTTAGGTGGAAAAAAATTAAAAAAAATAATTTATTATAAAATATATTATTTATATTCAAGAAAGATTTTTTTTTCTATGTCTGAATCAAATGAAATTAGTCTCTATTTGTAGAGGAAAAAAATTTATGAATTTTGGTGTAATTTTTTTAAAAATTAATTTATTATAAAATAATTGAGGTCAAAGAATTTGGGAAAAAAAATTTATAAATTAAGGCATCCAATCAAAAGGACTTGATGTTAATTTCAATGTCTAATATCTACATTTATACCATGAACGTAAATGACTAAAATACCCTTAACAAATTTCCAAATTTAACCACTTGATTTATATATGAAATAATTGACCAATGGGAGAATCACATAATGCCATGTCATAATAGTGACATGGCTTAATGTGAGGGCATAAAATGTTTCTCTTTTATATATTATATAGAATGTTTAGGGAATTTGCCCCATAAGTTCCTTTTTGAACAAATCACTTCCCATTAAGTTCCTCACTGTATTAAAATGCCCTATAAATTCTCATGTTGTATTATGTATAATACAACATTTAGTTATGCAGTAGTTTAAAATCATAATACTGCATCCGCACCACCGCCTCCGCCACAGCCCAGCTCCGCCGCCGCCGTCTGCTATCGCCGCATGCCGGATTCCGATCAATTCTCGCGCGAAATCCGATCAATTTTCACCGGAATCCGGCAATTTTGGCCGGAATCCGGCCGCCGATCGCCGGAATCCGATCGCCGGAGGTCGGAATCTGGTCGCCGGTCCATGGGCTTCGAACTCCGGTCACCGGCGGCCGCCGGAATGCAGTATTATGGCCTTAATTGATGCTGTATTTTTGAAACATAATACAACATCATAATACAACATGGGAAAGAAACTTATCGAAAATTATGAAACTTTTTTTTTAGAACTTATCGGGGGCATAGTCCCAATCTATAGTATAAATCACAGTTGTCCAACTCACCATTGTGAACAGTTCTATGAATAGTTTCAATGGCAAAATTTCCCATTTTCCCCTTACTATTTTGTTCCTTTTCCATTTTGCCCAAAAAAAAAATTTAATTAAAAAAATAATGTATCCTTAAACACGGGCTTAATTAAAAAAAAAAAAGGTGTCCTCGAACATCGGATACGGGCTTATTCTAGTTGTTTATATGTAGGCTAGAAATATTTATACAGAAAATGAAAAGAAAATCGACCTAAATCTCTTTTACTTTCTCTCTCTACAAAATTCTCTCTCCTCTGGTCATCGGAACCCTTAGCGTAAACTTTGCAATCGAACCATCTTCCATGGCGAACAGCAATCTTCCTAGAAGAATTATCAAGGTATAATTCCTGATCTTCGTCTTCTTTTCTCTAGATCTCTTGCTCAATTCCTTCGATTGCTCTTTTTTGTCGACGAAGTTCAATTTCTGTGGTTATGCCGCGATCAATGGCATCTCGTTCTTCCTTTTCCTCCATTGGTTGACCTGCTAACTCCGCTGTTTTCCTTGATCTTACAGGAGACTCAACGCCTCCTTAGCGAACCAGGTTTTCTCCTTGGCTTTATCAGTTATTTGGATGTCAATTCTCTATAATTTTTGCTTGCTATTGATATGGGCGTGTTTGTTTAAATGTTGTGTCTTTCCGCACAATTTGGTGAGGTTTAAGAGAATTTGTACCGTTGAAAAATGTTGATTGGATGGTGAGGGAATTGTAATGAGTATATGGAATTATGTGTGTATGGTATTTGAGGATTTTAAAGGTTTAATTGCGTCTGTCCAAGAAGTCTAATTGCTCTGTATGATGTGTGGTGCAGCACCGGGAATCAGTGCTTCTCCATCAGAGGAGAATATGCGGTATTTTAATGTCATGATTCTTGGCCCAACACAGTCTCCTTATGAAGGTGAGTTGCTTATCTATCAAATTTTATGCTCCTTTATCGCTGTATTGTTTGGACATCATGACATAGCTGAAAACTTTCGAGACTTCTTTGTTGGAGAAAACTCAAAAATGCTTTTTTTTTTTTTTTTTTTTTAATGCTGATGTGTTGATTGATGAAGAACTTCCTCATGTGATCTGACATGATGTTTTGTTTATGTGAATTGAAGTCTGTACTACTTGCAATATAGAGGGCAGATTAGATATTGTTTCTCTGGGAACTTACTATTGGTAGTTTGGTTGTAAACATACAACTCCTATTGTTCCAAAAACATAATTGCATTTGGCAAGTCATACTTTATGAGTTTCTTCTTATAATCCCTAAATAAGCCTTTCATTTGGTTAGTTTATCTTTTCTGTCATGCATGTATCCCACTATATACCCTTTGTTTTCTCCACTTTCCCCAATTAGCCTCTACAATGCCTCATTCTACTACAGAAAGTTGTGATTGATCAGTGGTGGTGTGGCAAGTGCTGCCTTGGCGTCCTTTCTGTTTGATCAATCAAGCTTGATGTAGATTACGGGAAGAGAGTCAGCATAAGCTTTCCATCAAGGATACACCAATGGAGAAGACTAGTAATTTTTATTAATCCTAGGTCTTTGTAGATCGGAGATACAGATGAGGTTTTGAATTACTCTTTTTCACCAAAAATGTTGGAGCCATCACCCTTTTATCCCATTCCTCCATTCTCATAAAAATGTTCGAGCCAATGCCCGTTTTCCCCCCCATTCCTCTGTCAGCTGTGATTGCAAGCACATAATTAGGAGGGATGGGAAAATAAGATGACGTAATGTATCATGTTCTGTATTTGGAATGAAGTTGCTATGAATTATGTCTTTGTTTTTACCTAACCCAAGCACACTGACAGACGAAAGTTTCTAAATTTTTTTTGTTTGATCTACCATTGTTGTGTAGGTGGGGTTTTTAAGCTGGAATTGTTTTTACCTGAAGAATATCCCATGGCTGCTCCCAAGGTATTTCACCATATGCCCCTATGCACTGAATTGGTGATGGCTTTAAGATCTTGTTGCTAAAATTTTGTTATGTTTGATTATTATATCTTTGCAGTTACTCGTTTATTATTTTCTTTAATCAGCTTGCTGTAAAATGTCTTAAAATTGATAATGGAGATTAGATACTTATTTCATATACATTACTTGTCTAGATAATCTTCATATTAGCTGTTAAGCTTTGTCTTAATGAATGTGAATTAACTTTATTTGCTCACCTTCCAGGGTTTACGTTTATTCCCTGGATGATTTGAGTCAATTGGTTAATTCTATTTCTGTTAAAGGAAATGTATAATTGTATTTAGTTTGTCGTTCTTCTGTAAGTGTTTCCTTTTATCAAGTTGGCTGATATCCATTATTCTTTAGGCTTTGAAATAATGGTGTAATTCATGAATTATGCTTGTCACGTAATTGCCTTTTAACCTTTGTGTGTACCCTTGTTACCATAATAGACATAAGGTCAACTTCTTACCCTGATACTTCCTCCATCCGGGAAAGATAGTCCCACTTTTTAGTAGTTATTTTGAATCTTGATCGAGTGACTAAAGATTTAGAAAAAAAAAAAGAAGTAATTATTCCAATTAAACTTAAAAACTTGTTAATGATACACCATAAAAATACTACCAATAATGATACTTTAGACTTTCATTAAGATGATTTAATTGACATGAATTGATGATCAAAGTTCAATCAAATTAACCAATAAAAATGTGGGACTATTTTTTCGGAACAGAGAAAGTATTATGAAGCTCAATTTTTTCTATTTAATTAATGGATAGTTCGATAATGAAATGACTTGTGAAAGTGGAACCTCCATACTATTGTTCTGCATATGAGGATTCATCATATCATACCCTTTCATTCTATTATCTCCCCCAATAATAGAATAATAGATTTATTGAGATCTTTACTTCCATAGCCCCTGAAACCTAGTGAAATTGGAACCCAAATACCACTGTTCTGGAGGAGGTTTGATTCTGTATATCATACCCGTTCATTCTATTATCTCTCCCAAATCAAATATGATAAGAGTTATTGAGATCTTGACTTCTTGATATTTTAATTTGTGGTTGCTCCTCTTTGTTGGGATTCATAAGGCTGTGGGTGGGCTAGAGTTAGTATTCAAAATTCCTTTGGTTAGCTGATGGAACACTCTATTTTTCTGGGCTCCTTGGTTTGCGTGGTTTAGCGTTTTAGTTTCAATCTGTTTTATGCATGTAAGTGCATCTATTTTGTTATATATTATGCTTGAGTCAACCTATGCTAGTAGAAATGCTACCCAGTTTTAATATTTTTCAACAATTCGACATGCTTACCTCCATGTATGACCTTGCAACAGGTTCGATTCCTTACTAAAATATACCATCCTAACATTGATAAGGTTTGTCACGTCTAATCCTGGCCTTATTTCTTACTATGAGCTGGATTAAACTTTTCTTCTTACTTAAATGTGTTGGTCTGTAACTGCAGCTTGGTAGGATTTGTCTTGATATTCTCAAAGACAAATGGAGTCCTGCTCTACAGATTCGAACTGTACTTTTGAGGTACAGCCATTTGTGATTTCAGTGTTATTTGTGAACTTTTGCTGGCAGGATAAAGGTCTGAGAGATTCTCTTCATAAATGAGAAATAAATGAAAACATTTACTCCTGACATTCCAATCAAAGAGTCCTTTTATCTGTTTTTGGAAAAGTCTAGTAATTTGGGTTTAAAGTAGTGTATACTTGGAGTTGGTAGCCATTACAAGAACACCTGATTCTCATCTTTGTATATAAGAAGTGGGAAAAGTTACTGAGTTTAGCAGTTATAGTGCTGACATGATATCACAAACCAACGTGCATTTTTTTAAAAAAAAAAAGTTTAAAAAGATCAACCAATCATATGAAAGGAGTATATTTCAATCTCCATTGCTCGAATTGTTAGAGATACCACGTTAGCGGCATCACAGTGATATACCTAAGTGGAGGTTAAAGTTAAAATGTTATACTCCCTCCGTCCTGGAATGATGGTCCTATCTTCTATATTTGTTCACAAAAAGTTGGTCTCATTTGTATAATTGGGGTATTAAGGTGTATGAACTTCTAAAACTACCAAGCTAAGGCCACATTTTTTTGTCTCTTAATGAACTTCTATTATAGTTGCCATTTATTAAGGATAATTATGTCAATGAAAATATTTTGTTAAAAAGCTTGAATAGTCAAATGGGACTATCTTTGTGGGACAGAGTATAAGAATCTAATGCTTGGGAATATGATTGTGATTTATTTTTTTGCTTGAAAATCCAAGATATTCTTATTTCTCATTTCTCATTTCTCATTTGGCATTGTTTATTGTATTCTTAGTATTCAAGCACTTCTTAGTGCTCCAAACCCAGATGATCCCCTCTCTGAAAACATTGCGAAGCACTGGAAGTCAAATGAGGCCGAAGCTGTTGAAACTGGTAAAGCTGTTTCTTGTGACTCTGTAATTATGATTTCATCGCCGGAAAGTGCATGTGGTGGTATATATAGCCAGGAGATTGCATTTACTGACTTGGTTGTGGGTTTTCGGTCCCTGCAGCAAAGGAGTGGACCGGCCTATACGCGACTGGGGCATAATGAATTGTTGCGACTGGGGCATAATGAATTGTTGAAGACCGTGTTCTACAAAAAAAATAACAAAAGCAGCCTCATGTATTCTATTAATTAACTGTTGAAATTAAATTAGGAAGGATTGAGGCTTGAACAGCTGGGGATTTCAAGTCCTCGAGCCTAAAATCGGCCTGCCTGATATCATTCACTTTCAAAAAAATAGTCTTTGAGATTGTATAATGTGATAAGACATGTAATTTTTCTTGTTCAGTTTTGAACTGTGGATTGTGTTTGGAAGCTCTGATTGGTGGGAGTAATGTTGTTGGTTGGGGGGTGGGGGAGGGGTTCAGATCGGCCAAGGGCGAGCAGCCTGGTTCCTCGTTCCCAAAATTGTTCCAAGTGCAGTGTGGCTAGCAGTAGTAGGACGTGTATGCAGAAAGGCATTTTGCAAGCTCTGCTAAGCTTGTTGATAACTACCAAAAAAAAATAAAATTGGTCTGTTCATTTTGGGGCGGGGGGAGTATGATGTTTGTGGTTGTCTGATTTTGAAAGTCATACCACCCCATCCTTTGAAGTAAGAGGTTGCATTCCTCCCCCAGCACTCTGGGGTCGGAGCCTGGGGGTCCAGGATTAGTCCGGCGTAAGTTGGGAACCTGGGTATCAAAAAAAAAAAAAGAAAAAGAGGTTGCATTCCCCCTCCCCCCTCCTCTCTCTCTCTCTCTCTCTCTCTGTATCTCTCAAGTCTCAACTATGAGTTCAGTCACAGCTTTGGTTATACGAGAGCACTGTGAGATATTTTCGTCTTCTGCATGTTCCGTTAAATGTCTCCTTTGACGTTAGTGAAAATAGCATGAACTTCTTGTCGAGTCTCAGAATTAACGAGTCACGACAATCTTCCTTTTCAATTTTGTAATTATAAGTTAATGGTACCAATTAGGCCAAAATTCCCGTTACAAAATGGAATCTGTATCATTATTACATGATTATTTTTTTTGGGCCAGTTTAAGCTACAAAAAGACCTGTTCAGTTGCAAAATTGACCTGAGCAAAATGATCGAAATCAGTTGACAAATGGCTTTTGGCCTTTTGGATCTCTCATGAATGTCCATTTACCAAAGAATCAATTTTGTCTCTAAGTAAATTCGTACACTAAATCAGAATAAATGTTACGGTTGAACTTAGTCGTCGCTTTCTCTATTTAGAATCTTAAAAATGCGACATTTATTGATTAAAAACAACATTACATTTATTTGGAAATAAACGGAAATGAAAAGTACAACATTTATAAATTCTTAGTAAATGTCTTTAAAAATAATACCCATTTTCATTCTCCTCTTCAATTTTTGCTGCCTGCCTGCCTTTATTTATTTAACCAAAATGTCCAAACTAGTTAAAAGGTAGATCACTAGAGTGCAAGTTTTTCTGAGAAAACGACATGCATCGTTAATTAATTAACAGAAATAATGGAAAAGGGGAAGAAAAAACAAACAACGCTATCACCCTTTTTGCTGCGAATTTCATGGTGAAAAAAATGGAACTACAAAAATAGAATAACGGTTGCAAGCTTTTTTCAAGTTTGACCATTTTGCCTGCGGATATGCCAATGTCCGTTTTGCATATGATTTTGTCTCTATGTTTGACCTATGTTTGATAAGACCTTTTTTACGGTTAGATGATTATATTTATATAAATATATCATCAACGTTTAATCAAGTTGACTCTGAAAATTATCATATAATAATGACAGTTCTTTTTATATCGAGAGAGAAATTGTTTTTTTTTTTTTTTTTTTTATATTATGCAAGAACATTAACATATTTTAAATATAAAAGGGAAAAAATTGAGATGAGAACAAACATTTGTGGATTATGTGGGTGACGATAAGATAAATCTATTATTTTTATTTATTTATTAACGATAGATAAAATGTCACCAGAGCTACATCAATTAGCCTATAAATAGGTTATTACATGTCTTTGATAAGATTTCAACTCTTGACATCCATTATAAAAGCTTATATCAGATAAACTTTTGTTTTTTACGTTTTATATCACTAATAATTCAATAATTATGAGTTATTTGAATTGACGTTATAATAATATCATGTTACTCTCTCCCTCTTTTTGTCGGCCGACGATTGTTTACTTTTTTTTTTTTTTTATCTTTTTTTGGTACATTTTTCTGTTTGTTTTTGTGCAAAGCTGACGAATGTTTACATGCTCTTCTATGCATTATCTTCAATTTTAATTTGAGAGGCAAAAATGTCATTTTTCTGCTCTAAAATTTTAATTTGCTTTCCTTAAAAAAATAAAAATAATTTGCTAATTTCAAGTTTGTTTTATTTTCATATTAGTAGTTTAGGGATGCTAGGTGGTGTTTGTAATTTTACTTTAAAAAGTTATGGGACAGTTTATTATTTTTTATTTATTGAAATTCCGATATTATATACTCCATTCGTCCCAAAATACTTGTAATTTTAGAAGAGATTTTTTATTTCAAAATACTTGCCGTTTTGAAGTTTCCCATAAAACTTTGAAATAATTCCATAAAACCCCCTCACCCCAAATCATTTTTCATAAAAACTCGCGCGAGATCCAAAAGTTCACATTCAATAATTAGAGGCACGAATCAAAATATCATAAAACTCAAAACCTATCTATAAGAGTAATTTGAGTTTTACACATATTTGAGTATAGGAGCGGATTGTTTAGTAAAATATGAGATTTTATTATTATTTTTAAAAATATGTGATTTTTTTTTGAAAAATAAATAAATTTATATTCAGGTATAAGAGTAATTTAAGTTTATACATTTGGGAATAAGAACGACGAACAGGGGTAATGTGTAAGCGCAAGTTTCTGTGAAATTTTGTATCTCGCTTGTGCTTTTATGGGTTTATTATGTCGGGTACAAGAGTTCATGACCCAACTTTGACTCGTTTTGTATAAACTACCTTTATTTTTTATTATGTAGTTGTTATTGTAAAAATATTTAATTGCCTAAATACTTGAAATATTCAGGGTATTTTAATCTATTTGATATGTATTGAATGATTTTCTGAAAAATTCTAAAATTATAAGTATTTTGGGAGGGAAAGAGTAATCCCTTAACATTATTTTGATTTTCAGATATACTCCCTCCGTCCCATAATAACAGTTACAGTTACTGTTTCGCACGGGAATTAAGGAAAAAGTGAAAAGGTTGATGTGTTGTGAGTGTAGATAGTAGAGTAGGAGAGAGAATGAGTGGAGAGAATAGTAAATTATAATGGTATTGTGAGTATTAAAATAATGTAGGAGAGAGAATGAGTGGAGGGAATATTAAAGATTTTTTGCCATTTTAGGAAGTGTGACTTATTAGTGGGACGCCCAAAATAATAAAGTGTGTCACTTGTTGTGGGACGGAGGAAGTATATTTATTGAAAAAAAAGTTAGTAGAAATGAAAGGATAGAGTGGAAAAATAAGATCCAACAACCTTCCATCAATAGTAAATATTCCTATAAGCTAACAGTCAAGATGTGCAGTAAAGGATCGACCCACCGTCCGTCTCATACTTATTTCTAGAATTCCCCCAACGGCTTCTTTCTTTCCTATGGACCACTCGCTTTTTCCAACGACTTTTAATTTTTCCTTTTATGGAAATGAAATAGCTCCGGGACAAAAATTCACCGACGTCTTCAAAACTCACCATTAACACGCAAGCAAGGGCGGCCGATCTACTGTTGTATGGTAGTGTCTAGTGTTATCCAGGCAATCAATTTTTTTTTTTTTTTTAAATGACGTCGTTTTGACCTGTTTTAAAGAACAGGTAACACCAAATGTTTCGCGCCTAGTGAAGCCTATTATATTTATGTATGTAAAGTGATGTTTAGTGAAGCCTATTATCTCTTATGTACGTAAACATTTTGAATTTTAATTTCACCTCTTTTTTTAATAAAAAACAGCAACACCAAAACATTTGATATAGATCCGTCGTACACGCAAGTGCTTCAATTTTTCACACGCTCTTATAGTCAAACCCAGCACGCGGGGTCTTATAGTCTAATCACTGGAGGTTATGGGTTCGATTCTCCCACCAGTGGTTAGAGGGAATGACATTGCCCTCCCTAGCATAGCTAGGCGCCTCTGTGAAGTGCATCAAGGGGGAGCGGTGAAATGTGTTGATCCCCTTCTTTTTAAGAAGAAAAAAAAACCCAGTTTATAAAGCCATTTAATCTCCCACTTTATTATGCTTCTTGTGTTCAATTGAATCACTTTTCAAAAAATATTCATAAATCATTAATATTTTGAATATATATACTCCCTCCGTCCATTTAGTAGGTTCACGGTTACTGTTTACACGTTAATTAAGAAGGGAGTATTATATTGAAAGTGTTGTGAGTGTGAAAATAAAATAGGAGAGAGAATGAGTGGATGAAATAGTAAATTATAATGGTGTTGTGAGTATTAAAATAATGTAGGAGAGAGAATGAGTGGAGAGAATAGTGATTTAAGGTTTTCATTTTAGGAAAGAAACAAAGTGTGAACTATGTAAATGAATGTCCAAAATAGAAAGTGTGAACCATGTAAATGGACGGAGGGAGTATATGGGTTTTGTTAGGATACCCACCATAGGAGTATCCTAACAAGTGACCCATTATTTTTAGGACAAAAATGTCCCTCATTTTTCAAAACAATCATATGTATGATGGATGCAAAATTGTAATCATCAAAGAGAGAGAGAGAAAGAGAGAGAGAGAGAGAGAGAGAGGTAGTATTAAATGAGAGAGAGAGAGTTAGTATTAAATAAGAGAGAGAGTTAGTATTAAATAAGAGAGAGTTAGTATCTCTCTTTGATGATTACAATTTTGCCCCTATCATATAATGCTTGCTTTGAGGAATGAGGGACATTTTTGTCCAAAAATAATGGGTCACTTGTTAGGATACTCCTATAGTGGGTATCCTAACAAAACCATATATATATATATATATGTATTAGTCAAAAGTGGTGGATCCCTCTTATGAGGACAAATGCGCACCGCACATGTGGCGTGATCCATTACTCCACTTAGTAGTATAAATAAGGATTCCTCCTCATTTGTTGAGGCAGGTTTTTTCTGAAGTTTTTTCTTAGGAAGTTTTTTTTTTTTCCAAATTTTTCCTTTAAACCCTTTCTAGGTTCTCCCCTAGATATCCTCTCAACCATCCACTGTAAATCATCCACTCCACTGTAAATCATCCACTGTACAAATATCTTGTATATTATCGAAGCTCTGTAATAATAAGTAAGTTGTTCTTTCTATTCTCTGTTATTTATCTATTTACATGCTTTCTTTTAGTATAATAGACTTTTAAATTAATGAGGTATATAGATCGGAAACCAGGCAGCGTCAAGGTGTCTCACATACACTTTTGAGTTGGAGGTTTTTATCCTCGCTCATCGCGGCTTCATAATATTCAAAATTTATGAAGTGTGTGCCGGGTAGAACAAAGATCACGTACCCTAGATAAAAAAGTCAATTTTACTATTAAAAAGTCAAATTTACTATTTAGTACTGTAGCAACTCATTAGGAGTTATATTCTCTTGATTATTGCCTTAGACTATATTAATTTTATTGCGTTTATTCTAATTATTCTCATGCTTTGCTTTATTAGATCGATCCTTGTAATATTTTGGTATCAGAGCCTTTTTATTCAAAAAAATTAACTAATTACCTCATCTTATCTGTCCCGAGTCGGTGTGTCTCCTAGGTCTAAGTCACGCAGTTGAGTGTGTAAGTCGTGCATCCAATCAGGAAAGGAAGTGAATCCGAGGCAAGACAAAGATAAATAATGAGTTGGTTAGGGAATTTTACGAATAGAAGGTCTTTTAGACATCAGGATAATCCAATGAACGATTATAATATACAAACTGAGAATGATGAAGATAGAAATAATAAAAGTATATTATCTAAGGAAATATCTTGGGATACCCAATTCTTAACAAATTGGAAGCCACCCTTAGTATTAACCTCTGAAATATACAAAGATAAAGGTATATTTGATTTTAAATCTAGATTAGCAATTAAAATAAAAGAAAAAGTTATTCCTTTATATTCTAACAATCAATCCATGAGCTTATTCTCAAAATCCTCAATTAAAAAATACATCTCTCAGGGATATAGATTTTTACATATAGGATTAGTACAAGTAGCCATCAAACCATTAACAATGAAAGGATTAGATACAAGTATACAAGTAGCATTAAGAGACGCAAGACATTTAAATTACGTAGACTCTTTAATAGGAGCCATAGAAACAAGCCTAACAAATGGACCAATACATTTTAATACATATCCTAATTTCACAGTATCCTTAACAGATCCACATATAATGAAAATACTAACTTTGGATATTTTAACCCATAATTACCATATGCAAGTAGGTTCACATATTTATGAAATATTTTGTAGATTACAATACAAAGTAATGAATACTGGACTCTGTCCAAATGCTTTTAATAGAAATAAGACAACCGGAGAAACGGTTTTTTGGGAAATCGACCATACAAAAGCAAATATAACTATTCCAAAAACCATCAAGTGGAATGAAATAACTTTACCGGAAAAATGGACTTTACCAGCCAAAACTGTACCAGACACAAGTGCAAATAAGAAACAAACAAGTGAATTAGAACAAGTTACACAATATGAAGCCGGATCAGTAGACTTAAAATTCAGAAAAACACAATCTTTAAATAGAAATAAAAATCTTAATTTTAATATACCAGCCAGGAAATCCACTTCAGGAATATTTGAATTCCAACAAGGAAACAATTCACAAAATAATCAACCAATCTTAGAATCAGAAATTGAAACAGAAAGCCAATATGAAACAAACAGTATAGGCATAAAAAGAAATGGAAACTTTGCTCAACCATACGAAGATAGTGACTTTACAGTAAATATGATAAAAAATGAATTCAAATTAAACAAAAAAGTTTTAAGAGAAGAATTCCAAAGTGAAGAAAATAATGAATATAGAAAACTATTTTTTAAAACATATAATGAAAAAGAACAAAAAATTATTAAAGAAACATATTATGATTTCTGCAGAATACAAGAAATGCATATACCATTCTTTGACTTCTTAAATGACGAATATCTATATAAAATAGCTCCTATAAATCAAAATATTAGAAAATGGTATAAAATAACTGCAAATAATTTACCAAGCAATGAATTTTATGAAAGTGAAAAACCCCCTCTTGAACCAGCCTATTTTTGCAAAAATGGGATAACCCATGGAATTTTACCAGTGGTTCACCCTGACCAGTTAGAAGAAAGATTAACCAAAGACTTACATTTACAAAATAATTGGACAAATTTATCAATACACACAATTGGACAACAATTAGATAGGGTAGAAGACAAAATAGATAATGTCACAAATGGAATAACAATGGTAAAACAAGAAGTAGACACTCTCACCACACATACAGAATTTCCTACCCTTATTAACAAACAACCAGAAACAGGAACAATATCAAAAAGATATACAGAATATGCAGAACTATACAATAAATCACCATCAAATAGAAAAGATAAACCATCAACATCTTATAATAAACAGATACCACCTTCAAAGAACCCTTTTAGAATGTCAGGTGTCAGACCAACCCTACACAACCCTTTGAAGGATTTAATGGAAAACGTAGAAGCTTATATAAAAATAAAAGAAGAAACAAGTACAAATAACATGAATATTCGAGTATTAACAGAATACAATGAAGAAATAACATCAGAATCAGAATCCACCCCTAATGATGAACATTATGACACAAACAACAAAAACAAATCAATACCAATACAAGCTGTAAGAAGTTTCTACAATTACAAAAAAGAAGCAGATGACTTAGAAATATTAGGAAACCAACAAAAATCTTACAATGCAAAAAATATATATGAATGGAACATTGATGGATTAAGTGAAATGGAAATCATTAATAAAACGAAAGAAATGATAATTGTAGAAAACATATACAAGACAACGAATATTACAGAAAAACAAGCTGTAGAAAATATAATCCTAGGCTTCACAGGACAATTACGTACCTGGTGGGATAAACTACTAGGAAGAGAGATAAAAAATGATATTCTATCTGCGGTAAGGAAAAATGAACAATCCAGTGGAGAGGACCCCTCATTCAGTACAGAAAACACAGATAATGAAGATAATGAAGAAGAAATTGACGAATGTCAAAATGGTTGCAAAGGAATATGCATGTGTACTACTAAAATCAATACTATAGAACAATATGATGAAATACTAGAAAAAATTAACGAAATTAAGGAACCAGTTATAAAAAGAAAATTCTTAAGGCAATTAGAAAAAACCATAAATGAAGAAAAGCCAGAACCCTCAACTCCATCCCAGTACGAGGATGTCGTAATAATGCTACAAAATAAAAAGAAACAAGTTTCTTCAGTAGACTTACAAAAAGAAATTAAAGAAATAAAACAAGGAATAAAATTATTAAAACAAAATAATTTAGAATTACAAAACTCACAAAAAGAACTAGAAGCAAAATTAACTTTACACGAAATTAAAAAACAAATTCATGCTACTTACAAAGGAGAATCCTCTCAGACAAGAAACCAAGATTTCCAAAACCCTTTTGCAAAAACAAATAAAGGGGTAAAAATAAATACTAGAGAAAATACAGAAACAGAAGAAGATTCTTCAACAGAGGAAGACACAGAAGGAAGTGTATATGCAATAAATAAAGTTAGGTTTCAAAAATGGTATATCACCATAAAAATGACAATAGGAACCTTTACTTATGAAGAAATAGCTATGCTAGAGTCTGGAGCAGACCTAAACTGTATAGAACAAGGTATAATACCCTCAAAATATTTTATTAAAACAAAACAAAATCTTTCAGCAGCAAATTCTTCCTTATTAAAAGTTAAATATAAAATACCAGAAGCTCATATATGTAATAATAACATTTATTTTAAAACAAGTCTAATACTTGTAAAAGATTTAAATACAAAAGTAATATTAGGAAATCCCTTTTTACAAATGTTATATCCTTTTAAAGTATCCAAACAAGGAGTTGAAACAAAAATACTGGGACAAAAAATAATATTTAAATTCCTATACCCAGTCTCTACCCATGATGTGAACAATGTACAAAGAGCAAATGTAACAAAAATAAACTTACTACAAAAACAAATTGAATTTTTAAAAGAAGACTTACATAATACAAAATTAGAAGAAAGATTACAATCAAAAGAATGTAAAATAACAGTCGAAAAGATATTAGAAAAATTTGAAAAAACCCTACGTTCTGACCTCCCTACAGCATTTTGGGAAAGAAAGAAACATGTCATAACATTACCATATGAAAAAGAATTCAATGAAAGAATGATTCCAACCAAAGCAAGACCAATCCAAATGAACCAAGAATTATTTGAATATTGTAAAAAAGAAATAAAAGATTTATTAAACAAAAAATTAATAAGGAAAAGTAAATCACCATGGTCGTGCTCAGCTTTCTATGTAACAAAAAATGTAGAAATTGAAAGAGGAGCTCCAAAACTAGTGATAAATTATAAACCCTTAAAAATCACCATGGTCGTGCTCAGCTTTCTATGTAACAAAAAATGCAGAAATTGAAAGAGGAGCTCCAAAACTAGTGATAAATTATAAACCCTTAAACACAGCCCTCAAATGGATCAGATATCCAATCCCTAATAAACAAGACCTGTTAAAAAGGCTTCACAATGCATCAATATTTTCAAAATTTGATATGAAATCAGGATTTTGGCAAATACAAATAGCAGAACAAGATAGATACAAAACAGCATTCACAGTACCATTTGGACAATACGAATGGAATGTAATGCCATTTGGATTAAAAAAATGCACCAAGTGAATTCCAAAAAATAATGAATGAAATATTCAACCCTTACACATTCATTATAGTTTACATAGATGATGTTTTAGTCTTTAGTAAAGATTTAGGACAACATGAAAAACATTTAAACATATTTTACAAAGTAATGATGAAAAATGGATTAGTATTATCCAAAGCAAAAATAAAGCTATATCAAACAAAAATAAGGTTCTTAGGACATGAGATAACTAATAACACTATAATTCCAATCCAAAGATCCATAGACTTTGCAGATAAATTTCCGGATGAAATAAAAGACAAAACCCAATTACAAAGATTCCTAGGTTCATTAAATTACATAGCTGATTTCCTTCCAAAAATAAGACAAATCTGCAAACCACTTTATGATAGACTAAAGAAAAACCCCAAGCCATGGACAAAAGAACATACAAACGTAATAAACCAAATTAAGTTATATGTAAAACAACTACCATGCTTAACAATTTGTGATCCACATGCACCTAAAACAGTCTCTACAGATGCCTCAGACATAGGTTACGGAGGAATATGAACTCAAGAGATAAAAGGCAAAACCCATATAATTAGATATTACTCAGGAGTGTGGAATGAAACTCAATCCAAATATTCTACAATAAAAAAGGAAATTCTTTCAATCGTTTTATGTATAACAAAATTCCAAGATGATTTACTTAATCAAAAATTCACTATTAAAGTGGATTGTAAAGCTGCTAAAGACGTTTTACAAAAAGACGTAAAAAATCTAGCTGCAAAACAAATCTTTGCCAGATGGCAAGCATTATTATCTATTTTTGATTTTGAAATAGTTCATATTGCAGGAAAAGACAATTCAATCCCAGATTTCCTAACCAGAGAATTTCTGCAAGGAAACAATGGAAACCCTTAAGAAACAAAAAGAAGAAAAACTTAAGAAAACAAGATTAGAATTAGAATTAGGATCATCCTCACAAATTAACCAACCATTAACACCAAGGGAAAAACTATACCAAGAAACCCTAATTATTGAACAATCTCAACAAAAACCTGATACTTCTGATAAAAACTATCAAGAATGGCCCATAAAGATCAATGGAGTATATCATTACCTAAACAATATAAATTACTTAAATTTCTGCTTTCAAAAGACAGATGTATTATTAAAAGAAACCAAAAACTTTTGTGCCCCAATACCAATTGGTAACTATCCTCCTCAAATCCCGATCAGTAAAACCACAGAACTAAGATTTCACATCTATGACCTGGAAGAACTCTTAGAATACAATTTTACCAAAAAATTTAGAAATGCAATTGAATCTGACATCTCTGCTTTAAAAAGGATCATAAAATGTATTACAAATGATTATGGTTCTCAACATAATCCCTTGATGGTACCAGACTAATAATCTCTTTCCTATTTCCAGGTTTCTTGCCAATGACTAGATTTATGACAATCTTTACAGAAATTAGTCGGAAAGAGCAAAGACTTAAAAATGAAATTAAAATCCTTGAAGACGCATTAAGAGATAAAAGATTAAGAGATCCAAATTTTTGGACCATTTTAGAAATCGCAATTAACATTTGGCCCAATTTAGAAACAGCAATAGACAATACAATTTGGCATAAAAAGCAATTACTTATGTTACTTCATAGCGAACTCTATTCGCGCTTGCATGCTAATATTTCAGGATAATGACCTTGCAAGGAGCTTACAAATACCACAGATAAGAAAAAGATAAGAACCATTGTCCCCAACCATCAAGCCCACATTTACCTCTACCAAGCCCAAGTCCAAAGCAAAAACAATCACCACCCCGGTCATTGGCCCATTAAAGCCAAAAAATTGGGTCATCCCGAATAGCTACCCAGAACCTTTTGAAACAATCCCCATTTGGACCCTATTCTGTCATACTTTCCATGTCCCTTGGATCTTCATGACTAAAATGGATCTAAAGAAGAAACAGATATGTGATTGTATACTAATGGGTGCCTATGGGCAACAAAAGTGTGCGTGTATGTGACTGTATATAATGGGTGCCTATGGGCAACAAAAGTGTGCGTGTACAAAAAATACTAATGGGTGCCTATGGGCAAGGCAACAAAAGTGTGCGTGTATGAAAAACAATTCTTCCCAACATAAGATCATATGGTGGGAAAAAACCGAAATATTCAGATGTGATTTGACTGCGGTCAACAAATATTTCAAACAAAATACAAAATTCCTCAAAAATGTTCCACCCAAGCAAATCCAGAAAAACGAAGAATTCCTTCAGAAGAAACAACAAATTATGTCACAAATGGCTCAGTACACCAATCAGACTGAATTTGAAAGATTGATGAATCAACTCAGCGACGAAGGAAGCTCGTCATCAACAACAATGCCAGAAGATGATTACTACAACAATGAAGATATCTTCACCCAGCCAAAGATCTATGAAGATAACTACATCAGCAGATATGACAGCATCCACCATTACCAAAACAAAAAATGCACAGGAAAGTGTTGGAATAACTATTACACAATAATAGAAAATTGTAGAAAACTAAATAAAACAAAATTACACAAAAGAAAAGATAAGGAAAAAGATTTGTCGAGGAATCCGAGTCGTGTGAAATCACACTCTCCTTAAGACAAATTACGCCCCCTCACCACGTTGTGCTTGAGTTGTTACGGAACGCTTGCCTCCCAGGATGAAACGGAGTAACCGGACGGTGGTTGCACAAGAATACCTCCGGCGAACTGAAGTCGATGCTTGAGCTTTATCACCACAAATGCAATGCAAGGAGGCCAAGGAAAATATTTGTTCAATATGCAACAAGAGGAAGAGGAGAGGAATTCTGGAAAAATCTGTGTGTATTTCTCTCTTGTTGTGTTCTTGCCATTATATAATCCAAGTAGATAATGTAAAATTAAACCATGTTTTAATTTTCTTAATTAATACAATTATTTCAACATAATTGCATAATTATTTGGCTCATAAACTCCCTTTGATCGCTTATATGGCCGTTGAAATTACACATTCATTAACAGCCTTTCGAGCCGTTACAAAACATGGTAAAATCATTTTTCCGTACAGCCACCGGAGCCTGTGCGCCCGCCTCGGGAACGCGAGGCGCCCGCCTCAAAGAGGTTCTATGGCCAGCTCCTCCGACTTCCATGCGGCCGCCTCGACAGCTTCAGGCGCCCGCCTCGGAGTCTTGCCAATGGCCTGCACCTTCTGGAGTCGAGGCGCCCGCCTCAGGCAGGTCCAGGCGCCCGCCTCACCTCCAGAAAAATTGGGTCAAGTTTTTGGAAAAAAAATGTAAAAAGTGGGCTCGCGCGGACAGGCTATTTCGGAGCTACATTCGTGTCCGCAGGACGCGCATGCACATGAGTTCGGTAGTCCGAAGCCTATTTCGGTCCATGATTTGCACCCCCCGCGCACTCCGTGCGCGAGAGAGAGCCTCTATGTACCACAATCTTACTCCCTACCAAAGTGTAGGAGTATTTAAACTTAGCCACTTTTTCATCTTTTTCCAATGTGGGATAACCACATTTTACCCATTCCAACCCATTAACTTTGAGCCTTCATATCTCATTCATTTCTCAACCATTTTGAACAAATGAATATATGATTTCAATGTACTCATGGAGTAGAACACAATTCAACAATCAATTTGTCATTTTAACAAATAACAAATTAAGAAAATAACTCATTATTTCCTTCAAAACACACTTTTTTCCAACAATCCCCCACATGAAGGAATAATGCGGAATTGGTGATAAAGCCCGGCAGACGAAAACTTGCATACGAAGATGTGGGAATGCCCATTGAATCTTCGCTCGTACAAGCATATTTACTCTACTCGCAAATCGATAGACGCGATGTCCTTGAATCGTTATGCTTTTTGTGTAGCCGATCATATGCTTGACACAAGTATCGTCCTAACATACTTCAATTCTCATAGCTATGTTCAATCATGGCCCCGAACATACGCCCGGTTCTGCGAGAGGGTCTAAGAATTGAGCCTCACACAATTCTCCTCGAAGCGGCCCCACTTCTCTCTCACATAGGTGATTTCTTAAAGGTAACCCGTATTACCCCGCTCGAATTTTCGACGCGTAAGAATCATTAAAAGCCATAGGCTTATCCTTGTCCTTTCGGGATGTCACTAATAGGAATGGACTTGGGGTAGATTCCCCCACAGTGACGCTACAAGTCTTTTAACAGTTAGGTTGTCCCATTGAATCTAGTTCTTGGGATCTCCAGTCATCTAGATTGGGTTTTCCGCTGTGTTTAACTTTTCAGAGGCTTTAGTCCCATTCCCCTCGTCGAGCTTTCAACTAACTCTCTATTTAACCCTTTGGTTAACGGATCCGCTAAATTTTCCTTTGACTTAACATAGTCAATGGATATTGTGCCAGTTGAGAGTAGTTGTCTAATGGTATTATGTCTTCGACGAATGTGTCTAGACTTACCATTATACATATGATTTGTGTGCCCTTCCAATCGCCGATTGGCTATCACAATGTATACATATTGATGGCACGGGCTTCGTCCATCTTGGAATATCTTCTATAAATTGGCGTAGCCACTCGGCTTCTTCACCACATTTATCTAACGCTATAAACTCGTATTCCATCGTGGATCTAGCTATAACCGTTTGTTTAGAAGATTTCCATGATATAGCTGCTCCTGCTAATGTGAATACAAATCCGCTCGTAGACCTTGAGTCTTTTATATCGGATATCCAATTAGCATCGCTATACCCTTCAATTACCGCTGGATGTCTAGTATAGTGTAAAGCATAATCGCGAGTATATCTTAAGTACCTTAGTACTCTCACTATACCATTCCAATGTTCCGCTCCGGATTACTTGTATACCGACTCGGTTGCTAACCGTGTAAGCAATATCTCGGTCTAGTACAACTCATCAAGTACATTAGACTTCCAATGATTCTCGAGTATTCAACTTGAGAAACTCGTGTCACCTCTATTCTTTGATAGATGTTGACTCATGTCTATTGGGGTTCTAGCAATAGCTAAGTCATCCTTGCCGAATTTCTCAAGAATTTTATCCACATAATGTGACTGGCTTAAAGCAAGTCCATTTGACATTCTTGAAATTTTCACGCCAAGGATTACGTCGGCTAACCCCATATCTTTCATGTCAAACTTTGAGTTCAACATATCTTTAGTGGACTTTATCATTTTATCACAGCTTCCTATGATAAGCATGTCATCTACATAAAGACATAAAATGACGTAGCCATTTCCCGTGTCTCTAACATAGATACATTTGTCACATTCATTTATTTTAAATCCACTTTCCATCATGGCTTGATCAAACTTTTGATGCCATTGTTTTGGTGCTTGTTTCAAGCCATACAATGACTTTACTAACTTGCACACTTTATTTTCTTGCCCCGGCGCAGAAAAATCCTTCCTAAGTTGCTCCATGTAAATTTCCTCTTCTAAGTCCCCATTTAGAAAAGCGATTTTGACATCCATTTGATGTACTTCATGATTCCGCAATGCGGCTATTGCAAGTACAATTCTTATGGATGTTATTCTCATAACCGGAGAATATGCATCAAAGTAATCAAGGCCTTCCTTTTGCTTGTAACCTTTAATTACAAGTCTTGCCTTATACTTGTCAATTGTTCCATCCGTCTTCATTTTCCTTTTAAAAATCCACCTATATCCTAGTGGTTTACTTCCCGGAGGAAGATCCACTAATTCCCAAGTGTGATTTTGTAAAATGGAATCAATCTCACTTTTAATGGCCTCTTTCCACAAAGGTCCTTCGGAAGAGCTCACGGCCTCTTTATAACTTTGTGGTTCACTTTCAAGCATATAGGTTAGAAAATCTGGGCCAAAAGATTTTTCTACCCTACCTCGTTTGCTCCGTCGAGGTTCTACCTCCACTTCATCATTTTCATCATGATGATTTGTTCCTTCGACTTCTTCTTCTTCTTCTATTGAATCATGTCTCCGTTTAGATGAACTTGCATCATCTCTTTTGCACGGAAACACATTCTCAAAGAAAGAAGCATTTCTTGACTCCATTATAGTATTCTTGTGTATATCTTGAATCTTCGATTCATGCACAAGAAACCTATAAGCACTACTATTGTGAGCATACCCAATAAATATGCAATCAATAGTTTTTGGTCCAATTTTCACCTTTTGGGAGGTGGTATTGAAACCTTTGCAAGACACCCCCACACTCGCATGTATTGGTATGAAGGCACTCTTCCATGCCACAATTCATAGGGGCTCTTATTTATTTTCTTTCGGGGCATTTTATTCAACACATAATTTGCCGACAAGACGGCCTCTCCCCACATGTTATCCGGTAACCCCGAACTTATTAACATGGCATTCATCATGTCCTTTAGAGTCCGATTTTTCCTCTCGGCAACTCCGTTTGGATTGTGGGGTGTATGGTGGTGTTGTAACATGTTTAATCCATGTTGAGCACAAATACCTTCAAACGGGAATTCATACTCACCACCACGATCACTTCTTATGACCTTTATTTTCCGGTTGAGTTGATTTTCAACTTCATTTTTATAGAGAACAAACTTCTCTATAGCCTCATCTTTACTTTTGAGAAGATACACATAACAATATTTTGTGCTATCATCAACAAAAGTCATAAAGTACTTATTGCCCCTCGTGTTTGTGTTGACTTGAAGTCACATAAATCCGTATGAACCAACTCAAGTGGTTCATTATTTCTTACAACCGAATGGAACGGAGGTTTTGTAAACTTTGCCTCTACACAAGTTTCACATTTATGTTTGTAGTCTATTTTACATTTTGGTATGCAATTCATGTTAATTAATCTACGTATAGTATCATAGTTAACATGTCCTAGTCTACCATGCCACAAATTGGAAGACTCAAGCAAGTAAACGGAAGAATTATTCTTATTCATCACATTCATCTTAGGCTTGTTAGCCATTACATTGCTTTTAACAACCATAGCACTAAGCTTAAACATACCATCACAAACATAACCTTTGCCTACAAACATTCCACTTTTAGACAAAGTAACCATATCGGATTCAAACACAACACGAAACCCATGCTTAATCAAAAGCGATCCGGACACCAGATTTTTCCGGATTTCGGGCACATAGAGCACATTGTTGAGAGTCAACTCTTTCCGGAAGTCAACTTCAGCACCACCTTTCCTTGACCTTTCACATCGGACGTGGCAGAATTTCCCATGAACAATTTCTCACCATTTTCAAGGGCTTCAAAACTACTAAACATTTCCTTGTTTGAGCAAACATGCCTAGTAGCACCGGTGTCAATCCACCACCCATTTGTGTTTGAACCCACCAAATTCACCTCAGAAATTACCGCCGCCAAATTCATATCGGAAACTTCATTCGAGATGACATCCACCATGTTTGCTTGTTTCTTTGGCTTCCTACACTCGGAAGACTTGTGGCCCACAATGCCACAATTGTAACAAGTTCCACCGAACTTTTTCTTGGAGATTCCTCCCTTTTGCTTCAAACTAGAACCACCCTTTTTGGGACCAAACTTGCCTTTGGCTTTGCCATTTGCCTTGCCATTGGCCTTGGAGCTATCAACATGCTCCACAACATTGGCTTTCGCCACAAGAAGATTATTCAACTTCTTCTCCGCAATCCTATTCTCTTCCTCAATCCGAAGACGAATAGCAAGCGCTTCAACATTCATTTCCTTTCGTTTGTGTTTAAGATAATTCTTGAAATCTTTCCAAGCGGGAGGCAACTTTTCAATGATTGCCGCCACTTGAAAGCTTTCACTAATTACCATCCCTTCGGCATGAATTTCATGAATGATTATTTGTAACTCTTCCACTTGACTTTTAACAGTTTTGAGTCCACCATTTTATAATCAAGAAAACGGCCCACAATGAATTTCTTTGTGCCGCGTCATCTATCTTATACTTATATTCCAAGGACTCCCATAGTTCCTTTGCGGTTTTCTTAACACTATACACATTGTATAGCGTATCCGACAATCCATTAAGGATGTAATTTCGCAAAGAAACTCGGAATGCTTCCAAGCATCAAGAGCCGAGATGGCTTGCCCATCCGTCTCATTCTCACCCAACTGTGGCGGATCTTCCTTAAGAAATCTCGCCAAGTTCAAGGTAGTCAAATAGAAAAGCATCTTTTGTTGCCATCTTTTAAAGTCTTGGCCAACAAACTTTTCCGGTTTCTCACCATGATGGTTCGAAACAGTTTGGACAACCACCCTTTGAGAGTTGGTTTCCACACGAAGCGCTTCCTCCACACGAGGATTCTCGGAGTTGTTCCCAGCGTTGGTTTCCACGTTTGATTGAGTAGCCATACGAAACAAAACAAACAAGTTTAGTTCACTGTTTTAAATAGTTTTCCTTCCAACGAAGAGACAGTTAATTTGTCTTAAGATTGTTGGAATAACTATTACACAATAATAGAAAATTGTAGAAAACTAAATAAAACAAAATTACACAAAAGAAAAGATAAGGAAAAAGATTTGTCGAGGAATCAGTCGTGTGAAATCACACTCTCCTTAAGACAAATTACGCCCTCACCACGTTGTGCTTCGAGTTGTTACGAACGCTTGCCTCCCGGGATGAAACGGAGTAACCGGACGGTGGTTGCACAAGAATACCTCCGGCGAACCGAAGTCGATGCTTGAGCTTTATCACCACAAATGCAATGCAAGGAGGCCAAGGAAAATATTTGTTCAATATGCAACAAGAGGAAGAGGAGAGGAATTCGGAAAAATCGTGTGTATTTCTCTCTTGTTGTGTTCTTGCCATTATATAATCCAGTAGATAACGTAAAATTAAACCATGTTTTAATTTTCTTAATTAATACAATTATTTTAACATAATTGCATAATTATTTGGCTCATAAACTCCCTTTGATCGCTTATATGGCCGTTGAAATTACACATTCATTAACTGACCTTTTGAGTCATTTACAAAACATGGTAAAATCATTTTTCCGTACATGCCCACTGGAGCCTGTGCGCCCGCCTCGGGAACGCGAGGCGCCCGCCTCAAAGAGGTTCTATGGCCAGCTCCTCTGCGACTTCCATGCGGCCGCCTCGGACAGCTTCGGGCGCCCGCCTCGGAGTCTTGCTAATGGCTCGCACCTTACGGAGTCGAGGCGCCCGCCTCGGGCGAGTCCGGGCGCCCGCCTCACCTCCAAAAAAATTGGGTCAAGTTTTTGGAAAAAAATGTAAAAAGTGGGCTCGCGCGGACAAAGTTATTTCGGAGCTACATTCGTGTCCGCAGACGCGCACGCACACGTAGTTCTGTGAGTCCGAAGCCTATTTCTTGGTCCCACGATTTGCACCCCCCGCGCACTTTGTGCGCGAGAGAGCCTCTATGTACCACAATCTTACTCCCTACCAAAGTGTAGGAGTATTTAAACTTAGCCACTTTTTCATCTTTTTCCAATGTGGGATAACCACATTTTACCCATTCCAACCCATTAACTTTGAGCCTTCATATCTCATTCATTTCTCAACCATTTTGAACAAATGAATATATGATTTCAATGTACTCATGGAGTAGAACACAATCCAACAATCAATTTGTCATTTTAACAAATAACAAATTAAGAAAATAACTCATTATTTCCTTCAAAACACACTTTTTTCCAACAGAAAGCCGCCCCGACAAAATAATATGGTGACCCCCACCATATTTGACAAATGAAGAGAAGACAAAGAAAAGGGCATCCCACAGTGAAGCCACCCATACAAATGGAATCCACTTTCTCAGTGCCAAATTTCTGGGCACGGAAATTAAGGAAAAGTAAGTGAGAGAAAAAGTGAAAGAAAATGTTGTGAGTATGAAGAATTAAATAGGAGAGAGAATGAGTGGGAGGAATAGTTAGGAGAAAGAATGTTGTGAGTGTAAAAGTGAAATAGGAGAGAGAATGAGTGGGATAAATTGTGAAGATTCCTTTGTTATTTTGGACAGTATCAGTTTTGGTGGGACGGACCAAAAAGAAAATAAGTATCAATTTTGGTGAAACAGAGGGAGTATAAAGGATTAAAAAAAGTTATATTTCATATGGGGTCTACAGAGATAATAAAAATATATTATTTCAAAGTTTTAAAAAATTATTAATTTGACACGTTGTCTTCCATTCGGAATCAGTTATAAATATTATTTAAGAGAATTTATTAAATAATTGAGTATTAATTAATGAAGTTTCCACTGTATATCTGAAATTGTTTTATTTTAAAAAGAAGATGAATTACATAAATATAATTACATTAATTAGAAGGAATAACAACCGGCTCCTTTCCATTAATTATCAAGATTTGACTTTTAGTAGAAAAAAGGAACAAATTAATACAAATTGGACTTTAGTAATGAGATTGGGAAATGGAGAATTAATAATTCAACATGTCATTGTATTTGGTATGAAATATACCTTGAACTTGAACCTTCCCATACACTTAAACTAAACCGATGGCTACAAATTTCCAAGCATTCCTACTTGACTTGACCACACTTTCATTAAATTACTAGTGGGCTCCACATGCATTTCTTAAATCCATGTCCATCAATTTTAAACCTTATACATTTTTTTATTTTATTTTTTTTTATACCCAGATTTTCAGTTTTGTCGAACTAATTCTTGACCACCAGCTAACGGTCCCTCAGTGACTGACAGAGATAAACCGCGGGATGTGTCCGAGGTAGTCAGGGTGGCAGCACCCATTATACTCCTCGCCCCATAGGAGCCCTATTACAAGACATTTACATCACTCTTACGTCACCAAAAAAAAAATATACTCATTCCATGCCAAAAGAAAAATTAAATGTTCTCTTTCCATTCTCTTCAAAATATCAGCGTTTTGTTTCGATCTCTCTACTCGCCTCCTGACATCAATCCATTCTCTTAAAAATATCAGCGTTTGGTTTCGATCTCTCTACTCGCCGCCTGACATCAATGAGACATAGTCAAAAAAAAAAAAAAATCACACTTTTTTCTTATCAAAATAATTATTGCAGTTCTAAATAACTAAATAGGTTTAGTATAATTTTACTATAATATAAACAATTAAAGGACATATCTTCAAAATATTGAATAGTAAACTTTTTCTCTTTTCGACGTATCCCCAAATAATTACCTTATTACTCTTTTTATCCTAAAGTAAATATCACATTTTTAAAAAAAATTAATTTGTCCTAAATAAATATTGCATATCCAATTAAGGAAACAATCTTCATATAGGTGTAAGTAATACTCCCTCCGTCCCAATAAGAGCTTCCCTTTTTGTCATTTTGGGTGTCCCGCTAATAGCTTCCACTTTCCTTTTTTGGCAATGGAATCTTTACTATTTCCTCCACTCATTCTCTCTCCTCATTATTTTAATACTCACAACACTATTATAATTTACTATTCCCTCCACTCATTCTCTCTCCTATTTTCAAATTACACTCACAACATCTTTACTTCCCTCCCATTTCCTTAATTTGCGTGCAAGGTAAAAAAGTGGAAGTAATTATTGGGACGGAGGGAGTATATAAATAAGTAAAGCATATTTATAAAATTGTTAACCTGCCAAATGTGATAATTTAATATGTTTAATAGTACGTAATTTTAATAATATAGAAACAAGTATTACCTCTGTTTTAAAATAAATAATTCAAATAAATTCAAATTTGCTACTGTCAAGAGCAAATTTCAAAATTTAGTCATTCATTCTGGATTGGAGCAAGTAAAACGTAATTTATATATATAAAAAAAAAAAATTGACTTGAAACATGACAATTTTCATTTCAATTTTTTTTTTTTTTTTGGGGGGAGGAGAGGTGTAAATGGTTCGGTTTGGTTTGGTCCAATTTACGGATCGAACCACTAGTCATCGGTTTGGAAAAATCTCAAACCGAATTGAACCATGAAAAAATTCAAACCGAATCGAACCAAACCGCCATGGTTTGGTTTGATTTGGTTCGAACCGCGGTTTAAACCACAATTCAAACTACGGTTCAAACCATAAAATAGAACATTGCTTAAATCATTAATTAGAACATGGTGTCAAACTATACAATTCATTGTTATATTTGTTTGAATTTTTCAAACATAACATAAATAAGAGATTTAGTATTTAAACACAACTTGAAATTGTACTTCAATGTTTATGATAACAACATGTCATTTGAGTAATTGTAATGCTATGTGATAAATAGTGAATTTACATTATTACAAGAAGATTAACAAAAAGAAAAAAGTGTTATGGACTAAAACTCATTAATAGAATTATGAGTTTTCAAATCTAAATGTAAGGTGAAAATGAAAGATATATATATATCTACAGTTAATATTGAACGATTTGGTGATTTGGTTTATTGGTTCAGTTTGGTGGCTCGATTTCACGGTCTCGAACCGTGATTTGGGGGTCCAAATCGCAGATCAAACCGAACCACACAGTTTGACAATTTTTAAAATCGAACCAAATTACTATTGCTTGAAAATCAAACTGAACTGCATAATTTAATTTAATTCGATTCTGAATCGCGATTTGAACCGAAACACTTACGCTCTTACCCTTACCTTAGGAGGAAGGTGTTATTTATTAGAAGAGAATTCTATTAAAGTGCAACAACAGCATTTGAGTACTCAGACAACATATTATTATGCTGAAATTTTTACTTGTTCCATCCCAAAATAACTACGTACTCCCTCGTCCCAATCTAAATATTTCAACTTTTCATTTTTGAACGTCTTATTTAAAATGTCTCAACCCAAAAAAGGAAAGTTTTTATTACTATTCCACCCACTCATTCTCTCTCCTACTTTACTTTTACACTCACAACATTCTCACTCCTAACTATTTCTCCCACTCATTTTCTCTCCTATTTAATTTTTTATACTCACAACATTTAAATTTTTTCTATTTCCTACCTTACTTTTCTTAATTCCCGCGCCAAACCCATTTTGAAACGTTTAGATCGGGAAGGAGGGAGTATTATGGATCAGTTTTTATCAATATTTTCCCTTTACTTTTGTTAAAAGGAAGTAATCTCCACATTTTCATTTAAGCCCTTAAACTTTATGTTGTATCAAACATACCTCCCTCCCTTTATGGACACGACAGCGTGATTATCATCTTTAATTAAAGAAATAAACTATGATTAAGACATCCCACTACCACTTAATTATACTTAGAAAAAATAAATAAAAGATTGATATAGTCCCACACCAACTAACCACAATTAAATATCATAATCCAAATGTTTTAGATAATACGAGTGATTAAGACATCCCAACTGAAAACATAATTTGCAATTAAATACCACTCGTCCGTCCGTCCGTCCCAAAATGAGTGTATGATAGTTATTTTTATTTTTTAAAAAAAATATTAAAAATTGTCCCTAAATGAATTCTTATTAAGAAGTTATTAAATCATTCATCGATATGGAATTTGAAACAAGAATAGAAATTAAAAATTGACAAGTTTTATTAATGATGAAATGGTTGACCGTTGACCAAAGCAACCCCAGGAGTATCAATGACAACATTGTTCATTTCTTTCACTAAGAATGTAAAAATAATGCCCATCCAGTCCTTCCATCCAATTTCTTCCTCGTTTCTTCACTGTTTTCTTTCTTGTATATATCTTCATCTCCATATATATACATGTACAGATCCACATCTAAAAGCCAGCCAGCCAGCTCTCTATTTCCCTCTACAGCTCTCGGGTTCAGCTACACGGCAAATATTTGAATAAATTGTACAACTTTATCCATGGCATCTTCCCAAGAATCGAGAGAAGAAGCCAGAACAGGGGATAAAAGAAGGTTACATGGAGGGGCAAAATGGAACGGAAAAACTACGGAGAGGGGATTGGAGAGTGAGGAACCAGAGAGCAATGAGGAATGAATGAATAATGAATGGAAACTGCAAAATGGAACTACGCTATCTCTCTGGCTTCTGCTAGAACCGGCTGAATTTTTTGGCTCCTAAATAAATTATTTTTTGTAGTACTGGTAAATGGTCGCTCTGATTTATGTCACAGGTAAGCTGGTAATATATATGTATGGCGGGGAGGAGGATATACCACTGCAGTCAAGCTGTTTGTGTTCTAAAAACTGTAATGCCTAACTGACGCCTCCAATACCTCTGGGCTTGGGCAAATCATTTCCTTCACTCGGTTCCCCTTTCTGTATATTTTGAATGTTGGCACAACTTTTACGTTCTCTGCGTTTGCTATTGCTGGGCTCTCTTCTATATCCACCTGTAATGAACACCCACAAACACAAGATTAGAAGTTCATAACTTTCAAGTCCCTCATTCTTCAAGTAAATGAAAATGCGGTGGCACAAATTTCACTATATAAAGTTTCAAAATTGTGAAAAAAGAAAGCTTGAAGTAGAACTCACACCCACAACCACAAGGTTAAATACCTAGCACTTTATCCACTGAACAATACAAACTACTTGACTAAGTGGTGCACTTGCACCCATATACATATCCTTAGGTCTGCCACTGTGAGTAGGGTAGGGAGTGGCGGGTGGGGGTCTGTTTCCTGCGGAAAAGTCTGTGGGCTTGTTTCATGTCCCATTCTGATTCCAGTTTTAAGACTCATATGGGGTACTTTGATTCATGACATACCATCTTACAGCACTAGATATGCACTACCTGAGTTCTACACCAACCACATTTAGAAATCAACTATGCTAAGAACCAGTAGTTTCTCATAAATACCCCGTTTCATGGATTAAGCATAATTTCGTAACATCAAGGTTCACGTAGGAATGTTAAACTAAAAAACTCAAATTCCTAAGCTCGATTCTTGAATGTTAACTCTAACTGAAATGCCTCGAGTGTAGGACTCTGTGCAGAAAGGAGGAACTAGGGAGCAAATTTTTACATTTTTGATACATATTACGTGCGCTTTCTAAAGAACATTGGACTTGATAAATGTTCTGCATAACACAAACAAGAAAACAGAATGTCCCATAGCAAGTTTAACTAAGAGAGAAACAATTTACCTTTAGAAAATTTATAGACGGGTATCGGGTGCATAATGTGTCAAAAAATGGAGATATCTGCTTGCATTGAACGTCGGATGCCACTTTAAAATGAACTACAGAAGCACCTGCAATTTCATAGTTTACAAGTTATGGCTCCGTGGCATCTTTCAAACGACGAAAAATCCCAAGGCAAAAGAGAACATCAAATCGACTAACCAGTAGAAGCAACCGCAGATTTGAACTGCTCAAGAACTGTTATTAACTCAACTTCCCCACCAAATTTCATATTATACACTTCTTCCCCACGGGATTTTTTCAACGCAACTTGTGCGTGAAATAAAGATTCAGCTATATCATTGTCATATGGAAGTACCCGTCTCAATGTCTCGTAATCTTTCACAGATTCAGCCCACCTTTCAAGCTGTAACTCAGAGAGATTAAAAGTAAAAACACTAGCATAAGAACCTATTTAAAAAAAATAGTTTACACGCACACATACACACACACACACACACAAAAAAAAAAAAAAAGAGCCTAAAAATGGAATCAGAGAAAGGGCCACGAAAGAAGCACAAACATTTCAAGAACCCATTTTACCTTGGTATTAGAGGCGGCCCTTCTTAAAAGGGCTTTTGTGTAATTAGGATGAATACGGAGGGCATGATTGCAATCATCAAGAGATCTTTCCCACAACCCGAGTTTAAACCAACAAGCGGCTCGATTGCAATAGAGAACTGAGTTTGAAGGATCGAGCCTAAGCCCATCCCCATAAGCTGAACAAGCTTCTGTGAACCTCTCAGACTTGAAAAGATCATTTCCACGAGCCCGAGCTCTAGCCACTGACCTAACATTGCGAAGCATAACCGAAACTTCAACATTTCGGGGGTCAGTTTGACCTGCTTTCTCTATATATGTAACTGCATTCTCAAACCTGCAAATACATCCATCATATATTCTCACTCCGTCAACATTAATAATAATAAAAAATCTAAAAGAAACATATAATCTTGTTCCTGGACTCACCTTCCCAATGCCATGTCAATTTGAGCACGGACAAAGAAAGTGTATGCTTCAGAATGCATTCCAAAAAACTTTGTTTGAGCACAAGAGAGGCTAGAAGCTTGAGATTTAGGTACACTTGAGAGGCTTGAATCAGCCTCATCTAGTTGCCGGAGCCTCAAAAGTGATTCTGCTCTACATGAAAATAGCTGTCGATTGAATTTATAAATCGTTTCAGTAATCAATATATTATAGTATAATTATGAAAAAAAAAATGCTCCAACTATATAGAAGACATAGTTTTGGGGGTGTCATATTACCTGAGGAGATGCATCTGCCCCGGAAGCAATTGCAGATTCACATTCTCTCAAAGCAGTGTTCCAATCATTGACTCTCCGGGCATCTGTACACTTACTTAAATGCTTCTCTACTGCTTGCAACTTCTGAAGCTCGATTGGGTCTGGATGGTACCCTGGAAAACAAATGTGTCTCCTAGCATTTTCAACCTGCCCTAAACTGCCACGCGTATTGGAATTAGATATCTATCTATTTCATACAAGAAAAACACAACAAATTCCAGAAACTGATATACATTCAACAATGCTTTAGCGACCAAAATCCAAATCAAGTTAAGCCCATTAGAATAATGCCAAAACACATTGCAATTGCAAATACCCATTTGTCAAACTCCATTAATATGTATACCAAGAAGTGAGGCAAACCCCCCCCCCTCCAACCCCCAACACACACACATACACAATAAAGCAAAATAATGTACCTTACAGTCAAAACTCATTAACCATATTCATTAAAGACTGTATTTACTAACCTAACTCACCAAGAAAAAGAGAAGCATAAAAGAATTGGAATCCTAGGTGGGTTGCAGAGAGTAAAACAAAAGAAAATGAAGGAGATATTAATTACTCCCCAAGCAATAAGTGAAAAACAGAGTAAAAACAAACAGTAAGAAGATAAAAGAGAATCCAATTTCTCATGGAAAAGACAATAGTATGAATAAAAGACGAATGCAAACCACAGAAACTGAAGATCAGCACACATTAATCACATTTTACGAGATATTTGGTCATTATTTTGTACCAAACCGAGCAATTAGATCTAAACTAATGCAAATAGATTCAATGTATATCAATAATCACAAAATTTAGTCAAACCCAAATCAGAAATTGTAAAATTAATTGACAATAAGACAAAAAAAATGGATAAAGATCTGATTTTTATGCTTAGAACTCTCACCTAAGAAGAAGAGATCCTAAACGGTGGTGTGCCCTCACATATCCATTATCCAATTTAATGGCTTCATCACATTCTTTGACAGCTTCTGTCAATTTCTTTAGACCCATCAATGCGGCAGCACGGTTACAATGGTAGGCTGCATTCCCAGGCGATATCACAATGGCTCGATCGTATAATGTTAATGCCTCTGTAAAGTGGCCCCTTTTGTATTGTTCATTCCCTAATCTTTTCAGTTCTTCCGGATCTGTGAATCCTCTTGAATGGGATGTTGTGCTTGAAATGGGATAGTCGCCGCCGCTTGATTTGACGGTGGCGGTTGTGCCACCACGCATTATGCTTCCGTGGCCGTAATGACCTGTTCCTGAACCCAATACATCGGTTTTCGTGCTCCGGCTCGCCATTCCGGTCTTCAAGATCTTTCCCGAGGGACAAATATTTCCTGTCGGTAATACATTGACGGCCGGAGAGGTTACGGAGCTTGAGTTGGATGGGGATAGGGTAACGGAGCCTCCGGATTCGGACCGTGTGTGACCCGGTTTGAAAGCGGCTCGAGACCCACCGGCGGTTCCCGCAAATGGAGGGGAACTCTCGACGGACAACTCGCCGGAGTGATTATTACCGGCATCAGACTTACGGTTGGGAAGAGGGGAGTGGTGGTGGTTGGACCCATGGCTATTCCGACCCGAGAGTGATCCGGATGAACTAGAACTACTGCTGGTAGTAGCAGTCGAAAGTCCACTAGCGGCAGGTCGGGTTCCGGGTCCACCACCACGGGTTCGCAATGGAGAAACAGGGGAACCCAAATCGAGTTCACGAAAGTCCGGCTTGTTAGTATTGTCGCCGGCATCATCGACGCAAGCCATCGACTTCCGAAACCGATCGGAAAGCCTATCAATCCCTAACTCCGATATGGGTTTCCCGGAATCCGACATTACAACTAATTCTTTTTTTTTTCAATTTATTTTTCCCTTTTCCGAAACCCAACCCTCAAAACAAATCTTTAAGCTTTTCTCAATCAATCCCAGAACAATTAACACCAATGCCTGAGATTTCACTTAAAGTTACAAGAAACGCCACCACCGGAAAACAAAGTAGTGAGAGAAAGTGATGATTCTAGAGAGAGAAAGTTCGTACACAAGTAGGATTGTTGAAGAATACATGTAATGGTAGAAATTAAGGAGATGGGGAGAGAAAAGAAAGGGAAAAAGAGATGGGGATCTCGTGAATTTAACAGAGAAGCAAAGAATGAATGTGAATTCTAGAGAGAGAGAGAGAGGAAATGGAGGGGTTTACACACAGTGATGGGAGAAACTAGAAAGGAAAGAGAGAGAAAAGAGAAGAGTACGAAGGGAAAGAAAGGGCCTTTAAATTATTAATTTTCCTTTTCCCTTCACGAGACAAGTTTTCTTTCTCTCTATTCTTTCTTTTATTATTATCCTCTTTATTTCATGACACAATTTAACTCACTTTATATATTCTTTTACCTTAAATACAAATATGGATTTTAATAGAATTTAATACATCAATTTAAAAAGTGAGGCATATCAATTTTTGAAGTTAATTTGACCATATTTAGTTCACATAATTTAATCTTGATATAAGATTTGTCTTTTAAAATCAACTAGTGAGTAACCCGTCGATACTCGACGGAGCATCACAAAGTTAATTAATTAAAATAAAAAATATAAGAAAATTATATCATTGTTGCGAGAAAATAATTGAATTTGATCTTTTACCACATTTTTAAATTAAGAAATTTGTACTAAGAAACGCAAAGACAACCTGATAATAAATTTGCATAATTTTTTTTCTCAATTTTAGTGTTTCCCTTACTTGTTGAGGGTAAGATATCCTAAACATTTTCTTATACAAGCATGTCTCTTCTAAAATGAAACTTCTAACTCAAATTTTTAATATAAATTGTTATCAATATAACTGTAATACTCCCTCCGTCCCAATAGTAGCTTCCCATTTTACCATTTTGGGTGTCCCGTTAATAGCTTCCACTTTCTTTTTTTGGCAAAGGAATCTTCACTTTTCCCTCCACTCATTCTCTCTCCTCCATTATTTTAATACTCACAACACCATTATAATTTATTATTCTCTCCACTCATTCTCTCTCCTATTTTCAAATTACACTCACATCATTTTGTCTTTCCCCCCAATTCCTTAATTTGCGTGCTGCCCAAAAAATGGGCAGCTCTTATTGGGACGGAGTAGTATAGATGAAGGTAAAAACTCCAAAAAGGAGAATTCATCAAAAAATACTTTTTAAAAATGGATATTAACACAAGTTGGATATTACATAAAACATCTTGAATATTAAAAAAAATTTATATATTTATCTGTCAAATAACTGATAAATGCATTTATCAGTTATAAATAACGATATTAATAAAAAATTAAAGCACAAAATACTCTTTATACAACTTATGTCGAGTAGCTCGCCTACAAGGCGTACGTGTAGAATATATTATCTAATCATACTCAAATAAGGATTGTAAGCAATTATAATACACATAGGATTATAACCACCTCTCACACGAATTCCTATTTAACATGGATTCTACAATACTATGAATATATATACAAGTCATAATTCGCATTATTTTAGTAACACATTTTTTTAATCTAAACTCTTGTCAATTGATTTCTCTTTATAAACACAAATACTTACTCTCACGCCATATGACACTCGTCGGTGAAGTCCCGACTTAATTTACGTGTTTGTTATTCTTTTTCACGCTATTCAATCATACAGGATATAACATACCGCTGAATTTGAGATGATACGAACGTTTTTGGCATTATAACGTCTTTTTAATTATCTAGTATCTATAGTATAAATCACAACTGTCCGTGAACAGTCATGTGAACAGTTTCAAATGTCAAATTTCTCATTTTACTCTCACTAAGTAGTCCCTTTTCCATTTTGTCCTTAAAAAAAATTTAATTAAAAAAAAAACACGTATCCCCGGACATGAGCTTTTACTACTAGCTATGAATATAAATGTTTGCAGAGAGATCGATTTCTTTATTTTCGGTAACCAAAATAATTGAGAAGACTAAAATTGTAAAATAATCTGTAAGTCAATATATATATATGAGATTGAGTGAATATAATTTATTTTATTTCACTCAATTTTATCTTACTTTACTAATTATATGAAGTCAACTACATGTTTTCTTTTCTCTCACTCAAAAATGGTCTCATTTATTCTTATACTAGTAAAAGCTCGTGTTCGAGGACACGTTTTTTTTTATTAATTTTTATTTAAAAAAAAATTTAAGGGCAAAATGGAAAAGGAACAACTTAGCAAGAACAAAATGAAAAATTTGACATGTGGTACTGTTCATAGTACTGTTCACAGTACCACTGCCATTTATACTATAGATTTGATGGGCAGCTTAAGTGAATCATTGACCAATAATACATAAGAATTTAATATTTTTAACTAAATTATTACTTTTTGTTATTGATATTAGTAACAAAAATTTTAAAATTTCATTAAAATTATTATTTTTACACTAAATCTCAATCAAAATCAACAAAAAATCTCTATGTATACTATTTTTTTAGAACGGATGGATATTTTGAGATTAATACTATAATAGTTGTTTTTTTGGAGCAATACTTTATAGTTGTTGAAAGAACATTTTCTTCATATGAAATTGTTCAAAATAAATATAATATTTTTTTTTATAAAAAAACAATACATATCGATCAGAAATATCTGATTATAAATCAAATCTTCTATCAAAACCCTTACAATTAATAATTTGTGACGCTCAAATGTTTGTCCAGTAAAACTTGAACATAGCTCAACCTTCAGAAAAACCCCACACAAAAATAATTGGCATTAAAGACACGACAAAGTATTACACACCATATTTTATAGTATATCTAAATATATACTCCCTCCGTCCCACCTTATTACAAACCATTTTTTCGGACACAATAATTAAGAAATATTATTAAGATAATGAAAATGTGTGGTAGGAAATGAAGAGAGAGAATGAGTGGAGTTGATTGAATAAATTGTGTGGTAGGAAATGAAGAGAGAGAATGAGTGGGTGGGGTAGGGTGAATATAAAATAATAAATTTATTTCCATTTTGGGCAGTTTGTATTCACGTGGGACGGACCAAAAAGGAAATAAGTTTGTATTCACGTGGGACGGAGGGAGTATGTGTGTATATTTTCTCGATACATGGTTATTTATTACTGTAACAACAACAACAAAAAAAAAAAAAACAACAACAACAAAGCCTTAGTCCCAAAATAATTTGGGGTCGACTAACATGAATCTTCACATGTCATCGTGAAAAAAGGTTGTTGGAAAAAAAAAAAATCAATCCTCCACATGAGTTTTTGCCCTCCACTCCCGCCTTTTCAACACCATACTTTCATCCACTCCAACTAAACTCATATCATTTTCAATCACTCTAATCCAAGTTTATTTGGGTCTTCCCCTACCCCTCGCCATTTTATCATTTTCCCACTGTTTCGACTTCCTAACCGGTGCATCACTCGTTTTAATTTTTGTTTTGGTATGATTTTTATTTTTTTCAATTTTGATTTTCACAATGTGATTTCATATTCAACTAGCTAATTAACATTTATCACATATTGACAAAATGAGATTGGTACAAGAAAACGTATGAATACAATGTACAAGAATACGTACGGGGGGGTACAATATGACTAATATAAATGGATTACATGGATAAGATTAACATACTCGTGGTCAAAAAAAATTTGGAATATATTGTCTCTTATGACATAATTAATGACCAAAAGTAAAAATGATTTATTAGGTAAAGATTTATTAAATCTCAAGATATCCGATTGTTATAGTAAAACAATCTACTCCCTCCGTCCCACCTTAGTGTAGACTAAGGTGGTGGGCACAATAACTAAGAAATATTATTAAGATAATAAAAATGTGTGGTAGAAAATGAAGAGAGAGAATGAGTGGAGTGAATAGTAGGTTGGTTGAATAAATTGTATGGTGAAAAATGAAGAGAGAGAATGAGTGGGTGGGGTAGGGAAAATAAAAAATAATAAAAAACTTTCTAATTTTGACAGTCTACACTAAGATAAAACGGACAAAAAATGAAAGAAGTCTACACTAAGGTGGGACGGAGGGAGTATTCAATTGTGTTCTACACGCGCTAATTATAAAAAAAAAAATCAAAGCATATTGTCAATCTCGTAAGATCTGATAATTATAATAAATCATTCAATCGTGTTTCACACGCGCTAGCTAAAAGGAGGTTCGAATATAATTTAAACGTGTTAGCTTTACTCGAAATTAATATGTGAGAAATTGTTTTCAAAACTTATTTTCTTAAACCATTCTAACCCCTTTTACAAATGGGTATATATTGTTTTATAGGTAGTATTCAAAATTAGTATATTTTTATTTTCAAGAAAATAACCCCAAATGAGTGTTGAAGTAAGTATCATTTTATATGTAGTAAATCTCATAAAAAATTAAATTTTTATTAACATTAGAAAAATTAATTTTTTAGCACTTTAAATTATAAACATACAAGTTATATCGGTTGAATAATTTATTACAAACTAGTGTTACACCCGTGTGTTAAAAGCACAGATAAAAAATTATTTCAAAGAAAGTTAGAAATAATATGAGAAGTTGATCTACATAGAGCACGTCACACATCTATCAATTTTATTTTTCTCATTTTTCTTTATAGCAAGTCACTATCTTATTATTAAACTGGTGGTTCTAACGAATGATAATCTGATAATTTGAAACTTTTTTAAAAAATACTTTCTCTAACATTAAAATAATTCCTTTTTTTTTCTCAAATTTAAAAATTAAAAAAAAAAATTGTGGTATGAGTTGGTCAAACTTGACAAAGATGTATCAAAACTAGACACGCACACAAAGTACAAACTTGTATATGGACATACTCATGGCAATGTCACAATAAGCCCTTATTATTGCCACAATTGACTTATTTTAATTTAATTTTTTTCCGGCTGCTATCACTCTTTCTATTAGTCTATTTTTGGATCGTTATTATTGTGTCAAGATAATTTTATTCATGGATGGAAGGAAAATAAAATAAAAAATGATTATAAAAGTAGAAATAAATCCATAAGCACCTGAAAAATCAAAATAAAAATTAACTCATTTTTTCCCGTCTATGGTAAAGGTACAGAGTATTCAAATTACAATATTTCTAAACATGGTTAATCATCTATATTACAATAGACCTTAAGAATAACCGACACACAAAGAGTGGCTCAGATTCAATTTCATAAAAGACAAAAAACAGCTATGATTAAATCTGAAAAAATAAAATACAATACACCTCAAGAATAACCGCCACACGGAGAGTGGCACAAATTCAATTTCATAAAAGACAAAAAACGGCTAGAATTAAATCTGAAAAAAATACCCCTACTCCAAAAATCGCAAGGCAATTTTTTATGCCAGTTGATCGGTTACCAAAAATACCCTCACCTCTCTCGGACGCAGCCCTCTACCCGGTCACTCTCCCGTATCCCTCTTTTCTCAGGCAAGCAATTATAGCATGATGGGTGAAAGATCATAGCAATGAGATCCGCGATTTTGCGTAATGATTTATTGAATTCACCGAGCAAATCCTAAAGCCATCTTTTTATCTAGCATCAGAGTCGAAATTGGAATTCGTAGACGACTAGGGTATGAAATCATGTTTTTGTAGAATTGAAAGACTTTAATTTTTTCTCTCATCAGGTGCCCTTTTTCAATGTCTATTTTTGATTTTGAATTTTGATTTTATTCTTAAGTTTATTCACACGATTGGACTTCAATTTTGAGTTTATTCTCATGTTTATTTGCATGTGTGGGCATCGTTTCCTATTCAATATCCTTTTTATGTTACATATTTAATCTTTCTTTGTTCATGTGTTTTTATTTGAATCGGTGTTTTCTTCAAAATCATTATATAAGAACTATTTAATTCATGTGTGTCTCTATATTTTGTCAAATCATGTAATTTGCTTAGGTTAAAACTAAATTAAGTTGATTTGATTGCTTCTATTTGCTTTTCTACTCATAACTTGGTTTATAAAATTTTGTGACTTCAGATCCTTAACTGCCTGTTGCACAATCCAGCAGATATTTAACCTTCATCGGACCTCCTGGATGTATCATATTGATAGTATATCTTTGAATGGAAAAATTCTCATGGGAGGATGTAAGTTTCTGTGTCATTGTTGTAAAAAAAAAAAAAAAGAACAAGAGGAAGACATAACCAAGAACGCAACAACTTAGAGAGCCAAGAACAAACGTAAATCCCTCTAGACATATATATACAAAAAAATTACAGATACACGAACAAACAAACTTGAGAAAAAGAGAATACTACACATTCATTGCAATCGTTTTTAGGTTAAAATGAATAGAAGAGTGAGTGAATGAATGAAGTTTACATAAAAAGCGTAGGGTTTGGTGGGTTACAAAGTAATAATTGGAGTGAGGGTTTTGAATGGAAGAGAGAAGGGTTTGGGAAGTGGTTGATGAAATAGCTTGACGAGAGCACAAATTTGGTTCTTCTTCAAATCTGAAAACTTTTGTAAGTATAATCAAATTTAGTGCACAAAATTTGCACAATGTTAAGATATTATCTAATAAGAGTTTTCTTTTCACCAAGTCAGACTTTCTTGAAAATGCTGAGAAGTTTGGGGAGATATCTTATAAGGTGAGCTTGCTATTGATATTCAGAAATATTTGCAATTTTTTTCCATATTTGTACTTAGTTTTGTTATTGCAAGCACTCAAAATAATTGCTGCTTGATCAAGATTTTATTTTCGATAGTGTACTATTTTAGTGCATAGTTTCTCTATAGTAGTCTTGAAATTTGAAAAAATGCAACTCAAAGGATAGTGAGTGGGTTTGAGGTTACATGAAAGTAGGTGAGGTGATAGGGGCTGAGGGGAAAGAGGAAAGTGGGTGAATTTGGGATTATATAATTTGGATAGTTTTACTGAAATCATACTTTCTTATAATTTTCTTTTTTGTTATAATAATAAAATTGTATTTTGTCAATCTTATTTAGCGATATTGTGAAAGGTGATTTTACTTTCTATTTTTTCTTTCGGTGTCAAATATCTAAGAGACAAATTTATTATGAAAATTTTCAATTGGAATCATGAACTATAATGTATGTAAGGGATCATCAATATTGTTGTTCTTGCAATCAAATATAAATTTTAAGAGTTTAGTAGATTTTTCCTTTTTTATTGTTTGATTATTTACAGTGTGATGATAGATACTAGATTTACTGCATTTTTAGGATTATGATCTCAATCACACTTTATTTATGTCGTACTGTCACCGTGCCATTGGCACGGGTAGAGGAGTACTAGTCTATATTACAATACACATTAAGTTTAACCGTTTATAACCGTTAAATAAAAAGAAGTTGGGATTGATTTTCAAAAAATGACCTGACGGCTACTATTAACCCAACGGCTACCCCCATCCCAACAGTTACCCACGTCTGCCCATTTCTCTCTCAAATTTATGCTTTCCCCAACAAGTTTAACCGCTCATAATCGATGGGATAAAAAGCGACTGATATCGATTCTCAAAAATTGATCTGACGGTCTGTATTAATCCAAATATTTCAACTTTCCACTCCCAATTTTATAATTTTTCACATTCCCCTTTCAAACCTGTCTTTTAGCTCCCCCTCACACCCTTTTATTTAAAACGAAAAAGAAACTTTTTCACTTCCTCATTTACACTTTTCTCTATTTCTTAAATTTGGGTTACTGAATTATTAGAAATGACAGTTAACCATGCATTTTCATATTTTCCTCTTCTTATTATTTTTATATTGTCACCGTGCTTTTGACACGGGCTTATAGTACTAGTTAAAAACAAAATTAATTATGTACTACCGTATATCCTTTATTCCTTCATAATATTCAATTTTCATGTCCTTAATCATACTTATGCACCCTTCATTTCAAAATAAATGCAAAAAAAAAAAAAAAAATCAAAAATTTATTTACGTATTTATTGTTTTTTATAAAATATATATTTCATTTTATACATTATTTATAAAGTATTTATTAGAAGAAAATAAATAAATAATACTATCACAACGTTGGTTTCCTCCAATATACTACATCCTATGAATGAATATCAGCACAAATACTATTTGACAAGACAATCTCCTTGGCTTCTTATAAAAGTCGAAACTCAGTGCCGTGTACCATTATTGATCTTAACAAAATTTGAAGTGGTAATTTCTAGGTATGAATTTCGTTCGAAACTAGAAGCTTAAGAGCTCTCTTTCAACTAAGCTTCACGTCATCAATCATCAATAATACAACTTCAAATAATTTTATTTTTATTCATAATAAAAGTCATCAGTTTCTCTATTCTACTTTTTATTATACCCTATCATATTTTCTCTTTCCTACTCATTTATATTACATTTTTTACTATTATATATAATTATTATTTATAATTATAAATTTCTTTATAATTAATTATTTTATTTATATATTTTATTTTTAAATTATAGAGAGTGATAAAATATTAATAATGGTAGTTTTTTCAATATTCTTATATTTTTATTATTTTTTATATGTTAATTGCTATTTTTGTTGAAAAAATTAATTTCAACAATCTGATGCGTGTCACCCTCTAATTGGTCAATGCCTTGATTTTTTTTCCCAAGACATGAACCTTGGCTTTTGGCAAAACAAAAAAAATAAAAGTCATCCATGACTTTGTAAAAGTCATGAATGTGGGATGTCAAAATTGCCAAATCAGTCATGACTTTTACAAAAGTCATGATTGTAAATGCTCTAAGCACTTAGCCCTACCCGCTCCGCTCCGTCCCAATCGAAAAGCCACTTTTGATCAATACTCACTCCGTCCCAATCGAAAAGCCACTTTTGATCAATACTCACTCCGTCCCATAAAAGGTTACACAATTACTGTTTCGCGCGAAAAATAAGAAATAATGTTATTAAAGTAGGAGTTGTGAGTGAGTAGGAAAGAGAAAGTGGGGTAGAGAATAGTAAGTGGATAGTTGTTGTGAGTATGACAAGTGTGTCTCATGAATAAAGAAGTATTAAAAAGTTTTCTTTTTAGGAAGTGTGACTTATAAGTGGGACGCCCTAAATGACAAAGTGAGTAAGGTTTTATGGGGCGGAGGGAGTATAAGTTAACTTTAATTCAAACATGAATGCAAATCTAATCATCTTATTGAAATTCTAAAAGTTGTTATTTATAAACCATTTAATAATTTATCAAGAACAATTTTTAGAATTTCGATATAATGATTAAATTTGCATTAATATTTGGATTAAAATTAACTTATTTTGACCAAAAATGCATTTTAGAGGGGATGAATGTAGTATTTGGTTGAGTTCCAAGCTTGCAATTTATACTCCCTTTGTTTTCTTAGCTCCGTAAAATTTTTGATCCATAATAAACGTTATTACATTTTATTTTGCTTTATTTTAAAATAAGTATTATACATTAAATAAAAAATGACATAGTGCAAATTTATCATTGTACAAGTAATGTGCAACTAAATTAATCTAAACTAGTAAAGTACATTTTTTAAAACGTTAACAAATTAACTGCAACATTTATTTTAATGATAAGCATTACATTTAACTTTAGGGAGAGTGATCGGAAAATTTTAAAAAGTATTATAATGTCCGAGAAGTTCCTTCACCATGTTGTATTATAGATGTAATATTATATTCACATATGAATGAATATAATAATATTGCATGCAGTATTATGTATTACTGCATAAGAACTTTTAGGTCATTTCGATTTAATGAGGAACTTGAGGAAAAGTGATTTATTCCAAAAGAAACTTCCGGATCAAATTCCCTTAACTTTATGTCTTATTTTAAAATTAGTATTGCATTTAAAAAAACAAAATAATACTCCCTCCGTCCCACTTCAAGGTTTCATGGGTGGGTTTACACGCTTTTTAAGAATTTTTTTTAAAGTGGATTGAAAATTTGAGGAGAGAGAATGTAAAAGTTAAATGTGTGGTAGGAAATAGGAGAGAGAATATAAAAGTTAAAAATATTTAATAGGAGAGAGAATGAGTGGGAGGAATAGTAAGTTAATGATTGATTTTTTTGTAAATATGTTAACTTTATAAGGGTATAATGAATGGTTTTTTTGTAAATATATGAAGATGATAAGGGTATAAATATATGAAAAAATATCCATTTAAGGAATGAAACCTTGAAATGAGATGACCCAAAAGGAAAATGTGAAACCTTGAAATGAGACGGAGCGAATATAATTTTATAATAGTATAAATATGTACAAATATGTTAAAGTTCACACCTTACGAAATTGGACAAGTAAACTAATATTTCCCACGTCCAATAACAATGTTTTCACTTTTACTCTTTTAATAAATTAATAAAGGGTTAATGACAATTTAGGGCCTGTAGTATAGGAGCGGTATCACATTGGGGCCTGAAGTCGTAAAACTATCAATATGGGGCCCGAATTTACAATTTTGATCAATTTGGGGCTTTTTGACGAAAAACGTTAAAAAAAACCCGTTAAGTGACCATGTGCGAGGCATGTGACATTCAGTGAGGGCATTTTGGTCATTTCGCGTTCAGCCCAGACTTCAGGCCCTAAATTGACATTCTCTCTCTCTCTCTCTCTCTCTCTCTCTCTCTCTCTCTCTCTCTCTCTCTCTCTCTCTCTCTCTCTCCAAAAAACATTAACCCAAAAATTAAAACTCAACAACACAACATCAACAAAACCCCACCTTCTCCATTCTCCAAATCAACTCCGCCGCCATCTCCATTCTAACTCTCCTCCTCCGGCCAACCCACCTTCTCACCCACGTAACCAATACACTCAGCAATACCATCAATAAAATCCCACCAGCTACACACCCAACAATCACCCGCAAATTTCTACCCTGAGCACCACCGCCCCCACCACCAATTACAGCAATTAGATTCTCTATTTTCGGTGCCGGTGCCAGCGCAACCGCTTCAATAACAATCCCAAAATTCCCCTGGCTCCTGGGCCATTTTCAAATCTTTTCAAACCCTCAATTAATTTTTCTTTTCTACGGCTTTACCCCAATCAATTTCCCACATGGTCGGAAGGGTTTAACAGATTTCTATTTTGGTAGGGTATGGCCGAGGGTTTGAGTATGATATCGACGGAATAACAATGTGGGAGAGAATCGGCCATTTTTTTCTGGCGAGTTTAAGTAAAATATCCAAATTTGGTTTTGGTCAAGATGGGTTTTGACTATGATATTTGATTTCTATCTTGCTTGTATTTGAAATTGAGTGAGTTTGGGTCTTGATTTGATTCGGTTAGACTTGATGATTCAGTTTGTTTTGGTTATTAAATTGGGGCTTTGTGGTGGCTGTTGTACTGGGTTTGTGGTGGCTGTTGTACTGATGGGGGTGGGGTGGAATTGCCGGTGATGAAATCAAAAAGAAGGGAAAGATGAGCTGGGTTGGAGGAGAAGAGGCGGAGGAATTTGAAATGGGTGGTGGAGAGATTGGAGAAGTCAGTGGTTGAAGGCGGCGAAAATGGAGGAGATGGCTTGGTGCCGGGATTAATGGGGGTGTGGAGGACGATTTGGTGGCCGGAAAAGGTGGTTTTTTTAGGGGATAAAAAAATATTTTTATTTTATAATTTTCTTATTCATTATATAAAATTGTATTTCTATATGATTATTTTAAAATCAATGAAATAAATATATATTTCTTAAAAAATGAAATATTTAGCTTTAGTTTAAATATAATAATGCTACCAAAATAATTTATTAATGTTTCAAAAAATATTTTATAAATTGGATAATTTACTAATTATTTTTTGTAAAAAAAAAACTAAATATTTTTATTTATTATTTTATAGGAAAAATGACAATTTAGGGCCTGAAGTCTGGGCTGAACGCGAAATGATCAAAATGCCCTCACTGAATGTCACATGCCTCGCACATGGTCACTTAACGGGGTTTTTTTAACGTTTTTGTCAAAAAGCCCTAAATTGATCAAAATTGTAAATTCGAACCCCAAATTGATAGTTTTACGACTTCAGGCCCCAATGTGATACCGCCCCTATACTACATGCCCTAAATTGTCATTAACCCTTTAATAAACGACAAAAATACCCGCATACTATATAAATACAATCAAATTGATCCATAACTATCTAAACTACTAAACTAACTTGCGTACTATACGTAAATAAACCAAATCAACCTAAATTACTAACGGATGTTAATGGGCGTCAACAAATTTAATCACTTGATAGATTCAAGAATCAAAATTTTAGATTCCCTCCCCCCTCCCATAACATTGCAAATTCCTAACTCGATTAACTGAGAACTAAATTGACATATTTAACTTCTTCTCCGGTAACTACGACCACCTTACACCCTACTTCCTGCTACCACCGTCCCACCATCATCTCACATCACCACAAACCACCATCTTCACACCGTCATCTATTTCCACTGCCTTCATTAAAAATCTAAGAAAATTCAAAAAAGATTAAAATCATTAACATATCAAATGGGTTGCTTTCAAACCCACACCCAATTTCATGTTCTATTCAATTCCTTTCAAATCGAACAGCAAATTAAAATCAGAACCATGAAATACAAAATCAAATCTTGAATCCATCACAATCTCTATACGTCTTCATGTTTAGCCTTTTTCAATCTTAGATCTGAAATAAAAATCGTACGCGCACACAAACTGATGCAGTATGATACGGGACAGAAGGCAGCAACAACAGAGCAGCAACAACGAAACAGAGGAGGGCTCCTGAAACTGAGGCGGGTGCCCCACACATGGCCAGGGGGCGCCTGGGAGACAGACGGGAACTTCAACAAGGCAAGTCAGGCGCTGGAAAGAAATCTGATGTGGACTTGCATTGGGCTTCAATTGTTTTATGGGTTTTAGGGCTTTAGTGAGTTATTAAATTAGGGTTTTATTTATTTAGTAGTTCTAGAGCTTCTTCTTATTAGTATAAATAATAAGCTAGGGTTTTTGTATTGGCAGACTTTGATTATATGAAATAGAAAAAAAAAAGCTTGAAGCTTTCGAAATTGTTTCTCGTCCTTTTCGTTCGGTCATTCTAATCTCTAGCCTATTCGGCATTACAAACACATATCACACAGATACATAAACACACGTACACATACAAGCACATCAAACCATATCTTTAATTCCAGATATGAATAGGGAAGAGGTGGGTGTCAGACTTTGAATGTGAAGCTGGAGAGAAGGTTGCATTCAAAGAAGTTGGGTAGAAGAAGGTGAAGAAGTCGGAAGCTAGATTTTGAGGTAGAGAGGAAGCCGGAGAGGATGGCGGAATGGTTGTGTCGCGGTGGGTAGGGTTGGCGTGAAGGTGTGTTATGGGGATAGGGGTGGCTGCGTTTTTTTTTTTTAACTTTTCGTTTTGCATCAGAGAGTGAATCAGGGGATAAAATTATTCTCTCTTTATATTTTTGAAAAATATTCTAAAGATCAAAAGTTTTAACATTTGTTGACGCACATTGACATTCTTTAGTGATTTAGGTTGTTTGGTTCATTATGTATAGTACGCAAGTTAGTTTGGTAATTTAGATAGTATACGGGTCAATTTGGTTGTATTCATATAATACGTGAATAATTTTGATTGTTTACTCTTTACTCTTTAAACAATTTTATTTCAAACAATTTAGTTATGACAGCGGGCTATTGCCACTACAATCATTAAAATTTTAGTAAAATTATCAACATCCAGACATTATTACCCATATTAGATTTTAGATTATTAGATTAGTTTATTTTATTGGATTAAATTTAATTTATTTAAATTGTGTTATTCTCTCAATTCTAAAATGAATGATTTTTTTCAAAATTTAAGAATCATTTTAAAAAAATTAATTTTAATCTAGAAAAAATAATAAACATTCTTTTAATTCATTTTTAAAATTTTAGATTTGTAAAAATATAATGAATTATGAAAAAAAATTAATTCAAAAAATTTAAAAGAATATTTATTTTGAGACAATAATGGTCATTCAATCTATATAATATATAAAAGCAGAAACATTTCAAGACCATATAGCTCGCCACGTGAAATTCCAAGTCAGCTCTATGTTCACCAATTATTAGCCGACATGTGTCACATTCAATGAAGAGTTTTATTTTAGATTTTGATTTAAACACAAATTTTAGCTTTTAAATCCAAACAAAATATTTTTAAACGTAATAAATTCAAACTACAGCGGTTCAACTACTTCATCCGAAAGATAGTGATGGTGGTAGAAAGTAGAAACATTGTCTTGAAGCATGCACTGATTTCTCTTATCATTATCCCCCATATTAGATTTTAGATTATTAGATTAATTTATTTTATTGAATTAAATTTAATTTGTTTAAATTATATTATTCTCTCTATCCTAAAATGAATGATTTTTTTTCAAAATTGAAGAATCATTTTAAAAAATTAAATTTTAATCTAGAAAAAATAATAAACATTCTTTTAATTCATTTTCAAAATTTTAGATTTGTAAAAATGTAATGAATTATGAAAAAAATTAAATCAAACAATTTAAAAGAACATTTATTTTGAGACAATAATGTTCATTCAATTAGAGATAGAGGAAGTATCATTATCAATTATCCCCATATCAGATTATCATATTAGTATATTTTATTAGTTTAAATTTAAACTATTGAAATTAACATCTTTGTAAGTCTTTTTAAGTAAGATTCCCAAATCAGATTATCAGATTATATTTATTATTTTCAGCTTATCAAATTAGTATATTTTATTAGTTCAAATTTAAAATTTGAAAATTGTCATCTAATGAAAGTCTTTTGAAAGTAATAGTCCTAAAACTTAATCTCTTTTCATAATCAGAAATCACTATCATTCATTTGTAATTATCATTCTTTTGCATACGTTTTTGCGTATCTGCCTCTTCCAAGTTTGTCTTTCTTTTTTCTTTCAAATTCATTTTTTTTTTCAAATTAAATTTGTGCTGCATAATTTCAATAGTGATTAATAATTAAATAATATTTCAATTTCTAACGAACTATTATTCTTAGGATAGAAATATCAGTGCTTTACTAACATTTAATGTTGTTTACTAACCTTAATGTATATTGGGTTGTTAGATGTTATAACCAATTTCTAATGCATATTAACTCGGTTTGTATGCCATTTGAGCCTGCCTTCTTGATTGTTTAATGCTTGATTAATAAAATACTCAACCAAAAAGATACGAGTATTTATGATTTCCTAATTCCTATCAAGTGTACTAAGTGATACTTGGTGATGATAAAGAAACTGTTGTTAAGTTCGCGCCGAGCATGATCTCGAAAAGAAGACAAGCAACCAAAATTCCACAAAGCTAACTTTATTATCCTAATTTTTCATTCTCCGCATTATGGCCATTGAAAGCTAAACCTCCACGGACAGATTTAAATCGATTCTATCATTCTCTTAGTATTATTTAATTTGATCATCTCAATTATAGTTTTTAAGAATATTTTTTGTTGTGATTTTTAACTTAGGTAATTATCTTGATTCTTTTTTCTGTGTGTTGATCAAACATGTTCCTTTTTTTTTTTTTTATGAAACTGATCAAATATGATCCTAAGCATTACATCGTTGTCAAGGTCTCTTTTTAGAAAAAGTATACTCCGTCCCAAAACAAAAAACTAAATTATTTTTCTAATTTTTTCTTGATTAACGATAAATTTAAAATATTTTGGTCATTTATTTTAGGATATAAATATTATCGTAAAATCTAGGGAGAAACGCGTTTCTCCATAAGTTATGGAGAAACGGGTTACGGGTATCCAGAACCTTTTGAAAGGATATCCAGAAACTTTTTGTATTGGCCATGACCTTGTCCCATGATTACTTCTGGATATCAGTCTCAAAGGTTCTGGATATCCAGAACCCTTTGAAAGGATATCCAGAAGCTTATGAAAGTGATATCAGAAACCTTCAAATGATATCCGAAACTTTCAAAATGTTTACGGATATTCATTTGATGGTTTACGGATATACATTTGAAGGTTTCGGATATTCGAAAACCTTCAATAAGCAATTTCTACGGTCTTGGCCTTGGATTTAGCTTCAAATCTATTTTTCTCGGATATCCGCCCAAAGGCTTACGGATATTCGTTCCAAAGCTTCTGGATATCGAACCCTTTGAGACTGATATCCAGAAATTTTCTTCTGGTTATCAAACGTATAGCTTCTGGCTATTAAAAACGCGTTTCTCCATAGTTATGGAGAAACGCGTTTCTCAGCAGACCTACTCAAATATTATTATATTAAATAATGTACGCTAGACATTTAGTTTTTTTATATACTACTAAAAGATATAATCACGTTAAAAAAATCTCAATTCATGAATAAGTAACACTTTTATGTTTAGTGAATCATATTTTGTGAGGTAATTCTGAATCTAAATTTGTTTATGTGATACAAAATTTTTCTCTAATATGTGCATCCATTAAAGTGTAAATTAGATTTTGGTATAATTTGTACTATAATTTAATATTTTAAGTGATATTTCTTTCATTTTGAAATAAGAATGTTGCAGTCATATTGCACGCTTATTAAGGAAAAAAGTGGGCAAACAGTTTGAGTGCTTGAAGACTTAATTATCAAAAACACTATTTATGATTCAAGTTAATTGAAATACGAAGTATGTACGTTATGTTGTGGTTTTTTGTAATTATAAGCATGTTAAGGGCAAAAATTGTCATTATTTTTCATTTTAAAACTTTACTCTAGGATGAACGTAAAAAATGACGAAATAGAAACCTTACTTACTTTGGGACAAAATGTGTATAATATTTTTATTATTAAGAATATTAAGAATCTTGTGTTGAATATTTTCAGGTTAGGTCACATGGATATAATTTCACCATGTTATTTTTATAATATTTAATTATTAGATTCATTATGTCCGTCAAATATAGTTTTAGTAAAATTATCAACATCCAGACATTATTACCCATTCATCACTTTAAGAGAAAAATCACTTTTCAAACTTATCATTTACGGTATTTTCTAATTCTATAACTTTTATTTATTTTTATGGATTTTGAAAATTAGTTAAGGCGAGACATTATTAAGATTTTTTTTTATCCACAAAGAAAGTTATCTAACAATATTTTTTTATTTTTCCATTTAAAACAAATAATGATGCGAGTTTCATGATTTTAAAATAGTAAATATTATTCTATAATGTAAAATATAGAAATTTAATTTAGGATAACAACTCCTCCTTAAATAGAAAAAAAATTGTAGCAGACAATGATTTTTTATTTATAATCGTCAGTTCAAAAATTCCACTTAAAATTTCATTTAGGGACCTATCATTTAATTTTTGTGATTCCAAGTAATAATCTTTAAGTTATTTTTTTATATGCATATAATAATTTATTTTTCTTAGTCGCGTCTCATCTTAGTTGATTTTCAAAACCCATAAAATTAAAAATTAAAAACTAAAATAAAATTATAAAAATTATAAAATAGTAAATGATAACTTTGAAAAGCAATTTATCTTTTAAGGTAAGATAAATTTAAGGGTAAACGTGTCTTTTAACTGAATATTTAAAAAACTTTAATGAATATAGTGGAGAAAACAAAAGTTGTAGTCACAATAGCCCCACTCTTTATATAAGTTTCTTTTCATTATTATCCCCGCTTTAAAATAAAGTACCGTACACTTAATGATACCTCAATTTCGGTATTTTTTTGATTTGATTTTTTTGATTTTCATTTGTTTTTCCGATTTTTGTAGCACACCCTTAATCAAGATACTTACTTCACTCTACAATTTTCTTAATTTTTGTGCAAATTGTGCCTTTTTGTAATGGGTTGCACTATATAATTTCCTTAATTTTTATGTAAAATTGATTTTGTTCCGCTTATAATGAGACAAAGGGATAAATACTCCCTTCGCCCCGTTTGAAAGGACAATTTTTGTATCTTGCACGGAAATTAATAAAAATGATGTAGGAAAGAGAAAAAGTGTATAGTAAAATAAATGTTGTGAGTGAATAGTGGTGTAGGAAAGAGAAAGTGGGGTAGGAAATAGTTAGTGGATATTTATTGTGAGAGTATGACAAGTGGGTCTCACAAATAAAGAAGTAATAAATTTTTTTTCATTTTTGGGTTGTGTCCTTTCAAATAAAACACCCGAAAAAGAAATTTGTGCCCTTTCAGACAGGATGGAGGGAGTATTTACATTTGAACAAAAGAAATAAAATAATAAGTGATTGTACAATTTTCCATAGGTACCCTCAATTTGAAGGTTATATTACGAATATGCTTCAAAGGAGGTTAATATTCCACATGGTAACTTGGTTAGATTCGAGAAATGTGACCCAAAATGTCAACCTCCCAATCTATTGAAACTTGAGAGGGACCAAGGCTACCCCATGCTAGTGGCATTTAACTCTTCAGTTAAGGATAAATCAGTAATTTACTTATTCAATTGCCTAGACATGAGCTAGCTGGCCATGTGCTAGGAGAGTGTCGTTCCTGGCCAATTCAGGAAACCTTAGGTTAAGTAGAGTGTCGTGCCTGGCCAATTTAGGAAACCTTTTATTTCTAATTTGAATTAGAAGTACTCAATGGTTGGTCGTTGAATGATTACTTAGGGTATAAACAGATAGATTGATTTGAAATTTGATGGCAATTTGATTAAATAAATTATTATTATTTTTTTTAAAAAATAAAAACTTCGGATCGAATTGAGATTCGGATCAGACTCCTACAAATCGGGACGGATTCGATAAAGGGTTTGTCCTGTTCGAATAGGATTTGGATCAGAACGGATCTGGTCCAAACCCGACCCATTGTCATCCCTAGTTAATCCATTGACCTCCAGCTAGCTGAGCAGTTAATTGAGAAAGTAACACCCGAACACAATAACTAAAGAATAATAGTATAATAGGAGTAGAGAGAATAAGTAGAGTAGATGTTGTGAATATGAAAAATAAAATAGGAGAAAGAATGAGTGCAATGAATAATAAGTGGATTATTATTGTAAATATAACAAGTGGGTACCATTAAATATAAATAATAAAAATTTTGTCATTTTGAAAAGTTCACACTTTTGTAGAACGAAAAAAAAGAAGAAATAAGTTCATACTCACGTGGGACAACGGAAGGAGTATTATATACTCTCGCCGTCCCATTCGAAATGACAAAATGGGTCTTGCGGGTGAGTGTATAGTGGAATAAGTGGTGTGAGTATAAAAAGTCGATGTCAGGTATGAAAGATAATTTAGGGTAGAAAATAATAAGTAGATAATTTGTGAGTATAACAAGTGAGTTAAATAAGTAAAAAAGTATTAAAAGAAATTATTTTGAGAGTGTGCATTTTAAAATAAAACCATCAAAATGAAATTTTGTATCTTTTTTAGTGGGCCGAGGTAGTAATTGCAAAAAAATTGTTTTTTTTTTTTTTAATATTACTAATGGAGATTTTAGCAAAAATTTGAGTGAAGCATTTCAAAATGTAAGAATGGGTTGGGGTTGGGGTTGGGGTTGGGGTTGGGGAATATCCGGTAAACGGTGGGGAAATGGATGGTGACAGGAGAGGGAATAGCCATCATCGTGTGGTGGCAGAGGCGTGGAATGATGAACAGGGGCGGGGCAGGGGATCCCTCCCAATCCTGCCAGGTATGCACTCATCAAATATTATCCCATGCTTTCTTTCTTTCTTTTCTTTCTTTTCTTTCTTTTCTTTCTTTCTACTTGTACCTTGTTTGCCTTACGGTTAAACGCCTTTCTCCATTATATATTTCTTCCGTCCCAGCTGAGTGAATACTTATTTTCTTTCTGATTCGTCCCAATTCAATGAAGACTATCCAAAATGGAAGGAAATCTTTACTATTTTTCACACTCATTCTCTCTCCTATTTTACTTTTACACTCACAACACCAATCAAATCACTATTCCTCCCACTCATTCTCTCTCCTATTTAATTTTTCATACTCATAACATTTTCTTTCATATTTTATCTCTCTTACTTTTCCTTAATCTGTGTGCCCAAATTTTTGATATTCACTCGACGAAAACGAAGAGAGTATAAATTATAATCATAATTATAATTATAATTATAATCATAATCACACCGCTTTAGTTATTATTATCATACTTTTAATTTCATTTTATTTGTACCAAAAAATAAAATTCATTTTATGAATTTACGTGTCTCGTTCAATTTATAATAAGTGTCGCAACTAAATAGATAATTGTATATACTCCTCTCATTCCAGTTCGATGGAGATTTATTTTCTTTTTGATCCGTTCCAGTTCAATGGAGATTGTCCAAAATTGAAGGGAATCTTTAATATTTTTTCTACTCATTCTCTTTTCTATTTTTTTACTTTTACACTCACAACACCAATCAAATCACTATTCATTTCACTCATTTTCTCTCCTATTTAATTTTTCATACTCATTACATTTTCTTTCACTTTTTATCTCTTTTACTTTCCTTGATCTGTATGTCCAAAAATTTGATCTCAATTAAACTAAGACGGAGGGAGTAATACTTTTCTAACCACAATAAAAAAATCCTAAACAAACTTAGCCTGTTTGTACGAAATACTAGCCAAATTAGGAAAAACCCCAAAATTTCTAATCAGAGCCGCATTGCCCCTGAATCCCGTCTCATTAACCGGGCAGTGCTAAAAAGTTAGAAGTGAGAACATCATATTAGTTGTATTGATTATATACCTGAACACTTTAATTAAAAGGGAGGGGCTATTGCCATTACAACTTTTGATTTTTTACTACGAAATTTTATAACTTGACAAAATTATCCTTTCTTATTTTTGTAAATAAACATAATTATCCTTTTGTTTTATCCTTTTGTTTTATAAGAAATTAATGAAACATTCCATAAGGAATTATACCACTACAATTTTATTTATACACTACATTTTTAGGAAAAGAAATCTACTACATTTATGATTAAAAAATATTAAATAATTATGATTTTCATCTAATTACTTATTATTTTAAACAATAAATAATTAACTTTTAGTAATTAATTATTTTGTTAGTTTTTCTTGTCAGCTTAATTTTTAGTTTATTTTATATCATATTTTTACCTTTTTTTTCAATTATAAATATTAAATTATATTTGATCCATAATTTCTTTTATTAAAAAGACTTGAAAATAGTGACATAATATTAAAAATAATTATCAATGTTGTGAGCTTGACAACATGTTATTTAAAATTAATCTACTTCTCAAAAGTATTATTATTTTTATCAATTATTTCTATATTTGAAGTACATTGTGAATGAGTAAGCATTATAAAAAATATATATTTTTCTAAGACTAGACAAAATAAAGTTTTAAGGAATTTTATACCAACAAATTTTATTAAAAATTTAAATATTTATGCTAAAATTGTGATTGACAAATATAAAATCTAACATTTTTAACTAGTTTTTTATTAGTAAAACTAATAGTTTTACCTCGTTTTTAATTTATGACTTAAAACAGTAAAGTTGTGAGATTGAAAATTTAAATTGGTGGTTTGACAATTTTTAGACATAAAAAATGTTCATTTATAAGCTTACAAATAAAGTTTAATAGTTAATGTATATTTTTCTAATTTGAAATTTCATACTTTATTCACCAGATTTTATAATTTTCATTGCAACCATTAAGGAAAAAAAATCAAGGTAAAAATATTATTAAATTGAAGTAATATTTTTATGCATTTTATTGTATATAAAATCAATTTGGTTAAAGATGAATAATTCTTTTTTTTTTTTACAATAATTTATTATCAATTTTATATTTTATTTATTGAAAATTAATATGCTTTTATATTTCTTGACATGATTGAAAATAATTATATAGAGGATAAAAAGTGTAAAACAACCTTACCATTTTAAGGAAAACTAGTGAGTAACCCGTCGAAATTCGAGGGGCATAGTTAGACTTATTATTACTTGTTGCCATAATTTGTAATTTCATTTAAATAAACGAAAACAATATGTTAGGTTTATATCCAACAATAAAAAAATTGACACGATAATTTTGGGACGGAGGGAGTATCCTGTACGGGTACACATAGAAAATTACTTTACTACATTCATAATAACTCCATTTAGCCTATATGTGTGGGATGGCCAAACATATTTTGGTCATATATATCGATTTCTATTATTAAAAAAATGTGTGTACACTTGCTCACCAATTTTTTAAAAGATGGAGAAAATATAAAAATTTCTGAATGCACAATCAAGATACATCAAGGAAGCACGACTCAGGACCTTATGAAGCATTTCAGATAATACTCAAGTCGTGATTATTATAAATTTGAATTATGCATACCCATAGTTCATAAATGTGTCAAAATCATACCAACATTTCAAGTTTCAACCACTTGACAATCATTTACCAAAACAAAATATTAGTTGTTCCCTTGAATATAGTTATCAAAGCTTTAGCCATCAAGCAAAATGTTATAATTTCTCTTGTGGGTCATTTTCTGATTAGAAAAGATTATGAAAACAAATAAGTCATGGCATCCATATGCAACACTGGAATGAAAATAAATAAACTTGATAGTTTTAATCAGATTATTAATCATAAATCCAATTTTTTTTTAAATAATTTATTTATAATTCCTATTTATAAGACTCTTGCATGTATATAAATCATTAAATTAATATTTCTTTCATCCCAAAATTAAAATAATTATTCAATTTTTTATTTTGCTTAAATAAAATAAAATATTCATTTATTAGACTATATTATTGTAACTATTTCTAATTTATATACCAAATATTTCAATTTATAAAATAAATTTGTATGTATATGAATCATAATTATAGTACTACTTCTTCTGTCTCAAAATGAATTATAAATAAAAAATTTAAAAACAAAAAATGTGCATTTGAATAAAATATTAATCGATTCAGTTTTGAAGAGTTACATTTCCTTATTTACTAATTGCTTTCCCGTTTTCTGAAATTTCAAAATTTGATTTCAAAATTAAAATAGGGATTTTTACCAAAAAGTCCTTGACATAAGGGGGAATTTGCCAATAAAAATATACATTTACAAAACTCGCCAAAAAGTCCCTCTTTTAAAATTAACCCTTAGACAAATTTCAAAAAATTCACTCCACCCAGATTTCACACACACGCACACACACACGCACCCCTCACTCTCTCTCTCTCTCTCTCTCTACAAATCCCCAAATTCTCTCTTCTCTAGCTCTAAAATCGCAAAAATGGCTTCATCTTGCCCACCGTTTCTTCGATCTCCTCGATTCCGGTCCCACTCCCTCAAATCCGTCGGCTTCTCTCTCCACCGTTTCTTCGATCTCCTCGATTCCGGTCCCTCCACCTCCGGCGACCACCACCACCACCGCGATGTATCTACTTCTTCTCCTGTACTTAACCTTCCTGTTCCCCTTTCCCAATTCATCTTCTAATTAGTTTCACAGATTTAGGGTTCGAATTCGAAATGGAGTCAAGAACGGTACAAGTTACGCGTGTTTCAGATCTAGCTAGTGAAAGAGACATTCATGATTTTTTCTCGTTTTCTGGGGAAATTGAATTCATTGAGATCCGCCATGAACCAGGACTGTTGAAGACTGCGTTTGTTACGTTCAAAGATCCAAAAGCCCTTGAAATTGCGTTATTCTATTTAAATTGGATGACGGATTGGTAATCGAAACGGTTGTAATACCTTGCGATAGGGACAGGACAACTGTCTGTGTTTCAAGCCAAGTAGGTTGCGCCATGAATTGCCAATTCTTCTATACAGGCAGGCATGACCTTCTCTGTCTATATGGTGTGTGTTTTGTCTATGTTTATTTATGTGCCTGCACACGCACAATTACATCCATGTGTGAGGGAGTAGTGAAGAAAATAACTTTTTCAATATTGCTGGTTCTTCATTTTGTTGATGGGTCAATCTGTTTGTTATGTAGGATGGGATTAAAGAGAAATTTGACTACGGTAGAGATAGTAGAAGCGAGGCAGTGGTTGCGCGATGCCTTTTTACAAGTGAAGTTGGCTCCATTACAAATGTTGTATTCATGGTAGGCTTATGCTTGACGAAAGTTTTAGTATTGTGCAATCATCTTCCAATTCATCTTCCAATTAGTTTCACAGATTTAGGGTTCAGATTCGAAATGGAGTCAAGAACGGTACAAGTTATAGGTTTGGTGTTGTGACTTTGGTGCGCTTTGAAGATTTTAGTATTTGATGTGATTGTTTGCGGTATTGTTTATATATAGGTTTGGTTATTGTGAATTTGGTGTTTTTGGTGAAATTTGGGTACTGTTATTACTTTGTGTTGAATATAATGTTGGTGTGTTGGATTTGATAGTTGTGAAATTAGGTTTTGATTTTCACGATTTTGGGGAAATTTCGATTCTTTGTGATTGTTCATTCTTTAATATTTGAGGTAGGTATGTTTATTGAGAAATCGGTTTCTCGGTTGTTCATAGTTTTATAGCGAGAAATCGGTTCGGTTTCTCGATTGTTCATAGTGTTCTAGCCGAGAAAACGGTTTCTTAGTTGTTCGTAGTGTTATAAGCGGGAAATCGGTTTCTCGGTTGTTCATAGTGTTATAGCGAGAAATCGGTTTTATAACTAGAAATCAGTTATTATAAGCGAGAAATCATTATGAAATTAGTTTTTATAAGCGAGAAATCAATTTTTATAGCGAGAAATCGATCACATTTGTTCATAGTGTTATAACTGAGAAATCAGTTTCTCAGTTGTTCATAGTGTTATAATTGAGAAATCAGTTTTTATAACTGAGAAATCAGTTTCTCAATTGTTCATAGTGTTATAACTGAGAAATCAGCTTCTCAGTTGTTCATAGTGTTATAACTGAGAAATCATTTTTATAAGCGAGAAATCGGTTTTTATAAGCGAGAAATCATATAACTGAGAAATCAGTTTCTCAGTTGTTCATAGTGTTATAACTGAGAAATCAGTTTCTCAGTTGTTCATAGTGTTATAACTGAGAAATCAATTTTTATGACTGAGAAATCAATTTCTCAGTTGTTCATAGTGTTATAACTGAGAAATCAATTTTTATGACTGAGAAATCAGTTTCTCAGTTGTTCATAGTGTTATAACTGAGAAATCAATTTTTATAACTGAGAAATCAGTTTTTATAACTGAGAAATCAGTTTGAAATAAGTTTTAATACCTAAGAAATCATTTTTTATAACTTTGAAATTATTGTGAAATAAAATCATAAAAATGGGAAATTAAAAGATGTGATAATTAGTTTTTATAAATGTAAAATTACTATTGGTCAAATCATAAAGTTATAAAGTTGGTCTAATAATAGCCTAAGGACTTATTGGCGAATTTATTTGGTCTATAATAGCCTAAGGACTTATTGGCGAGTTTTGAAAATGTCAGTCCTTAGTATTTACTTGGCTGAAGGATGTATTGGTCAAAGCCTCATTAAAATATTGATTGAGCTTAAATCGAGATAATTTACTGTATAACCTTTTATTAAATGAAAAATCAATTTATTAAATGAAAAATCTTTGAAACTAAGACCAATGAAATAATTACATAATGCCATGTCATAATAGTGACATGGCTTAATGTGAGGGCTCTAAATATTTGTCTTTTAATATATTATGTAGATAGATGGATCATTATAGTACTACTTCTTTCATCTAAAAAAGAATTATAAATAAATTATTTTAAAAAAATAATATTTATTTTTGGACCATTACTTTTTGATTATAAATTTAAATTTCTATTTATATGACTTTTGCTTGTATATAGATCATTACATTAATATTTTTTTGTCCCAAAATAAAAATAATTGATCAATTTTTATTTTGCTTAAAATAAAAAAAAATATTCATTTATTAGACTATATTATTGTAACTATTTCTAATTTATATACCAAAAATTTCAATTTATAAAATAAATTTGTATGTATATGAATCATAATTATAGTACTACTTCTTATGTCTCAAAATGAATTATAAATAAAAATTTTAAAAACAAAAGATGTGCATTCGAATAAAATATTAATCGATCCAGTTTAGAAGAGTTACATTTTCTTATTCACTAATTGTTTCCCGTTTTCTGAAAATTGAAAATTTGATTTCAAAATTCAAATGTTGATTGAGCTTAAATCGGGATAATTTACTGTATAAATATTTACCTTATAAATATTGACCTTTTATTAAATGAAAAATCAATTTATTAAATGAAAAATCTTTGAAACTAAGACCAATGTGAAAATTACAAAATGCCATGTCTTCATAGTGACATGGATTAATATGAGAGCTTTAAATGTTTGTCTTTTAATATATTATATAGATACATAAATAAGAGGAAGTGATTGAAGGGCAATTGAGTCAAAAGATTAAATTGCATTAATGAATGTAGTGGATAAGGAAAATATGTAGGGATAATATTCACTCCCTAATTAAAATTATCAACACAATTATAATATATTATTTTATAAACCAAAGTTTGTGACTTTTTTATAAATTTAGTATTACCTCCAAATCACTTTTTTATAAATTTAGAAGTTGTCCAATAATTAAGGAAACTACTACTCCCTCCGTCTCACTTCAAATGGTCCCTTGGTTTATTTCACGGTTTTTAAGAAAAATGAATAAAGTGGATAGAAATTAGAGGTGAGAGAATGTAAAAGTTAAATGTGTGGTAGAAAATAGGAGAGAGAATGTAAAAGTTAAAAATATTTAATAGGAGAGAGAATGAGTGGAAGGAATAGTGTGGTTTTTTTGTAAATATGTGGAGATGATAAGGGTATAAATATATGAAAAACTTTCCATTTATGGAAGAGACCAATTGAAGTGGGACATCCCAAAAAAAAAAATTGGACCATTTGAAGTGGGACGGAGGGAGTATAAGTGAAACACCCGATGGAAAAATTTGTGTACATTACTATGTGAAGGATAGAGTTTACATTTTTTTATTCGAATCACCATTATTCGAACACTATATTAAATGTCGACTGAATTTTTTCTTCAAATAATTCATTTTTAAAATTTTATTTATTAAAGTGACTTACTGTTCAAACTTTTTCCCAAAATGTTCCACTTTTTCAAAACTCGCTACACCGTATAGCGAGTTTATAATTTTTCCAATTAAAATCGCTACACGGTGTAGCGATTTTAAATTTGCTAAATTTATTTTAATATTTATGCTTTAAAAAAGAAAAAAACTAAATTTGAAATCGCTACATGATGTAGCAATTTCAAATTAATTTGTCAACCGACCAAAGTCCAAAAAGTAAAGTAGTGTAAAGTTAGTACTTCCTTCGTCTCAAATAAAAATTATTTTCTTCAATGACCATCTACTAAAATTTTTTAAAAAATGTACTTCTATAAAAAAAAATTATATTTTCATTTCAAAAATAAATATTACTTTTGACTCAAAATGAATAACCAAAAAATAATACTACATTTTTTATCCAAATAAATGAGCATTACTTCCTTCATCCCAATAAATATTTTAAAAATTAATACTACTTCATTCGCCTCTAAAATTAATGTTTGTATTGTTAGTGCCTTCGTCTCAAAAATATGACAATAATTTTTTATGCAAATGGAGAGTATTATTTTTTTAAATATTCATTGAGACGAAGGAAGTAATGCTCATTTATTTGGATAAAAAATGTAGTATTAATTTTTGGTTATTCATTTTGAGTCGAAAGAAATATTTATTTTTGAAATGAAAAATATAATTTTTTTTTATAAAAGTACATTTTTAAAATTTTTTTAGTAGATGCTCATTGAAGAAAATAATTTTTATTTGAGACGAAGGAAATACTAACTTTACAATTTACACTACTTTACTTTTTGGACTTTGGGTGGATTTGAAATCGCTACATCATGTAGCGATTTCAAATTTAGTTTTTTTTTGTTTTTTTAAATAGCATAAATATCATAAATATTAAAATAAATTTAGCAAATTTAAAATTGCTACACCGTGTAGCATTTAAACGAGAAAAAATTTTAAAAATAAACGCTACACGGTGTAGCGGGTTTAAAAAAAGTGGGACATTTTTGAGCAAAACTTTGAACAATAAGTCAATTTGGTAAATAAAAAAGTAAAAAGGTATTATTTGAGAAAAAAAATTCAATGTCGACTAATCTAATTAACGGTGTGGTATTCCCAAAATCAAATTCAAGACTTTTAATTATGCTAAAACTAGTAAAAGTCCGTGTTTGTGTTTGAGGACACGTTTATATATATATATATATATATATATATATATATATATATATATATATATATATATATATATATATATATATATATATATATATATATATATATATTAAATTAATTTTTTTAATGAAGCGAAATGAAAAAAACAATTTAGTGGGGGTAAAATGAGAAATTTGGCATGTAATACTGTTTATTGTAAGGGATTAGTAAATCTTATTGTGGCTTTTTCTTTTCTTTTTTCTCTTTTTACAAAAAACAAAAAAAGTAGACATCTTTTTGTAATGAGTGACATCATAGAGATGACGACAATTTCAAATCTATTGATAATTTTATTTTGCTACAATGAACGCTCCCTTCATCCCAATCTTGATCTACAAAATATTTAATTTCATTTTCACTCTCATTCAAAATTACAATCTCAAATGTATCTTTTAATAATAGTGAAACTAGATTATTATATTCAAAATAATTATTCACTTTAAATTTTCTATCATATTTCCTCTCTCATTCCTTAATATTTACATTCACAACACGAATTTGAAACGCTACAGTACTCACTTAAGCCGCAACGCATTTCTTGAAAGTTAAAACCCGGATAACGACATGATTTGTAAAAAGTGTGCTAAACAATGTAAAAATTTTGCTACACAATGCATTATTTTTCACATTTTTGTTGTAAGTTTTATATGCAGTAATAAAAGTTTACATCACATTTTAATGCAAAAATGTGTTTTTATATTGGGAAAATTACCCATAAATTTCTTTTGGAACAAATCAATTACACTCGAGTTCCTTATTAATTTAAATGCCCCATAAGTTATTATCCAGTATTATATTATGCTACATTCTATATGAATTATTTAAAATTATGATACAGCATTCTCAATCTTGCATCCTGTCACCACCACCGCGCACGCATGTCTTACCGCCACCTTGCCGTCAGCACTTAGCCCGTCGGGGGTCGGTCCATAGGAACTCGCAAGAGTCCGATCGAAGGATGCCGAAAACCCGTCAAAATCTGGTCACCGGTCGTCGGCGCCATCTGTTATCATCAATGCTATATTATGTAAGTATTCAGTATTATGAATTATCCTGTATACAATATTATTAAAATTAAAGAATAACATAATAACACGATAATATTATATGAAAAGGAATCTATAGTATAAATGACACCCCTCCTTGCTACAGTACAATGAACAGTATCAAGTGTCAAACTTTTCATTTTGCCCTCACAATGTTGTCCCTTTCCCATTTTGCCCTTTAATTTTTTTTTTTAAATTAAAAAAAAATTATTTAAAAAAAATAAAAAATAAAAAATAAAAAAATACGTATCCTTGGACACGGGCTTTTACTATTTATTACTCCCTCCGTCCCAAAATGTTTGTCCCATTTGACTTTTTTGTTGAACTTTGACCACAAATATATGACAATTTAATTATGTTCATGAAATTCTAAAAATTTTCATTGATTCACCATTAATAATATTATCAATAACAACTTTTAGAATTTCATGAATATGATTAATCTCTCATAAATTTGTGGTTAAAGTTTAACAAAAAAGTCAAATGGGACAAATATTTTGAGACGGAGGGAGTATATTACGCAACAAAACAATCTATATCCTTGTCTCGAGTATCATGATTATTTTGTGTACCTCTATTACTATTAAACTTAAATCTTGACTTAATTTGCATCATTATTTTTTCTTTTTTGTCTATTAAATTAAATCCCTTTTAAATATGCATCATTATTTTTTCTTTTTTTTGTTGACATTTTCTTTTAAATGTCTATCTTTTTATAGTTAATTTTCAAATCTTTAAATTCCCCTAAAAAAGTTGTCACTTCTGTTAACTCTTGTGATTACGGAATTACCCTCAGCACCAAATTGTATCGGCAATGTGGATTGGGAGTAGTCACGTGATCCACGTGCCAAATTTGGGCCAGAATGTAGCGACTAGCGAGCCACCTAACCCGGGCCCATATGGTTATCCTCTTGGCATTGTGCTGCTGCTGCACTTTCTTTGTCGTGAAATGATCTTCCTAAAAAAAAATTTCACTAATATGAATGTATTTTGAGCAATAAATTTTGACCTTTTAATTATCTTAAGAATTTTTTTTTTTTTTTATTGAAAGTATTTATAATAGTATATCAATAACAAAGTCAAAGGACTTGTATACAATCGATATCTTGAGCAGATTTAAGTCTTTCCGTCTTAGAGGTATTAAGTTCAATTCTCCCTGCTAGCTATAATTGATATTAGGTTGTTAGGAATTTAAAAAAAAAACTTTAATTAGGATAATTAAATTTATCTCAAATTATTGCTTAAAGTACATTTTTATAAATAAACAACAAAAAAAGTGGAAAGATCATTTTAGTACGGAGGGAGTATTATTTGAGGAGTACTTAGGTTTAAGTAATATTAATAAATAAAATAAAAGGAGTATTTGTAATAAAAAGGAGTACCTAGGTTTAAGGACTATTAATAAATAAAATAAAAGGAGTACTAGAAAGTAATTAAAATTTTCTTAAATTAGGGCAACAACTATACCTTTTGCTAAATATATATTCTTAGTTTCTATTTCGGTTCTTGTTTTTATTTGTGATATTTGCTTAATATATATTCTTAGTTTCTATTTCGGTTGTTGATATTAATTCTTCTCACGAGAAGGAACCACAAGCACCAAAACATCGACAACCTATTTGAGTAAGGCTAGTATTTCCTTTGTATCTTTCTCTCTCTAAAGAAAGATAAAATTTTATTTTGAAAGTGACGGTTACCAGTAACCGCTACTTTCTAAATTGATTTGGAAGATTGAACGATGACGAACACATTACCAAAACTTTGTAAGCAAGCAATTGAAATATGCAACATCATAATAATAGATAGGTAAGTTTCCCTCTAATATTTGACTAATTCAAAAAAGTGTTTGGAAATTGACACAAGCAATATTAATTAATCTTTGCTTATGGTTTAAGTCATTAAATTATGACTATAAATATGTGAGTGTTATTAATGTTGGTACAAACAAATTGAGCAATTAAGTTTGACAAAGAAGTTAGGTTGAAAAATAGAAAAGATATAAAATAAAGGAAAGGAAATCCTAATATGTAACGGCTATTAAATTAAGTAGACTAAAGGTGCGCTTTCTTTTTCTTTTTGTAGCATAGCGGTAAAATAGTCAACCCTCACGAGAAGTGATCTTGACAACTACTCCCTCCTGCACTATTTCAAGAATCCTAGGATATTATTTCACATTTTTTAAGATTTTTTTTTTAAAAATTGAATAAAAAATTGCAAGTGAGTAAAAGATTAAGGGAGAGAGAATATAAAAATTAAAACATTTATGATAAAACCTCTTTTTGATTGTTTTTTTTTTTTTTTTTTTTTTAAATATGTTAACTTTCTAAGGGCATTATGAATGATTTTTTTTTAAATATATTTACATTATAAGGGTATAAATGTTCGAAACACTGTTCAAATTTTGTCATTTATGAAATGAGACTCTTAGCCTGAAACGAACCGAAAGGAAAAGTAGGGTTATTGAAGTGGGACCGAGGAAGTAATTAGTTACAATAGTGATTAATTCACCGACCAATTAAGTTGAATAAGCTATAAATTAGCCTATGTTTTTAGCTAAACCAATGGGTCGAAATTATTTCGGTAAATATTCTTTTTACTTGGGACTATGTCCGATAAGTTCTAAATTTTTTTTTATAATGTCCGATAAGTTCCTTTCCCATTTTGTATTATGATGTTGTATTATGTTTCGAAAATACAACATCAATTAAGGCCATAATACTACATTCCGGTGGTCGCCGGTAACCGGAATCCGAAGTCCATGGATCGGCGACCAGATTCCGACCTCCGGCGACCGGATTCCGGCGATCGACGGTCGGATTTCGATCAAAATTGCCGGATTTCGCTGAAAATTGATCGAATTCCGGCGAAAATTGACTGGAATCCGGCATGCGGCCATAGCAGACGGCGGCGGCGGAGCTAGGCTGTGGCGGAGGCGGTGGTGCGAATGCAGTGTTATGATTTTAAACTACTGCATAACTAAATTGTATTATACATAATACAACATGAGAACTTATGGGGCATTTTAATACAATGAAAAACTTAGTGGGAAGTGATTTGTTTCAAAAGGAACTTAAGGGGCATATTCCCTTTTACGTATCTCTAATCTTGCTAATTTGTTACGAAAAGACACAAAATAGGGCTTATACAGAAATTAAAGAGAGTGTGTAGTGAAATATTTGTTGTTATTATAAAAAGTGAGGTAGGAAAGCGAAGGTGTAGTAGAAAATATTTAGTGAATATTTATTGTAAATATAACAAGTGAGTTTTATAAATAAAAAAGTATTAAAAATTTCACAAAATCTGGAGAGAAACGCGTTTCTCCGTCGCGTATGGAGAAACGGGGCTTAGTTTGTCGCGCGACATACTTAGCACAACAACTGGATATCCTTTCCAAAGCTTCTGGATATCCAGAAGCTTGAATATGGATATCCAGAAGCTTTGAAAAGGATATCCAGAAACCAAATATTTTTTCTGGATATTCTTTCCAAAGCTTACGGATATCCATATTCGCTTTCGATATATTCCGTAAGCTTTGAAAAATGATGCATCCGTAAAAATATTTGATTTACGGATATCCTTTCCAAAGCACGGATATCCATATTCAAGCTTCTGGATATCCAGAAGCTTTGAAAAGGATATCCAGAAACTGGCTAAGTATGTCGCGCGACAAACATAGCCCCGTTTCTCCACACGCGACGGAGAAATGCGTTTCTCAGCAGACCGACTCTAAAAATTTTTATTTTGGGAATGTGCATTTTTAAATGGTACACCCCAAATGGAATTTTGTTTTTTTTCGAGTGAGACGAAGAGAGTATATACCAATATACTCCCTCCGTCCCATAGAACATTACCCCTTTTGCTATTTTGGGCGTCCCTCTTTAAAGTCCCACTTTCCTAAAAAGGAAACCTTAAATCACTATTCTCTCCACTCATTCTCTCTCCTACATTATTTTAATACTCACAACACCATTATAATTTACTATTCTCTCCACTCATTCTCTCTCCTCCCACTCACAACATCTACTTTAATAACATTATTCCTTATTTTCCGTTCTCAATAGTAAACGGGCAATGTTCTATGGGACGGAGGGAGTAAGTAATATCAATGATAATTTTCAGATTTTTACTAAAATAATTAAAATAATATAAAATTATTTTTCAACGTTCATTTAAAATAATAATAATAAAAAAAAATTATTTTGGGACGAAGCAAAATTCCGGGACAAAGGGAAGGAGTATATTTTATGATGGATTATATATATTATATACCTACCGAATACTCATTAATAATGTATATTGAACGTAACTCCAGCTTAGTTGCATGGATAATGTTGATTATATAAATACCTTATCTTGTTGAAAAGTTAATAAAAATTAAAATAAAATTACTTCATGATCATGTCATGGCTTTGTTTTACATTTGTTTGTACCTTAGGCATCATATTTATTTAATATTTACATGCATGAAGTTAAACTCATCCCAACAACACTTGCGTCATGATTCCACTTTCTAATCTTATTTTACTTGGTGTTCTAAAAGATCCCGCTTAAGGGCGTCTAGGTTCCGTCTAGGCGCTAGGCCCTTCTCCAACGCTTAATTCTAAGTCCCGCCTAGTTTTCGACTAATCCCGACTAATCCCGACTAGTCCTCGCCTAGGCGCTAGGCCCGGCTCCGCCGCCTAGCATTCGCCTAGCGCTTTTTAGAACCTTGATTTTACTAGTATACTCCCTCCGTATCACTTATCATGTGAGTGAATATTTATTTTCTTTTTCATTTATTTTACATGAGTAGAAATTGTTTAAAATGACAAAGTTAATATACTATTTCTCCCACTCAATTTTCTTTTATTTTACTTTTATATTTGAACACCAATTAAATTAATATTCTCTCGCTCATTCTCTCTTACTCCCTCCGTCCCAATCTAAATGTCCTAAAATGGGATCGGCACGGGAATTAAGAAAAGTGAGGTAGGAAAGAGAAAAAGTTTAAATGTTGTGAGTATGAAAAATTAAATAGGAGAGAGAATGAGTGAGAGGAATAGTTAGGAGAGAGAATGTTGTGAGTGTAAAAGTAAAGTAGGAGAGAGAATGAGTGGGACAGGAAGAGTATAAAAATAGTAAAAAGTTTCCATTTTGGGATTGAGACATTTTAAGTGGGACGCCCAAAAAAGAAAGTTGAGACGTTTAGATTGGGACGGAGGTAGTATATTTTATTTTTCATACTTACGAGCACCTGTTCCCACTAATTCTCTATCCTACTTTCCTTAATTTTTGTTCACATTTTTTTGATATCTACTCATGTGAAACGGAGAGAGTATGTTTCTTACGTAACCCTACCCTATATGATATCCTCTACTCCCTCCGTCCCACAATAATCTGCAAAAAGATTCATTTTGGATGTTTCACAATAATCTGCACTTTTTTAAAATGGAAATGAGATCCACTTCTCTCTACTCACAATCATTACCCACTTACTCCACTTTCTCTCTCCTACACAGCCACTTACACTCACAACACATCACCTTTTTTACCTTTTATCTTAACAAGTGAGTAACCCGTCGGTCCCCGACGGGGATCATAAAACACTAAGGTAAAAGTTAAATGTAAATACAATTCAAAAAATTAATGAGATAATTTTATGTAATACTCCCTCCGTCCCACTTCACTTGACACTAATTTTCATTTTGGTCTGTCCCACCTTACTTGACACTGCCTAAAATGGAAAGTTTTTACACTCACAACACCAATCAAATCACTATTCTCTCCACTCATTCTCTCTCCTACTTTACCTTTTCTACTCACAACATTTTCTTTAATTAATTATCTCTCTTACTTTTTCTTAGTTACCGTGTCCACCTCTTTGGTGCCAAGTGAACCGGGACGGAGGGAGTATATTACAACTTGTCAAAAACTTCTTTATACATAACATTTGTAGTCGTGTCATCTGAGGATATTATGACTATTACATATAAGCACTTTAATTCATTTCCTTGTAGTTACTCTAGAAAAGGCAACATCTAATTGTCCATGACTAAATACTGATCTTAGAAGAAAAAGGCCAACATGAGCGAGCGACTGACCCTGACTTTTATTTATCGTCATTACAAAAGAAACGGTCAGTGGAAATTGTATCCGTTGAAACCTAATCGGGAATTTTGTTGTATCAGAAGGTGACATAATCATCCTAGGTATCAACACCTTCTAACCAACATTCTTTCCGGACAACATTACCGCCTCGACAACGTGCATACCTATATATATATACTCCTTCCGTCCCATAAAACCTTACCCGGTCAATACGAACTCAGTTCAACCAAGTTCAACTTTGACCAAACTTTAATATCAATTTACTTATCATAATAAAAATCTAAAAATTGTTATCCATAAAATAACCAAATGATTTATCAAAAGCAATTATTAAAATTTCATTAGAATGAATAGATTGATATTAAAGTTTGGTCAAAGTTGACATCGGTTGACTTAGCACTATTCAAAATGGGGAAGGTTTTCTGGGACGGAGGGAGTATATATTAAAATAACAGTATATTTTATATCAAATAATCAAATAGTTAATTGTATAAATGTATAATTATATACTAACAAAATTGATTTGCATACCTAGATCTGTAACTATCAATCTTGTACCGTTACACAATTCTGAAGCTTGATCTATATTTCGTAACAACATGACGATACATCCAATCTTTAGCTTCAAATGGATGATTGTGATTGGTGGATGATGTAAAGATTGGCCAATGATATTGTGCCACTTGAAATTTTCTAGGAGCTTGAAAAACTTTTGCTATTATATATAGTAGATTGGTAATTTTGTATATATTAATTTTCAAAATTTTAGAATTAAATAAAGAAAGTGAAAAGATAAAATATGAACAATAAATAAATCGTGAATATAAATCAAAATTTTATTAAATTTCATTTTTACTTACTAACTTTCCTATTTTTACTCATGTTAAATTAACTTTGATTATATTCATATTTTAATATATTCGTATATTTTTATATTATATTAAAAGTTACTAATTGAATTTCAAATGGATGATTGTGGATGATGGAAAGATTGGCCAATGATATTGTGCCACTTGGAGTTTTCTAGAAGCTAGAAAAACTTTTGCTATTATATATAGTAGATTGTTAATTTTGTATATATTGATTTTCAAAATTTTTGAATTATATAAAGAAAATGAAAAGATAAAATATGCACAATAAATAAATCGTAAATATAAATAAAATATTTATTAAATTTAATTTTTACTTACAAACTTGCCTATTTTTACTCATGTTAAATTAACTTTGATTTTATTTATATTTTAATATATTCTTATATTTTTATATTATTTTAAAAGTTACTAATTGAATTTCAAATGGATGATTGTGATTGGAGGATGATGGAAAGATTAGCCAAAGATATTGTGCCACTTGAAATTTTCTAGGAGCTTGAAAAACTTTTGCTATTATATATAGTAGATTGTTAATTTTGTATATATTAATTTTCAAAATTTTAGAATTAAATAAAGAAAATGTAAAGATAAAATATGCACAATAAATAAATCGTGAATATAAATCAAAATTTTATTAAATTTCATTTTTACTTACAAACTTGCCTATTTTTACTCATGTTAAATTAACTTTGATTATATTTATATTTTAATATATTCTTATATTTTTATATTATTTTAAAAGTTACTAATTGAATTTCAAATGGATGATTGTGGATGATGGAAGGATTGACCAATGATATTGTGCCACTTGGAGTTTTCTAGAAGCTTGAAAAACTTTTGCTATTATATATAGTAGATTGTTAATTTTTTATATATTAATTTTCAAAATTTTAGAATTAAATAAAGAAAATGAAAAGATAAAATATGCACAATAAATAAATCGTGAATATAAATAAAATATTTATTAAATTTCAATTTTACTTACAAACTTGCCTATTTTTACTCATGTTAAATTAACTTTGATTATATTTATATTTTAATATATTCTTATATTTTTATATTATTTTAAATGTTACTAATTGAATTTCAAATGGATGATTGTGATTGGAGGATGATGAAAAGATTAACCAATGATATAGTGTCACTTGGAGTTTTCTAGGAGCTTGAAAAACTTTTGCTATTATATATAGTAGATTGTTAATTTTGTATATAATAATTTTCAAAATTTTAGAATTAAATAAGGAAAATGAAATGATAGAATATGCACAATAAATAAATCGTGAATATAAATCAAAATTTTATTAAATTTCATTTTTACTTACAAACTTGCGTATTTTTAATCATGTTAAATTAACTTTGATTATATTTATATTTTAATATATTCTTATATTTTTATATTATTTTGAAAGTAACTAATTGAATTTCAAATGGATGATTGTGGATGATGAAAAGATTGGCCAATGATATTGTGCCACTTGGAGTTTTCTAGGAGCTTGAAAAACTTTTGCTATTATATATAGTAGATTGTTAATTTTGTATATATTAATTTTCAAAATTTTAGAATTAAATAAATAAAATGAAAAGATAAAATATTCACAATAAATAAATCGTGAATATAAATAAAAAATTTATTAAATTTCATTTTTACTTACAAACTTGCCTATTTTTACTCATGTTAAATTAACTTGATCTATATTTCATAACAACATGACGATACATCCAATCTTTAGCTTCAAATGGATGATTGTGATTGGTGGATGATGTAAATATTGGCCAATGATATTGTGCCACTTGGAGTTTTCTAGAAGCTTGAAAAACTTTTGCTATTATATATAGTAGATTGGTAATTTTGCATATATTAAATTTCAAAATTTTAGAATTAAATAAAGAAAATGAAAAGATAAAATATGCACAGTAAATAAATCGGGAATATAAGTCAAAATTTTATTAAATTTCATTTTTACTTACAAACTTGCCTATTTTTACTCATGTTAAATTAACTTTGATAATATTTATATTTTTATATATTCTTTTATTTTTATATTATTTTAAAAGTTACAAATTGAATTTGAAATGGATGATTTTGGATGATGGAAAGATTGGCCAAAGATATTGTGTCACTTGGAGTTTTCTAAAAGCTTGAAAAACTTTTGCTATTATATATAGTAGATTGTTAATTTTGTATATATTAATTTTCAATTTTTTTGAATTATATAAAGAAAATGAAAAGATAAAATATGCACAATAAATAAATCGTGAATATAAATAAAATATTTATTAAATTTCATTTTTACTTACAAACTTGCCTATTTTTACTCATGTTAAATTAACTTTGATTATATTTATATTTTAATATATTCTCATATTTTTATATTATTTTAAAAGTTACTAATTGAATTTCAAATGGATGATTGTGATTGGAGGATGATGGAAAGATTAGCCAATGATATTGTGCCACTTGGAGTTTTCTAGGAGCTTGAAAAACTTTTGCTATTATATATAATAGATTGTTAATTTTGTATATATTAATTTTCAAAATTTTAGAATTAAATAAAGAAAATGAAAAGATAAAATATGCACAATAAATAATTCGTGAATATAAATCAAAATTTTATTAAATTTCATTTTTACTTACAAACTTGCCTATCTTTACTGATGTTAAATTAACTTTGATTATATTTATATTTTAATATATTCATATATTTTTATATTATTTTAAAAGTTACTAATTGAATTTCAAATGGATGATTGTGGATGATGGAAGGATTGGCCAATGATATTGTGCCACTTGGAGTTTTCTAGAAGCTTGAAAAACTTTTGCTATTATATATAGTAGATTGTTAATTTTGTATATATTAATTTTAAAAATTTTAGAATTAAATAAAGAAAATGAAAAGATAAAATATGCACAATAAATAAATCGTGAATATAAATAAAATATTTATTAAATTTCAATTTTACTTACAAACTTGCCTATTTTTACTCATGTTAAATTAACTTTGATTATATTTATATTTTAATATATTCTTATATTTTTATATTATTTTAAATGTTACTAATTGAATTTCAAATGGATGATTGTTATTGGAGGATGATGAAAAGATTAGCCAATGATAATGTGCCACTTGGAGTTTTCTAGGAGCTTAAAAAACTTTTGCTATTATATATAGTAGATTGTTAATTTTGTATATAATAATTTTCAAAATTTTAGAATTAAATAAGGAAAATGAAATGATAGAATATGCACAATAAATAAATCGTGAATATAAATCAAAATTTTATTAAATTTCATTTTTACTTACAACTTGCCTATTTTTACTCATGTTAAATTAACTTGATCTATATTTAATAACAACATGACAATACATCCAATCTTTAGCTTCAAATGGATGATTGTGATTGGTGGATGATGTAAAGATTGGCCAATGATATTGTGCCACTTGGAGTTTTCTAGGAGCTTGAAAAACTTTTGCTATTATATATAGTAGATTCCCACACCAAGACAAAAAATGCATATTTTCGTGGAATGGAGGGAGTATATGATATCCGGTTCATTTCTCCACTCATCTTTTTCCATTTAATATTGTAAAATTTATTATTTTCTAATGTTCTGTTTAAAACTAAAAAAATTATCAGCAAAAAGTTTCAATGATCCTCACTTATCATATTCATATTAACTAATAATTTTTACCCATTATCCATATCCACAACAACTTAATATATACTTCCTTCGTCTCACCCGAAAGGACACAAATTTTCTTTTTGAGCGTCCCATTTAAAAGGTACAACCCAAAAATGGAAAGTCTTTTATTATTTCTTTATTTGTGGGATCCACTTGTCATACTCTCACAATAAATATCCACTAACTATTCCCTACCTCACTTTCTCTTTCCTACATCACCTTTCACTTACAACATTTATTTCACTATACACTTTTTCTATTTTCTACAACACTTTTCTTAATTCCCGTGCAAGGACGCAAAAATGCCCTTTCGAGCACGACGAAAGGAGTAAGGAGTTTAATTATAAAATTAGCATTAATTAATACCTCAAGAAGATAAATCAAAATGGAGAGAGAGAGAGAGAGAGAGAGAGAGAGAGAGAGAGAGAGAGAGAGAGAGAGAGAGAGAGAGAGAGAGAGAGAGAGAGAGAGAGAGAGAGAGAGAGAGAGAGAGAGAGAGAGAGAGAGAGAGAGAGAGAGAGAGAGAGAGAGAGATAGAGAGAGAGAGAGAGAGAGAGAGAGAGAGAGAGAGATTGTTTAATTTTTTTTTTTTGATACCTGTGTTCCTGCCACCGGACTAATCCTCGACCACCGTATACCGATCCTCGCATATCTTTGGCGGTAAATCGCGGACGTGCCCTATGCAGCCTGGGGTGGCAAGCACTTTTATACTCTGTGAGCCCCAAGGGAGCCCTCCTACAAGGCATTTACATCATTCTTACATCACCAATTGCCTGCTCCAGCTGCTCCTGCCGAGGCAATTGCATCACTCTTACAACACCAATTGGCTGCTCCAGCTGCTCCTGCCAAGATTCGAACTCCCCACATTGAGGATACAAGCCCAGCAATGCTGCTTCCTTAACTGCACGGATGTGCTTCGGGGGACTCCTAAAAACCCTGAAACCAAGGTAGGAATTAAAGTTCAAAGAATTTCCTTGGAGAGACTCAAATCGGTGACCTTCCCTTCAGAATTCAGAAGACCACCAAGGTACCACTGGGCCAAGGCCCTTTGGGTGTTTAATTTTAATTTTAAACATTGGAGTTCCCCACGAAGTGCAGAGTGATTATATAAATTCATCTTCTAGGGAAGGTTCATTGCACTAATTAGTACCAACCTTGATTACTGGCCATTGCTTGTTTATTTCATCAAGCATAAGATCATACTTACCTCTATTTCAAAATAATTACTTAATTTAATATCTTTTTATTTATTTATTTATTTATAAAAGATTTAAACAATTCATTTATTTTGGTAATTAAACAAATACTTAAAATCTTTTCTCATTGAAAATTGGTGTATTAGTGAGCTCTTTATTAAACACAACTATTTATAAAAAGAGCAGCTATTTAGTAAAGAGTCGTCCAAAAATCGATAAAAGGCTTTCTAACTAAATGATATTTTAGTTTTAGTTTTCGCAGTGTGATGAGCAAAATGAAAGCGTTTTTTTATCGACAATCTACTCCACTATAATAATGGCTTAATCTGTTAATCATATAAATAATCATCATTTGTTTGACTTTTTCTAGCCCTACTTTCTTTTTTCAACTTGTCACACATTTATTATCAGAATATTAATTAAATAAAAATAAATTAGGGTTACGTCAAATTTAAGTTTTTTTTTTTTTAATTGAAAAAGGCAAAACCTACTAAATTTTATTAACAGCAAAAACAACAGCATAAAAGTACTTCAAATTTAAGCGACCCTCAATTAAGTAATCTCTATGCATTGCTTGTTTTAATTATCTAGTGTTGGCTGGGGCATCCGATTCATTAGCAATCCATTCCGTCTTAGAAAGATATATTTTTTAAATAAATTTTATTAAACTTTGGTCAATAATTTATATTAATTAATTATGCTAATGAATATATAAAAATATTAATAGTATTTTTAATAAATTATAATTATAAATTTTACTGAAATAATAATTTTCTTTAATCTCCGATTTAAAAGAAGTAGGCCTATCTTTACGGCAGAATGGTGAAGAGACTATGTCCCTTATGTTTCCGCATTATTTACGCCTATTCTAAATTTTTAGTGACAAAATTTAACAAAGCAGTCGCATAATAATAATAATCCATTTCACAGTTAATAATATTAAAAGGAAAGAAAGAAAGAATAAATAGACAATAAACTGAAGAGAAAAATTCTTGCTTAAGCCCCCGGGAACAACCGAGTGGTAAAGGAAGGAGCATTGCTGAACTTGCAACTTGTGTGGGAAGTTAGAACCGAGCAGGAGCAGCTGGAGCAGCCAATTTATTGATAATGTAAGAGTGATGTAAGTGTCATGGAGGAGGGTCCCTTGGGACCAGGAGTATAAAGGGTGTCTTGACACCGACCAACTGGACAATATCCCGCGATTTATCTACAGTCGTATTGAGGCCGATGGCTGATAGTTCAGGACTTAGCCCGATGAAGCTGGAACCTGAAATATATATAAAAAAAAAGAAAGGTTGCTTAAGCTGAAAACTAGTAACTTTGTTTGTTAACAAAAGCATGATATTTGATGCTACAGTGGTGAAGTAAAATTCGCTGATTGTTATACTTTACTGTTAAGCTAAGAATAGTATCAAAATTGATCTGCATATCTCTCACCAAATCAGTGAAACAATTAAATACAAATAATTGAACAATTGGTTAGACATTAACCACAAAAATTGACATCTTATACTCAAGTCTTAAGCCTTTTAATATTACTTCTACTCACTGTAACGATGTTGTTTTCATTTTTCTCGAAAGATTGGTTGTTTTTCTTTTCTTTTGAAAATCTATCGAAAAAAACACGGAGTCTTCACGTCATTTTTATTTTAAGGGCCAAAACTTTGAAAAATGCCCGAGATTAGAGATTTGGGTTCGAAGGTCACGTTCACGCCGGGAAGAACGTTAGTGTTCACCCGGAATGCCTCGTAAAACGAGTCTTCCAAGCATTAAAAACCATTTGTATGTGTGTGTGAGTGTGTGTGTGTGTGTTTTGGCCAAAATAAGTTCAAACTGAAAAGTAAAAATTGGGAACTCTTTATTAGACTTTAAACAAGTCCCATGATTTTTGGTATGATTTTTGGGTTGAGTTTTGGTACTCAAAAGATTTTTTGAAGTTGAAAAACATTTCTGCCAGAATGAAAAAGGCAGTGGACATTTGATTTTAAAATGGGTTTAAGGGCTTAAAAATCTCAGAATCTGGGGAAAGTCCGAGAATGAAAGTTGTTCAAAACACCTTAAATAAGGTTTCTGTAAAAGAACTTTCCCCTTTGGAGGTGATTTGGTGGACCAAAATCTTCTGGAAATCTCAGATATGAAATCTGGATTTCCAGAGACTGAGGAACTGACCTTTAAAAGAAAATTTGAAAAAGGGAGTTTTACTCACGCAAAAAATAAAGTAAAAATATTTCTGGAAAGCTCTGGATGTTGGCTACAAAAAGTATTTTGTAGTCAACACCAAATTCCAAGTTTCTGTATGTCCAAAAAATTAGACCATGGACAGAGGTCTTAGAGAAAGGCTACTGGACAGCAACTTCCTCTTGAAGAAAAACATGATTTAAAGGGGGTTTGGCATCCATGCTTGTCCCCATTTTCCTAAGCTTTGATTAGTGATCACTAAACATTTTAGTGGTGATCTACTATATCAAGCTATCCTTGGGATACATTAGGACTTAAACATTTCATTTGCTTGGGAAGGGAAATTTTATCCTTTGAAATCAAGATTTGATGTATGAAAATGATTTTTAGGGTTTTGAAAATGTGCTTGCAAGTAAGTAAAGACACTTTGAAAATAATATTGATCCTTTTAGAGGATCATCCATGGAGATGAACTTCCATGGTGATCCTCTTGGATCTAAGGCAAGAAATGAACAAATTACATCTTCAAAGTTTGAGATGCATGCATGTATGAAAGAGATTTAGGGTTGGGAGAAGGAGGTTATACCTATCTTCTTTTTGATTTTTGAGTTTTAAGCTTGAATGTAAGAGTGTTTGAGGCTTTGAATTTGAGAGTGAGTGAGTGAGATTTGGGAAGATAATCAAGAGAAAAGAGTGACAATTCAAGGGAATTCTCACTATTTTCTCAAGTATTTTCGCCAAGGTGCAGCTGTAAATTGTGTTGTTGCTCCTTTTTTTTTCTGTGACTGAAGAGTTCAATTTATAGGCATCTGAAAACTTCAAACATGTCCGCGCGGATATATGTGTAAGCGTGCCTGGTTCATTAAATGCTGCTCCAGGCTTTGGACAGGAAGAATATTTTTCAAATTAAGCAATCAGTTTTTGTTCCAGCCACTTCTATTTCGGGTTTTTGACTTTTCTTTTGCTTTTTGGGATTCTTTTCTTGGTTTATCTTTAATTGGAAATCCCTAATCTACCCTCACTTTGTTAGAAATGTTAGAAATTATTAGAAATGTTAGAAATGTTAGAAATGTTAAAACTTTCGTTAATTTTCTAACAAAAATACTAACAACTCAAATTGGAGCACTTACACTCGCTCAAACTTTTAAAGATCCAGAGTTTGATTTCTTTTCACGTCTCTCGTGACATTGTTATAAAATGGTATATTAAATATTAGTACTGATTTTTTTTTAAAATAATAAAATATATTACTCGTACTAGTAAAGACGGTATAGAAATCAGATTAGGTTACGAGGAGCCAAGGAGGTTGTTTGGGAATGTCGTTTCAAGGACTTTGTTGCTTCATTTATAATATACTAATGGTAACGATTTGATCCCAATATTTATTTTTTGGGACATAAAATCGAGATAATCCGAAAAAAAACACATTTTGAACGTTTCACAATAATTTGCAAAGTTTCAAAATGAAAATGGGATCCACTTGTCTTTACTCACAATCAGTACCCACTTACTTCACTTTCTCTCTCCTACCCAACCATTTAAAGTCCTAACATATCATCTTTATCACTTTTTCCTTAATTCTTGTGTCATCCCAATTTGTGCATATAATCATGGGACGGAAGAGGGAGTATATCTATAGTATAAATGGGAACTCTCCCATAAACAGTTCTTTGAACAGTTTTAATGGGAAAATTTTCCATTTTACCCTCACTATTTGATCCCTTTTTTATTTTGCTCTTAATTTTTTTTTTAATTTAAATTTTTTTTTTTTAAAAAAAATTAAAAAAAAAAAAAACGTGATCTTAGACATGGCATAGGCTAGTAATACTATACTAAATGCAGGCATCGGGCTTAGGAGAAAAGGGTGAATGTACCAACGGTCTCCTAGCCAAGTGGTATCATGGCCGGCTTTCCTACGGGGAGGTCGGGAGTTCGATCCCCCCTGGGGGGATCTTGTGGATTTAATTCTTTCATTGGGTTTTAGGAGCCTTGGAGTCCCCCGGTGCACATCCGTGCAGTTAAGGAAGCAGCATTGCTGGGCTTGCAACCTCAGTGTGGGGAGTTCAACTGCCGCGTTGTAGGAGGGCTCCCTTGGGGCCAGGAGTATAAGGGGTGCTGCCACCCTGGCTGCCTCGGGCATATACCGCGATTTACCTCCGCCAGCATCTTGGGGGCCGGTGCAGTGGTCGGGATTGATCAGACGAAGGCAGGGGAGCACGGGTAATCAAAAAAAAAAAAAAAAAAAGAAAAAAAAAAAAGAAAAAGAGAAAAAGGGTGAATGTGTCGAGGTCTGCAAGGTCAGTAATGTGCAAGAAAAGAGCAGCCAAGAGTACGGAAAATATATTTAAAAATACTATACTCCCTCCGTCCCATCGATAATTTTTCATTTTGAGCGTTCCACTAATCTTAAGAATTCTCAAAATAAAAAGTTTTTATCACTATTCTCTCCACTCATTCTCTCTCCAACATTATTTTAATACTCACAACACCATTATAATTTACTATTCCCTCCACTCATTCTCTCTCTTATTTTACTATTACAATCACAACATTTATTTTTTCCTTAATCCCCGTGCCATTTGAAATAAATACTCCCTCCGTCCCATCTAAATGTCCAAGCTTTTCATTTTGGGCGTCCCATTTAAAATGTCTCATTTCAAAAAAAGGAAAGTTTTTTTCACTATTCAACCCATTCATTCTCTCTCCTACTTTACTTTTACACTCATAACATTCTCTCTCCTAACTATTCCTCTCACTCATTCTCTCTCCTATTTAATTTTTCATACTCACAACATTTAAACTTTTTCTCTTTCCTACCTCACTTTTTCTCTTTCCTACCTCACTTTTTTAATTTTCGCGTCGGATTCATTTTTGAATATTTAGATTGGGACGAAGGGAGTATGATTTTGAAGGATAATTTAAGGATTAAAGGGGCCCAATGATGATGGGCTTCTGTTCACAGCCTGAGGCAACCATGTTCCTTCCTTCTTCACATCACATGACATGAGAGAGAGAGGAAGAGAGTCTGAAAGGGGTGACGAATTTTCGTAATGTCATGGATGTTGCTGTATTTTTATTATTTATTGTGTGTGTGTGTGTGTGCCTTGGTTTCCCTATGAATCTATGTACTATTATTACGATTCAAATAAATTCCTTTTCTATTTAAAAAATATTCTAAAATTATTTATAAAAATCATATTGTAAAGGTGTAATTTTTTGGGAGAGTGATCGAGAAGTTTTAAAAAAGTATCATAATGTTCGAAAAGTTTTTTCACCATGTTATATTATAGATGCAGTATTATATTCACATATGAGTGAATATAATAATATTGCATGCAGTATTATGTATTACTGCATAAGAATTTTCAGGCCATTTCGATTTAATAAGAAACTTGAGGGGAAGTGATTTGTTCCAAAAGAAACTTCCGGGTCAAATTCCATAATTTCTTTTTATAGTAAAAATCAATTTCCATTTTAGAAATATGTAATGAAGTGATAGTGATTGTTTTTTTTTTTTTTTATAGTAAAAATCATTTATTTATGGACAAAGTTATAGAAAATATACATTTATTTTGGATTTTTTTTTAAAACAACGACATTAATTTATTTTATTAAAAAAAAAGATTCATTCTTGAGTTGGTCTTATAAAAACGCGTTTTTCGGCACTTAGAAAAGCGTGTTTTGTGTTTTCCGTTTGTGCCAGTTCAGGTTTAACAAAGTGCCAGGTGTGACAAAGTGCCGTGCATGCGTAATAAAATGCCGGTGAAAAGTGTCGGTACCGGTATAACAAAGTGCTAATGTAAATTGGCACTTGGCACTTTGTTAAGCGCACCGACGCTTTTATGCGGGCACTTTTATATACATGAACCGACACTCTTCACACCGGCACTGTTACACTAACATGGCACTTTGTTACTCTAACATTTCTTGCCGGCTCTCAAAACACAAGCATTGGTATTCAAAAACACATGCATGGCACTCAAAAACACATGTCTTGGCACTCAAAAACACTTGGTAATCATTTTTGCCTGGCTCTCAAAAACACAAGCACCGACATTCAAAAACACGTGGACTGGCATTCAAAAACACATCGACTGGCATTAAAAAACACATACACTTGCCGATTCAAATTCCCAAACAAAAACCAAACAATCCTCAAGCACTGGCCGATTCAATTGCTCGTCGGATTTTCTTGGGGCGCCGTGATATGCTCCGGTGAGTCCGGTGTCCGCGACATTTAATTGCCTGAGCGAACCCAACGATTGAGGGAGAATTGAGTGAGGTCGTTGTTTTGGGGAGAGCAGATAGAACTGGTGGAATCGATTAGCCGGTGAATGGGTTTAGAGATGATGGAGAACGGTGAGGAAATTGTCAATGGTTTGGGGTTCGCCGTCGAAGTAGGATGAGGTAGTGGTGGAACGGAGGTGGGAGATTGAGGGGATTTGAGTCACCGGCGAATGGGTAGAGAGAAGACGGTGAAGAACGATCAGCGATTAGAGAGAGAAGCTCTCTGAAAAACGTTTAGAGAGAGAGAGTAGAGAGAGAGAGCGCGACGGGTAAAGTTTTACGATAATTTTAAAACACGTTTTTTCGTAAACTTATGAAAAAACGCGTTTTTTTACAAGTTTTTGGCCTCATTCTTTTAAAAAATAGTCATTCATTTTTAAAATAGACATTCAGTTTAAGCTTCTTTTTAATAAGCATGAATTATCATCTTAATATAAATTGCATAAATAACTTTTTGAATACTCCGTTTCACTAAATGTTACATTTTTATTTTGAACATGAGAATCAAGAAAAAGTGTACATAAAATTTTGGGGGAAACCCGTTTCTTCGTAAGTTATAAAAAATCCTGTTTTTAAATATATTGACTTGGTGTTTTAAAGCCTAAACTCACTGTTTTAAGGCTTAAAATCGCTATTTTATTTTCTAGCTTAAAGTCACTGTTTTAACGCCTAAGCTCACTATTTTATTTTCTAGATATTTTAAGGCCTAAACTCAATGTTTTAAGGTCTAAATTTGATAATTTTAAGAATGAAAGTGTGCTTTTTATAACTTATGAAGAAACAGATTTCTTCTAAAACTTATTCAAAAGTGTAGAGGTATAACTGTTATGTTATAAGTATGAAAAATGAGGCAAAAAAGAGAATGTGAGATTGAATATAAATGAATAATTGTTATAGTCTTCAAGTGGGTAATATTGAATAAATAAATATTTTAAAGATTCATATTGTAAAGGTGTAATTTTTAGTGGATAACCTTTAGAATAAAAACTATACTCCCTCCGTCTCAAAATGTTTGTTCAATTTGACTTTTTTATTAAATTTTGACCATAAAATTTTGAAAGATTAATCATATTCATGAAATTCTAAATGTTGTTGTTGATAATATTATTAATGGTGAATCAATAGGAATTTTTAAAATTTCATGAACATAATTAAATTGTCATATATTTGTGATCAAAATTCAACAAAAAATAAAATAGAACAAATATTTTGAGACGGAGGGAATATTTCTTAGTGGGAAGAATTTGTCGCTAGTTGTAAGCTTATTTGTAAATAACCTTTTTGTTAGAAATTACCAGCTTTTTTTACGGATCAGACACCACTCCTACCAAGCTCCGCTGCGAGCTCGTCCAAATCGGCAATTCTCCCCATTCGTAACGCGAGATAGTTTTGGTAAATTATGGGCTCTATCTAACAAAAAAACATCTCGTTCATTGAGCACAAAAATGGAAGAGTCATGGCCAAATCCCCACGACTAAGACCGGGCAATAGAGATTCAGTTATTCCTTGAATAGCGAGAAAAAGGAAGAGCCTTTGGGGGCATTTGGTTCGCGGTAATTGACCATTTCGAGACGGAATGGAATGGTCAATTCCGTTGACTTCATTCTTTAGTCCCATTTGGTTCGTTGGAATGAAAATTTTTCCATTCCCTACGGAATGAATTGGAATGGATTTTCATTCCTTTCAATTTTGGAAGGAATGATGAATTTGTTTGGTAATGGATTTTTTTTTTGACCAAAATACCCCCAAACCCAAACCACCCCTACTCCCTACCCACCCACCCCCACCCAACCCCTACCCTACCCCCACCCTCACCCCCACCCCCACAAATTTTTTTTCCCTGCTTACCCCCCCCATTCAACCCTGCCTTACCCCCCAGCCCCCAATGCCAACAAATTTTTTTTTTCCCCTACCTATCCCCTCCCCCCATCCAGCCCTGCCTACCCCCCTCCCCCCCCCCACACACACACACGAATTTTTTTCCCCTACCTACCCCCTCCCCCATCTAGCCCTGCCCTACCCCCACCCCATCCAGCCCATCCCTACCCCCCAACCCCCCACGAAAAAAAATATTTTTACTCATTTTGCATACCCCCTACCTACCTACCCCCCTCCCCTCCCCCCAAAAAAAATTATTTTTTTTTAAAAAGGATAAATTGGACATTTTACATGCTTTCATTCCATTTCTATAATTTGTATTTTCAAACCAAACATGATTTGCCAAGGAATTGAATGACCATTTCATTCTATTTCGTGCCAACCAAACGGAAGAGTTTGACCAGTTTTTTTTTATTCCAAGTCCTTAAGGAATTCAATTCCATTGACCATTCCATTCCTTCACTTTTTTTTCCACCAAACCAAACGGCCCCTTTGATTTTGAGAACCCATGCTCTCAGTCAGTCTGCCTTTGGTACTGCCGGAGAAACAAATCTTGATCAAACCTACATTTGCTCAATGGACACTCCCGTATCGAGCATTGTTCCTCGGTCTATGACTGTGTCGCCCAGGTGTAAGGGGGCATGATGACTTGATGTCATCCTTACCTTCTCCGGCTTATCGGCCAAATAAAGGAACAAAAGCTTAAGATGAGTACGATATCTATTGTCGATTGAGAAAGTGACGGACTTCCATTCCTCTTTCTGCATTGATACCAACTTTTGAAATGGGACGGAGGAAGTATAAAAATATTTAAGTGTATTTATTATGTTTCATTGAAAATTCAAAATGTGGAGAATGATATTTTTGTTTCTTGTTCTTGATATTACATGCCACTTGCAGAAGTGGTCCAGGATTGATCCGGCGAAGCTGGGGAACCTGGGTAAAAAAAACTAAAAAAAAAAAAATAAATAAAAAGTAATTGAAATATACTACGCAGAGATCAAATATTTGAGAGCTTTAACAGAAGTTGAAGTCACAGTAGAGCTGTAGAGAAATAGAGATGGGGAAATTAAGGGAGTGGCAGCAAAAGTCAGACACATAAAAAGGCCAGTCTCAGTCTGCCAACAATATAAAGCTTCCATGCAATATGGTAATTGCAATCTGCCCATATTCTATCTGAATATTCATCCCCTCCTCCTAGATCCCTTTCTATTCTAGAAATTCAATACTCACTCTGTCTGAAACTTCACCTTTTATTCAAATGGGTGTCTCGCAGAATCTTCACATTTTCTAAAATGATAATAAATGTGGGCCCCATTTGTCAATCCCACTCACTTTTTTCACTCACATACTTAAATTGTGGGGCCCACTTGTCATATCCACTATCTTTTCTCCCTCACATATTTCAATTGTGAGCCCCACTTGTCATATCCACCAGGTTCGGCCCTAAGGTAAGGTAAGTGAGGCCATTGCCTAGGGCCTCCAAATATAAACTAATAATTAGGGCCACATTTTTTTCAAGTGTTCTATGTTGTCCTAATGGTCAGTAACTCAGCTACACCTATATTCCACCAAGTTTCGATTCCTATTGCCTGTTTTTCTGCTCCATTTAACATTTTTGTCACAATTCTTCTAATTTGGCCTTTGTTCCACAATAGACTTTCTTGAATTGTTTTTGTTTAAATAGAATTTGCAATTCTATTTTGTAATTATCATAAAAATTTTATTGCAATATTTAATATTTCTTTGAATTACTTATAACTAACTAAAATAAATTATTTACAATTATCATTTCCAATGCTATTGATCATCTACCAATGAGAATAAAAAAAATGAGAGCCATCGCCAAATTCTTGGCCTAGGGCCACCTTTACCACAGGACCGGCCCTGATATCCACTCACTTCTTCCCTCTCACAACCCTATTGCCTGTTTTTCTGCTCCATTTAACATTTTTGTCACAATTCTTCTAATTTGGCCTTTGTTCCACAATAGACTTTCTTGAATTGTTTTTGTTTAAATAGAATTTGCAATTCTATTTTGTAATTATCATAAAAATTTTATTGCAATATTTAATATTTCTTTGAATTACTTATAACTAACTAAAATAAATTATTTACAATTATCATTTCCAATGCTATTGATCATCTACCAATGAGAATAAAAAAAATGAGAGCCATCGCCAAATTCTTGGCCTAGGGCCACCTTTACCACAGGACCGGCCCTGATATCCACTCACTTCTTCCCTCTCACAACCCTTATCCCACTCATTACTTTTCTTAATTTACGTGCCTCACCAAAATGGTAAAACATCGGACGGGACGGAGGGAGGGAGTATAATATATTCATCCGCCTCATAGCTAATGTTAATAAAATAAAATTTGCTGAGAAAAAAAAAAGTAAAGTGTTACAATTACGAAAAGTGAATTGTGTTCAGTGTTCTAAAAGATCCCGCCTAAGGGCGCCTATGTAAGTGCTCCAATTTGAGCTTGTTAGAATTTTCGTTAGAAAATTAACGAAAGTTATAACATTTCTAACAATTCCTAACTATCCTAACATTTCTAACAAAGTGAGGGTAAAATGGGCATTGTTATTTAAGGTTAAACCTTAAAAAGAATCTTAAAAGGAAAAACAAAAGGAATAAAACCACAAATAGCAATGGTGGAAACAAAACCATTTGTTAATTTGAAATTTCAAAAAGATTATTCCTCTTGTCCAAAGCTGAAGCTGCATTTAATGAACAGTGCACGCTGAAGGGTCCTATCCGCGCGGATAAGTATGTCATTTCCAGAGGGCTATAAATTGAGCCCTCCAGTCACAAAAATGAGAAAGGAAGAACACAATAGCAACGAAGTTCTGGCGAAATATAGAGAGAAAACAGTGAGAATTCTCAAGAATTGTCACCTTTTTTCTTTCCAATCTTTCCCAACTCATACTCATCCACTCACTCTCATATTAAATCCCTAAACACTCATACACTCAAGCCAAACACTCAAGAACACAAGGAAGATTGGTAAACCCTCTTCTTCCTAACCCTAAATCTCATCCATGCATGCATCTTCAAACTACAAAATGTAGTTCTTTCATCTTTTTTCTCTAGATCTAAGAAGATCACCATGGAAGACCATCTCCATGGATGATCTTCTACAAAGATCAACATTATTTTCAAAGCTTTTCTTTCTTACTTGCAAAAATGCACTTTCAAAACCCTAAAAAACCATTTTCAAGCACTAAATCTTGATTTCAAAGGGTAAAATCCCCCTCCCCAAGCAAATGAAATGCTTAGTCCTAATGTACCCCAAGGATGGTTTGGTGTAGTTGATTCACCACTAAAATGTCTAGTGATCACTAACCAAAACCTAGGGAAATGGGGACAAGCATGGATGCCAAACCCCCCTTAAAATCATATTTTCTTTCTTGAGAAGTTGCTGTCCAGTAGCAATTTTCTCAGACCTCAGTCCATGGTCTTAATTTTTGGACACAGATGAACTTGGAATTTGGTGTTGACTACAAAACACTTTTTGTAGCCAACATCCAGAGCTTTCCAGACATATTTTTACCTTATTTTTTGGGTGAGTAAAACTCCTCTTTTCAATTTTTCTTTCAGAGGCTAGTTCATCAGCTTCTGGGAATCCAGATCTCATATCTGAGGTTTCCAGAAGGTTTTGACCCCTCAAATCTTCTCCAAAATGGAAATTTCTTTCACACAAAGTTTATTCAAGGAGTCTAGAGAAACTTTCATTCTCTGAGTTCATCCAGATTATGAAGTTTTAGGACCCTTGAATCCATTTCAAAATCAGGTGTCTGCTGCCATTTCCTTCTGGCAGAAGTGACTTCTCAACTTCAAAAGGTTTTTGAGTACCAAATCTCAAACCAAAAATTCTCCAAAAAATCATGGGATCAGTTTAAAGTCTTAAAAGACATCCCAATTTTTACTTTTTCCAGTTTCAACTTATTTTGGCCAAAACACACACACACACACACACACACAAATGATTTTCAGCTTGGAAGACTCGTTTTACGAGGCGCGTCGGAGTGCACACTAACGTCCTTCCCGACGCGTAACATGACCTCCGAACCTAAATCTCTGATCTCGGGCTTTTTCAAAGTTTTGCCCTTCAAAATTAAAATGGCGTGGCGACTCCGTTTTCCGGTTTTATTTGGTTTTTCAAAGAAACGCGAAAATCGAATTTTTCCTTGAAAAAGGCAACACCATCGTTACGGTGGCGACTCCTGGGGACTAAGCTTTTAATAAAAAATGGTATTCGGTATATTGGTGGAAACCATTAAATTTCCCGTTATCGCCTCCTAACACGAGTCGGGGATAAATTGTGGTCTAACAATCCCACGTACCGGTATCACCGTTTTCAAAAAAAAAAAGCTTTTGAGGTCAAGCTTCCGTCCCGGCTTTGAAAATCATTTTTGTGTGTGTGTTGATTTTTGCACAAGTTTTCATGTTGTTTTGGCCGCCTCGGAGAAAGTCAAAATTTTATTTGTCGGAATAATGTCCCTAGCGTCGGAATTTTCATGCTTACGTGCTTATGTGCTCATAAAAAAAAAAAATTCAAAAAAAAAAAGATTTTCAAAAAAAAAAAAGAAAATTTCCAAAAAAATCATGCATCATATTTTTAAGACACATAAAAAAAAAAATCTCTATTTTACTCAGAAAAAGAATATAGACTGCTTGCACACTACGCGCACGTGACCGTACACTTGCACACTACGTCCTTAACCGGGAAATCCTTGTCGCGGTCCGTTTGGTCTTATTACGCCTCTCGGATGAGCACGGGACTACCCAAACATCCCATGGAGCCTCGTGTCGACCATGCACTTGTCCGTGACACACTTTGTCCGAGACCCGGTTGGTTTTTAGTACAGTACGTGTCATGCCTGTCAGGTGTATAGACCTTTCCTTTCAAGCCTTTGTCGGCATACCGACTCAATATCTCTCGGGTCCCTAATCGGTCGCTAATCGGTCGAAGTTACGCCGGTTTTCCGCCGCGAGACTTTGACCAAGATATTGGCCAGGCGCCTTGACTTCGGCTCGGCGGCACAAATTATACAACGACTCCCGGCATTGACGAGTCATCAAGGATTAACGGTTATTCCATGCCTAATTACGGCTTAGCGACGACAAGTCAAGATCAATAGCGGACATTTATCGGTCCAAATCATGCCGACTTTTCGTCGAGCCCTCGGACACGATCTTGACTTTAACGTCGGCTTTGTCCGTAATTTACATCGAATGCTCGTTAAGACTCGATTACCTTGAGACTTCTAGGATCGTTTTTCTTTCGGTCGGTGGGACCCGCTTGCCCTATAGGACCCTCGCCGGGGCATCCACCTGGGAGGTCGAAATACGGGTGGAATACGAGGGGCTTATAGACGTAGTGACGGGGCCCGCGATCCGGGAATCGAGTAGTTTGCGAAAAAGAAGAGCAATCTTTTCCAACCGATTAGGTTAATAAAACATGTTTTAAGTAAACGTGAACAAATAAGCGCATGTTGCATGAGCCTAAAGCCCAAACACCTACCCTCCTTCCATTCCCAGGACATCGAACCTTCATGTCCTTTCCCATGACTCCGCACAAAGCTTGGTTTCGGGCACCGGGTCACCGTTTGATCGGTTGGGAAGAGTCAGCGCATCGTCGGCTTCGCCGTTTGTTCCAACTCCGGGTTTGAGAATGTACGCATCGGCCGGTAATGATGGGGATAACGTCACTCCGCCTCCGGGACCCCTCGGACGAGCAACGAGTGGAATCGGTTAGCGAACGAGATGAGGTTACTGACGGGGAAGCACGGCTAAACGGCCTTATGGAGGCTATTAAGAGTCACGGTCGGCCGCCGGCCTCAATCCGGATGGCACCTTCACCGTGGAAGAAGACGAGGATGCCAACCCCACTCTCGGTCGCCACGATTACACCGGGATGCCGCCACCCACCTCCTATGGTGCCACTACGAGAACCCATGCTCCTCGATTTTCGGGTCGGCCCGGCTCCCGACCACGAGACCACCGGATCCATGCGGCAGACGGCACTGAATCGGTGGGGGCAAAATCGGTACGGAATGTCTTCTCATGGTTGGGGCTATCTCGGAATGCCACGGCTAATCGGGATCCCTCCTCGGTTCGGAACCGATCAATCCGGACCTTCACGGCAACGGCCACGGTTCGGAATGCCGCCTGACTTGGTTACGGGCCGCGATCGAGCCCCTCCTCGAACGGTACTAGTTCGGTGCTCCTCACACAAATCCATTCCTCGCTCCAGACTTCTATGGGTTGCAAGCCTCCATCCGGTGTCATCCGAATCACCGGGACCGCAGTACCCGGGTTACACACCTTCACCTGGCGGCCATGCAATTCAACAATCAGGACGGCGGCCCGCACTCGAAGCCTACTTACGGGCCCCGCTCACGGAAATCCAAGTTATCCGGCTACATCGGGGCTGCCCCCACCTACTTTGCCGGTTGAAAATCCACGGAAGCCGCAGGTTCTACCCTTTTGCTCGAGGCTCCTACTCATGCTCCCAGGGGTAACTCGGCCCGGGACAGGTTTTCACTACGTCCGGACCGGCCGTTCCCTCCACCGGTCTGCCTCCGGTGGTAGCTCCTCTCTCTAGCTCGGCCACTAGCTTGAATGCCATGGTTCCGCCACAAGACCCTCATCGGCCTGGTTCATGGAACAACACAAGGAAATGAAAGCGCGGTTCTTGAGCGGCGCGAAAGTACGCCTTAGGCCTACGGGCCAGGACTCCATTGTTCCCTGCCCCACAAATTCGTGATGCCAAATCTGGATCTCTTTGATGGAACCGCATGTCAGAAAACCCATTTGGACACGTATACCTTGGCGATGAAAGCCAAAGGATGTACCAATCAGCGGTGGTGACTATTTGACTTATCCTTGAAGTCCGGTGCCTTAAAGTGGTTCTTCCGTTTGAAACACGAAGCCGGGGCCACATGGGACCAAATTACCAATGCCTTCACGAGAAAAATATAAGGCCAACTTGGAATGGGAAACAAATAGGGTTGACCTACAAACAACGGTGCGGCGTCTGATGAGAATGTTGGGGACTTTTACAAGCGGTGGAATGCGAAACTCGGTGAAATGGCCATCCCTCCTTCCGAAGAGGAACAAGCTGGACATCTTCCGGTCATGCTTGAAACCACATCCCGAGAGCCTCCCTCGGTCACTTCCCATACTCGGACTTACGGGCCATGGTTAACTCTGCGGCTAAGTTTGAAAAGGCCTACAATCGGCAGCCATTCTTTGCACGCCTACGGATATCGGGCTCCTCTGCAAACACCGCCCCTGCTCTGCTAAAGGCAAAGAAATGATTAACTATGCGGGACGGGAATGTAATAACACGACTCCTTTTGCTCCCGGGGAAACCGCAGTAGAGCCCGGACCGCGGGTCATAAATCTCGAAAACTTTGGAATGCCCTGAATGACATCTTTAGGGGGTGGTGAAAGAAGGCTTGCTTTGCGGCCTTTGGAGAATTTCCAACCCGAAATCCGAATGCTCCGTGGATACTACAAAGTATTGTGCCTTTCATCAAGCTCACGGACATCGGCGGCAGTTTGCTTTACTCTGAAAAAGGCAATCCGGGGGCTAATAGAGCAAGGAAAGTTGGAAGGCCAGGGGCCCGGACACGATCAAAAATCATTGCCACGGAACCATAATCGAGGTGAATATGATTGAATGCGGAGAATCTTCGCATGACCATGAAGATCTTGATGAAGGTCCCCAAATACCCGTGGCCAACCTCGTCGAGGATCCACGAATTCGGATTCCCCCTCGGCCTCGAGGATATCGAACGAATCGACCCATCTTGGTCTCATGTCAGAGACTCCTTGCAAGAATACGAGGCCCGCTATTTTTCGGGTGAAGGGAAGGCCGATACCGAAGAACTGGGGCTGTTCCGCTCAGAACATGAAAGAACTATTTATACAAGATGGTTAGAACAATCGAGAAAGATCGAACAAGAAAGCTTCCGGCGGGCGCCTGTCTTGGGGCTTATCGGCAAAGAGGCCGAAGAGCATGCGGAGCTAGTACACTTACGCAAATTGGCTTTGGGAGAGCCCGAATATGATCCAGAGAACAGTGAAGAATCGGAAGAGGAGGATTCCTTCTATATCCTACACAGTGTCAAATACGTGCCACCCCCTCTCACTCTTCCCCGCAATTTACGGGAGGAGAAAGGCTGAATCGCGATTACCATCACTTAGGGAATGGGAGCATATGACAACCTGCGGTTGCACGCACCCCTCTTCCTAACAGTTTGACCGTCGCTCTCTCTCGGTGATATCCCCGTGGTATGGGAAGACGATTCGATGACGGCGTTGACGATGATGACGATGGCGATGATGATGACGAGAGCGAAGAGTCGGCGAGGCCCCGGACCCGGAAATCAATGCGGAACAATCATGCCCGAAATGAGCCCATGGGAGCCGGGCACAATGGTTGGTTATCGGCAAGCGGCGACGAAGAAACTTCGGAAGACGAATACGAGACCGAGGACATGAAGGCCATGAAGTTTCATGGATCGAGCACGTGGATGTCTTAGAATTCAACACTGCATACCATGCTTTGGGGAAAGGGTTTTCGGGTGTCGATCCGGCGATAGTCGAAGATCGATCGAAAGAGGAAAATTAACTCCCATCCGCCCAAATGAGAAAATAACCATGGTTAGATCAAATCCACCCCGAACAAAGTAACACTCCTTGTCGGGGTTACCCGAAGAGGTCACCTTCCCCGAATGTATGTCGGCTTTCGGAGAAGTCCTAGGCGGCATAATACCGGATGCGCCTCCCACACGGAATGCTATAATCATCTCCAACTCTGAATATTACGAGAAAAGGAACAAGAATGGCTACACTATCTGGGGGATGAAATCGGCAAACCGCCAAGCCCCGACAATAGCGACTCTTGTTGCATGATAACAATGAGCAAGGCCGGCCATGAGAGTGAATCGGAGGACGCCCTAGCTGCGTGGGCCATCCGGGGGCAACAACACAACCCCGGACTCGAAGCCGGTAACTTGGGAAGCGGTTATAAGGGCCGCCCGGGGAAGAGGCCAATACGGCTCAAGCTCGGCCCGCACCGTTGCCGAGCTCCGTCGAGAACCAATGGCCAATAGCCAAAAGGGCTCCCCGTTAACGTTAGCGGCATTGAAGAAATCTAGTCAAGAGACGGCGATGAGGAAGTTAATCTGTTGACCCGATGCGGGCGAGATCTTCCAAGGAAATCCCAAAGCGAGATAAGAAGGCCGCGAGATCAAGCACCAAAGAAGATCGCCGCCCTATGCTAAGGCAGTGAAACTCAGGACCACGAAAAAGAGGATCCGTGCTCACCCGGTTGAAGCAAACACGAGGCCAACATTTCCCTCTGGTCTCTACTCACTTCGTCTTATCCCCATGGTGAAGGCTGGAAGAAAGCTTGGCTCGCACTCTCGTGCCTATTGATGCTACTCCCGATGATGTGGTACGGTGATTGGAAACATCCACTACGGGAACATAATCACTTTCACGAGATCTCGACCTCCCTCAATTTGGGGCTGATCATAATGAGCCTCTCTTCATCACGATCCAGTTTGGATGAACGACGCCTCCCTCGGGTCTGGTTGATAATGGGTCGGAATGAACATTCTTCCGGCAAAGATCATGAGCTTGCTTGATATCAAGACTACGAGACTTGAAGCCTTCTTCTCTCACGGTCAAAGCTTACGACTCAACATCCCGGCAGTCCTCGGAGTTGCTACTTTAGACCTCTGGTTTGGACGAAATTGATACTGTGGAATTCCGGGTTATCGACATCCCGATTACTTTCAATGCCTGCTTGAAGACCTTGGCTGCACCAAGTCAAAGGGTCGCCTCAAGCCTCCACCGGTGTGTGAAATTCGTCTCGAATGGGGATCGACGACCATTTACGGGGATTTAGTCACTTTAGAGGGCACGGATACGGGCGGAATACCTATTACGGAAATCAAACATGATGAGGAAGGTCACATGCTAACGGGCTTCACGGTCGAGCCTCCCGAGGCCCAAGTGTGCAACATAGATCGACGGTCACTCGGGATAAAATCCCACCGGTCTTGAAAATGATGAGAAAAATGAGCTATCTACGGCCTCGGTGCAGGGAAGCGCCAACAAGGAACTTTCAAACTCATCGAAGTGAAAGGACAAAATACTCGCCACGGCACAGGATATGAGGCCTCCCAGTGGACAACTGCAAAGGGAAAGAGATTTGAAGGCTGCCACGGGAAAGGTCCCGGCCGACAATCCCAAATCTCTCCCCTTGAGTCCTAATTTGGTGACTACTTTGTAAAGGGTCCCACACAACCGGGAAACATCACGAGCCCGCTCCTACGGAAGGATGGCTAAAGCTACGGGATAGCCTCAACAAGTTCGGAGGAACCAAGGCTAACCCGGTCCGTAGAATGTTCTGGACCTACCCAAGATACACAGGGCTACCACTACCATGAAGAGTGAGTATACCTTCGGAGCGTGCGACGACCTGGTGGAGCAGGTTCGAGAAGCTCACAACCACTATTCCTACGCCCGGGAAGATCCGAAACACGAGTTCGGGCGCGGTGCCAAAAGCTAAGGCCACGGAATTTCCCTCGGATGATTGGGATGGTGCAGTTATGCGGCAATTGTTCGAAGAAGAAGTCCAGTGCCGGACACGATTGATCTCGGCTCGGTCCAAGAGATGATAAGCGGCAATTGAGAAAGGAGAACAAAAACGGCCACGGTTCGAGTCATGAGGCCACCAACAGCGATGCCGCTAAAGAATTGGGAAACTCTCTCGGGCCCGTCCGCGACCAAGGAGGAAATGATCACCAAGCTTGGATTGGTCCCCGTCCCTTTGTGTCAATCTAGGACAAGTCCTCCCGAGTCTCTCTGTTAAGATCGAGTCTCTAGGGTCGTCAGATGGCCTTACGCTGAAGACTACGAGTGCAGCAAGCCTTTGTATTCCCTTTCGTTTTGATGAAATGACGAACCTTCTACGAGTATCCCTTGATTGCCACTTTAACTAATGATGAATTAATTAATAAAAAAATTTTTTTAATAATAATTCATTAGATAAAAACGAGACACATTAAACAAAAAAATCAAACAACAAAAAAAAATCTTTAAGCGGGTTGTCAGGAAGAGGAAAATCGAGCCCAAGCTGCCGAAGAGATTTTGACGAGTGTGAATTTGGGAGGCTGCGGAAGAGCCTAAAGAGACGCGAGATTGGTCATTTCTTCGAAGGAAGTGGAAAGGATGCTCTGCAAAGTCCTACAAAATCCTCAATTCAAAGAAAGTTGCCCTCTTCATCAAAGAAAACATCATGTGCGGATACGGGTTGCCGGCGAAATCATTTCGAGATAATGGATCCCACTTCGAAGGGAATGTGAAAAATTCTTGGCGAATTCCGAATAACCCGTCACAAGTCATCACCTACGGGCCCCAAACCAACGGAGCCGTCGAAGCGGCAAACAAGACTCTGGAAAATATCATCAGGAAAATGGCTGTCCAAGGCGAGAGATTGGCCCGAGAAGTTACACTGGCACTGCGGGGCTACTGGAGAACATCGGTCGAACGGCAAGCGGGAAACACCTTTTGCCCTCACATACGGAATGGAAGCCGTACTCCCAATCGAGTGGAAATACCCTCGCTCAGGTATCTTCTTTGGAAAGCGGAATCAACGAGGTCGAATGGCTCGAGTCGCCATGACGAATTGGCCCTACTAGATGAACGCCATGAAGGCCATGGAACACATCCGGGCCTACCAAGGAAGAATGGCGAGCCTTCGACAAGAAAGTAAAGCATCGGGAGATCCGAGAAGGTGATCTCGTTCTAAAAGAAAAGCCCCGGTCCGTATCAACCCTCTCGGCAAATGGGAGCTGTATGGGTCGGGCCATATGTCGTCCGAGAAGATCTTCTCGGAGGAGCCATGCAACTTGCGGACCTCGACGGGAATCCCTTTGTACACCCGGTGAATGGTGACAAGGCTGCGCGAGATACTACGCGTAAAAAAAAAAAAAAAAAAAAAAAAAAAAAAAAACAAAAAAAAAACAAAAAAAAAAAAACAAAAAAAAAAAAAAAAAAAAGAGTGCTAAAGAGTAATACCCAACTAGGTTAGAAACCCGAAAAGGGCGGCCTAGGTAAAAAACGAGGTTGCACCAAAAAAAAAAAAAACAAAACAAAAAAAAAAAAAAAAAAAAAAAAAAGAGTGCTAAAGAGTAATACCCAACTAGGTTAGAAACCGAAAAGGGCGGCCTAGGTAAAAAACGGGGTTGCACCAAAAAAAAAACAAAAAAAAAAAAAAAAAACAAAAAAAAAGAGTGCTAAAGAGTAATACCCGAACTAGGTTAGAAACCCGAAAAGGGCGGCCTAGGTAAAAAACGAGTTGCACCAAAAAAAAACAAAAAAAAAAAAAAAAAAGAGTTCACCGGGTTGAACTACGAAGACTGAAGCTCCTCAAAATGAGGGGAACGTGGCGGCGGAAACGGTTCGGTCTAAAGCACAAATAAAAGCCATACTTTGGCATCAATACAATTGATCGAGACCATGAAAGCGTCTCAAAAAAAAAAAAACTCTAAAGCAATTCAAATATTCATTACAAGTTAAAAGCTCTTTGATGAGTCTAAGCCCGATTCATTCCTACAGCGGCAACTTTGCTAAAAGAAAACTAAGATACATAATCAAACTAATGTGTACGTCATGGCAAGAAAGGGATACTTGGAAACCTCGGAGTCACTCCAAGCCACTCGTCTTGGTCTCTCCCTTCTTCTTCCCCCTCAGGAGTCTTTCTCTTACGAGCCAGGAAAAATGTCGGTATTCCTCCTACCAAGCTACGGTATAGGAACGGGGTCTATCAAACCGGCCTCTGTCGGGGCCTTAGTAGCCCTAGCGTCATCCCTCATCTCCTGTAACCTAGGCGGTAACATAGGAGCCCTCCTCTCTGTCTCTTGACGTAAGCCTCATGTCGGTCACGGCGTCTCCGCTCTGTCATGAGGATTGGCCCTCGCCTCGGCCCTCCTCCTCTCGAAGCTTGATCAGGTCCTCCGCACCTGATGGCCTCACGCCGTCTCAAAATAGCCACTGAGTCTCTCCCGGATGCCCTCGTACCAATCCGGGTACAGTGGTCGGGAACACCGGTCTCGGACGCTGAGAATGACCCGAGGAGGAAAGGCATCGTACCTCCATACTCGGGAAAGAAATGGAAACACCGAGGGATCATCCATGGAAACAGGAGCCACCACCACTGGTAGCTATATCATCAAAACCCTCCAAAGGAACTGCTCCAAGCCAAAGCTGTCTCGGGACCCAGCCGGAATGTAGAAAGCTGGGTAGAAAGCCCGGAAGCATAACCACATGGGACCCGTCTGAAGCACTCTGCGAGTCTCCACCCGCCAATGAGGCACCAACCATCGATATCTTGATCTGGCGACCCGCCATCCAACGCTCCCACGAGCCACGATCATCAAAATCTACATCAACACCTCTCTGGCAAAAGTCAGGCACGATCATATCGAGAGGTTTCCCGAAGAACCCCCAAACGCTCCATCGGCCACGGGGTCAAGAGAAGCGGGCTGCCCGTGCATATACCGCCGTCCGGTAGCTAATGCATCGAGAGCATGAAAAGTCTCCCCAAGAATCAAAGGAATGACATCTACGCCGGGCGACAATGAACGACAACATCCGGCGAGAGATCGATGGCAAATCGAAGGAATAGACCATGAACAAAGTGCCGAACATGCAAAGTGCAAAGGCATCCCAATAGGCGTCATCCACCAAGCCTAGGCCCCTAAATCTGTCGGGAAGACCGGAAATATCAAAATGGTCGGGACCGCGGATCATGCCTCGTGCTTCCTCCGGGGAAAGATGAAGAAGGTTGCACAACTTGTCAACAAAAGAAGCTCCTCGGACCAAGGAATTGCTATCTCCTCCACCTCCGGACCTCCAAGCAAGGCCCGAAATTCTTCCACAGTCGGAACAATCTCGTTGAAGGAAAGGCAAAAGACATGCCTTCTAGTATCCCAAAACGAAGAAGAAGCCCTTAAGAGGTCATAATCCGGAACCAATTCTTTGAGAGACCACAAGCATCGTACCTTGTACCGTTCTTCAAAGAAAGACCTTCTCTCATGCATAATTTCCGGGACCAATCCTTGAACTTGTTGAAAAATGACATTTGGGACTCTTGGGACAATTTTGAGGGAGCTTTTCTAAGGCTTTCCATGGTTTTTCTCTCTTCCTCCCGAAAATGGTACATTTGAATTTGGAGGTTGAAGAAGATATTTGAATTTGAAATAAAGCAAGACCAGGTGCTGGACCAAAATTAAAGGACAATGTCGGATCTTCCCCATCCGCGCGGATGGGATTGCTTTCCCAAAAAAATTTTGCAACGGTCAAGTTTGCTACACCAAAGAGGAATATTCCGTCCCGGTTGCTCGAAACTTGGGCAAAAAACCTCCCCCAAACCAGTCCATATACCAAACACCCTTGCAAAAAAAAAAAAAACAAGGCTCATGCAACACTTTGCATTCATATTGCATTGCATTCATAAATAAAATCCTAAATTATTACATTCCAAAAAAAAAAAGAGAGTGTACATAAAAAAAAAAAAAACAAACAAACATAAATAAAATCCTAAATTATTACATCCAAAAAAAAAAAAAAAAAATGTGCATAATCTGTACAAATCTAAATCTCAAAAAAAAATCAAAAAAAAAAATCAATCGGAGTCTCCGGCACCGATGTCTCCCCCGGCCCCTCTTGCGACTCGGGCCCGCCTCGTCGGGAGCCACGAAAGTCTCGGGCTCGAGAATCGTCCTCATCTCCCGGAAAGAGGCTCGTCGGGACCAAGCGGCACACTCGATAGGGTAAACCCGAGATCCACGAAGAAGTCGTACCCGAAGGTGAAGGCGTCAGACTCACGAACATACGGAGACGACCCACCATGCCGAGACGTGTCCACTGCCGTGCGGATCCCCAAGAATGACGTGATCCGAAGGCGGTGCCGCGCGATGATCAATGAGAGGAGAAAGGGGTCTCGGAAGAAGTCTCAGGGAATAGGAGAAGCCTCCGTCGGACGGAGTGCCGGCCGTGGTCTCCTCGCCCTAGCTGAGGTGCCCGCAAGCAACCATCCTCCGTATGAACCTCTTGGCTCCGATCACTTGCTTCGTCGGTGTCTCGACGACCACCTCCAGCTGCACAAAAGCAAAAGCGTCAAAAAAAAAAGAAGAGAAGAAGTGATGCTAAAAATGATGAAACAAAAGAAAGAAAAGAAGGGGAAAAGGTGAAGCGATACCTTCATACCGGACGAGGCCGGAAAGCTCGTGGAAGCCGCTCGAGTGAGGGATCTGCACCCTCAATCGGACCCCATCTGGATGTAGGAAAAATCCGTCCGAGGGTACCGCGGGATCCCAAGCCCCTCCCTCTCCAAAACCTGAGGCATCCTCGGCCTCCTCAAGACGAACGTCGCATATGGCTCGATCGCCACGAAGTCAGAAGTGTTGGCTGCTCGGTAATCATCCCAGTCACGGACCGATCGCTCGGGTGCATCATATCGGCGGGAGGCTCCACCGGTGTCCTCAAAGGCGAGTTCACGCCATCTTTGGCGCGTCACCCTCTCTCCCGAGATAGTAGGCGTCGCAAGTCGGGCCCCTCAAAATCCTCATTTGCCTTGTCCGGATCTCGGCGCCCTTCGGTGCGCTACCTCAAGCGATCCCGGGGAAGAATATCATCCCCTCATCCGTCTCGGCCTCCGTCGAAGGAAGGCAATCCGCGTACACGAGTCGTACGCCCTGGAGCTTATCTTCTCCCGGGCATGCTTGGACCAAGGCGCATGGCCGGATACGCCCGACGTACGCCTCGTGCCTCCACACCGTGACGTGGAAAAACTCCAACGCCCATACTGCGAAAGGTAAAAATCCAATCAATCCGGTGCAAATAAAAGTGCGTGCTCAAAGGAAAGAGGGAAAGCAAAAGAGAGCTTATACCTCGAGCAAACTCGAAGCGATACAAGGAGCTCACGGCCTTCATTTGTATCTATCAAGAGCGAAGTACGGCTCGGCCCGGCCCGGCCTCCCCCGGGAAATATCTCCAACCGTCTCCATGTCCTCCAAGGACCTCGGCAAGGCAAAGGCGCCGTCCCCTCGGCATGCCCAAAGAGCGTGCTCGAAAAGGTAAACCGGAGGAAGGACCTAGCAATGCGCTCGGCGCTAAACCTATCCTCCCGGCCTCGTAACTCGCGATGGTCTCCACGATCTTGCCGAAGACCACGGCATACTCCATCCCCATCCCCTTTTTGGGAATAGGGGAAAATCCAAGAAGAGCACAACGAGATCGGCATCGCTGTAGCCATCTCTCCACTCAATGCTTGCGTCCATTGAAGGACGGACCCGTGATCGCGGCATAGTCGGAAGGCGTAACGGTCGCCTCGCCCCGGAAGAAGTGGAAGGTGTGGGTCGCGTCCCACCAATCTGCGCTAGAGCGAACATCAAGCCCTTGCACTTAGGGAACTTGACCCGGTCCCCTCAAGCACTCGACGAACTCCCGAGCCCCGTCTCGACAACAATCTGTCTCGGACTCGGCAAAGCTCCTCGGCCCGCATCAGGAAGCCGATCCCACAAATCAATCCACGAGACTCCACCGATCCTCGAGTCTTCATCTTGTTCATTGCTCCGTCACAAAACGGTGTCCGCCTGTAAAAAAAAAAAAAAAGAGAAAATGTCAAAAGATTGCATTTACATTAAAAAAAAAAAAAAAAAATTCGACGGCATAACGGCATACAATGAGCATAGCCCCATTTTTCTCGCATGAAAAGAAAACAATTTGCAAGTCCCAATGCATTCATCAAAAAAAAAGATGCATTCCTACGGAAGTAAAAACTCCGTCCCATTTTCAACAAAAAAATGCATACATGCATATCATCCATCTTACATTCCTACGGGAGGAAAAATCCGTCCCACTTTTCAAAAAAAAAAAAATCCTAAACATACATACATCTCATATTGGCAAAATGCCCATTCTTTCCAAACAAAATGCATGCATTGCATCATCATTCATCAATATCAAAATTCAATTTCAAAAAAAAAAAAAAAAAAAAAAAAAATCATCATCATCAAGAACATGCAATATTCAATTCCAAAAAAAAAAAATCACAATTCTTCGAATTTTCACATGTAATTTTCAAAAAAAAAAAAAATGTGGCAAAAATGCCAATTCTTTTCCCAAGCAAAATGCACATTTTTGGGACACTCACAAATTCATTGCAACATTGCATATCATCAATATCAATATTCAATATTCAAAAAAAAAAATCATCCAAAAATTTCAAACAAGAAATCGACAAGAGGATCAAGAGGATTCGAAATATACCGTTCGGAGATGCGGATCCGAAGCCCAATGTTGCCAAGCATCGGGGTAATGCTCCTCCGCAACCGATTGCGAAAGATTGTAATGCCTCCTCATCCGGACGAGCTCCAATCGCCTCTCCGCTACCGGACCACGTCCTTGGCCTTGAAAAGCGCCTTCCCCGTGTTCCATTGCTCGAAAAATCAAGAAAATCGGAGGAATTTTGAAGCTTCTAGGGCCAAAAATGCATTTGCTCTCCTCGTTTTTCTCTCTGCTCTCGACAATCTCAAAAAATTGAATGAGGAAGAAGAAGGGCGTTGGCCCAATTAATACCCACGACTTTTCATCCCTATCCGCGCGGATAGGATTGCAAGGGTCAAAATGACCCTTTTGCCCCTTAAAATTCCAGGACTCTGCAATTCAGTCCCCAACTTGACAGAGTTAACCAAAGTTAACCAAAGTCAGCCCCTTGTCAAGAAAATCTTTCCCCGGCAGTCAAACGTAAGACCGAGTGACCCGAGAAAGATAACGAGATCCCGTATCTTTCATCAAAATTACCCCGGCAGTCAAACGTTAGACCGAGTGCCCCGAGAAAGATAACGAGATCCCGTATCTTTCATCAAAATTACCCCTAAGTCAAACGTAAGACCGAGTGCCCCGAGAAAGATAACGAGATCCCGTATCTTTCATCAAAATTATCCCCGGCAGTCAAACGTAAGACCGAGTGCCCCGAGAAAGATAACGGATCCCGTATCTTTCATCAAAATTACCCCCGGCAGTCAAACGTAAGACCGAGTGCCCCGAGAAAGATAACGAGATTCCGTATCTTTCATCAAAATTACCCGGCTGATCAAACGTAAGACCGAGTAACCCGAGAAAGATAACGAGATCCGTATCTTTCATCAAAATTACCCCGGCGAGTCAAACGTAAGACCGAGTGCCCGAGAAAGATAACGAGATCTCGTATCTTTCATCAAAATTACCGGCGAGTCAAACGTAAGACCGAGTGCCCGAGAAAGATAACGAGATCCCGTATCTTTCATCAAAATCTTCCCGCAAGAAAACGTAAGACCGAGTGCCCCGAGAAAGATAACGAGGTCCCGTATCTTTCATCAAAATTACCCCGGCGGTAAACGTAAGACCGAGTGCCCCGAGAAAGATCACGAGATCCCGTGTCTTTCATCAAAATCTCCCGGCGGTCAAAACGTAAGACCGAGTGCCCCGAGAAAGATAACGAGATCCGTATCTTTCATCAAAATCTTCCCGGCCGGTCAAAGCGTAAGACCGAGTGCCCCGAGAAAGATAACGAGATCTCGTATCTTTCATCAAAATCCTTCCGGCGAGTAAAACGTAAGACCGAGTGCCCCGAGAAAGATAACGAAATCTCGTATCTTTCATCAAAATCCTTCCCGGCAGTCAAACGTAAGACCGAGTGCCCCGAGAAAGATAACGAGATCCCGTATCTTTCATCAAAAATATTCCCGGCAGTAAAACGTAAGACCGAGTAACCCGAGAAAGATAACGAGATCCCGTATCTTTCATCAAAATTATTCCCGGCAGTAAAACGTAAGACCGAGTGCCCCGAGAAAGATAACGAGATCCCGTATCTTTCATCAAAATTGCCCCCGGCAGTAAAACGTAAGACCGAGTGCCCCGAGAAAGATAACGAGATCCCGTATCTTTCATCAAAATCATTCCCGGCAGTCAAACGTAAGACCGAGTGCCCTGAGAAAGATAACGAGATCCCGTATCTTTCATCAAAATCTTCCCCGGTCAAACGTAAGACCGAGTGCCGAGAAAGATAACGAGATCCCGTATCTTTCATCAAAATTACCGGCGGTCAAACGTAAGACCGAGTGCCCCGAGAAAGATAACGAGATCCCGTATCTTTCATCAAAATTGCCCCGCGATCAAAGCGTAAGACCGAGTGCCCCGAAAGATAACGAGATCCCGTATCTTTCATCAAAATCTCCCCCGGCAGTAAAACGTAAGACCGAGTGCCCCGAGAAAGATAACGAGATCCCGTATCTTTCATCAAAATCATCCCCCGGCAGTCAAACGTAAGACCGAGTGACCCGAGAAAGATCACGAGATCCGTATCTTTCATCAAAATTACCCCGGCGAGTCAAACGTAAGACCGAGTGCCCGAGAAAGATAACGAGATCCCGTATCTTTCATCAAAATTGCCCCCGGCGGATCAAACGTAAGACCGAGTGCCCCGAGAAAGATAACGAGATCCCGTATCTTTCATCAAAATTGCCCCCGACAGTCAAACGTAAGACCGAGTGCCCCGAGAAAGATAACGAGATCCCGTATCTTTCATCAAAATTACCCCCGGCAGTCAAACGTAAGACCGAGTGCCCTGAGACGAATACGTCTGATTTTCCCCAGCAAAGGCTAACGAAATCCCCAGCAAAGTTAACGGAATCCCAAAAGCCAACGGAATCTCGAGTAGTACTCGAACTACGAAAGGGCTTGATTCCCACTAGGGATACGTAGGTAGCCTATCATTAGGTCCAGCCCCTCGACCAAAACGGTCACCCTCTCCTTCGGCAGCAGACAAAGTCCACCGAAAGGCCATTTCAAATTAAGGTCCGAGGCGCCTAAAAAGCCATCATCATCAAGGTCCGAGGCGCCTAAAAAGCCATCTTCAAGGTTCGAGGCACCTAAAACGCCATCTCCAAGGTTCGAGGCACCTAAAACGCCATCTCCAAGGTCCGAGGCACCTAAAACGCCATCTCCAAGGTTTGAGGCACCTAAGACGCTATCACTAGAAAGCGATAAATCACAAAAATCCCCAGCAGAGCGGATACCCGTCAGACCAAAAATGGTCATTCCTATCCCCAGCAGAGCGGATAGCCATCAGACCAAAAATGGTCATCTCTTATCCCCAGCAGAGTTTCTTTCCAGCAACCGACTGTAGAACTCGCTCATCAGGTTCGAGGCACCTAAAACGCCATCATCTCCAGGGTCAAAGACCCGAACTACGACTGGCTTGATTCCCATTCGGGATACGTAGGTAGCCTATCGCTAGGTTCAGCCACCCGATCACTCGATCATCCTGCCAAATATGGAGCCTTACTCTTATCGACGACCCCGCTTCCTTCGAAAGCGCCGTCGCCGAGGGGCTACTGTAAGTGCTCCAATTTGAGCTTGTTAGAATTTTCGTTATAAAATTAACGAAAGTTATAACATTTCTAACAATTCCTAACTATCCTAACATTCCTAACAAAGTGAGGGTAAAATGGGCATTGTTATTTAAGGTTAAACCTTAAAAAGAATCTCAAAAAGAAAAACAAATGAAGAAAACCAAATATAGCAATGCTGGAAACATAATCTGGCTGGTCAATTTGAATTTTGAAAAAGATTATTCCTTGTGTCCAAAGCCTGAAGCAGCAATTAATGAACAGTGCACGCGACTGGATCCATCCGCGCGGACATGATTGCATTTTCAGGAGGGCTATAAATTGAGCCCTCCAGTCACAAAAATAGAAAAGGAAGAACACAAATGCAACGAAGTTCTGGCGAAATATAGAGAGAAAACAGTGAGAATTCTCAAGAATTGTCACCTTTTTCTTTCCAATCTTTCCCAACTCATACTCATCCACTCACTCTCATATTAAAGCCCTAAACACTCATACACTCAAGCCAAACACTCAAGAACACAAGGAAGATTGGTAAACCCTCTTCTTCCTAACCCTAAATCTCATCCATGCATGCATCTTCAAACTACAAAATGTAGTTCTTTCATCTTCTTTCTCTAGATCTAAGAAGATCACCATGGAAGACCATCTCCATGGATGATCTTCTACAAAGATCATCATTATTTTCAAAGCTTTTCTTTCTTACTTGCAAAAATGCACTTTCAAAACCTTAAAAAACCATTTTCAAGCACTAAATCTTGATTTCAAAGGGTAAAATCCCCCTCCCCAAGCAAATGAAATGCTTAGTCCTAATGTACCCCAAGGATGGTTTGGTATAGTTGATTCACCACTAAAATGTCTAGTGATCACTAACCAAAACCTAGGGAAATGGGGACAAGCATGGATGCAAAACCCCCCTTAAAATCTTGTTTTCTTTCTTGGAAAGTTGCTGTCCAGTAGCAATTTTCTCAGACCTCAGTCCATGGTCTTAATTTTTGGACACAGATGAACTTGGAATTTGGTGTTGACTACAAAACACTTTTTGTAGCCAACATCCAGAGCTTTCCAGACATATTTTTATCTTATTTTTTGGGTGAGTAAAACTCCTATTTTCAATTTTTCTTTCAGAGGCTAGTTCATCAGCTTCTGGGAATCCAGATCCCATATCTGAGGTTTCCAGAAGGTTTTGACCCCTCAAATCTTCTCTAAAATGGAAATTTCTTTCACACAAAGTTTATTCAAGGAGTCTAGAGAAACTTTCATTCTCTGAGTTCATCCAGATCATGAAGTTTTAGGACCCTTGAATCCATTTCAAAATCAGGTGTCTGCTGCCATTTTCTTCTGGCAGAAGTGACTTCTCAACTTCAAAAGGTTTTTTGAGTACCAAATCTCAATCCAAAAATCTTCCAAAAAATCATGGGATCAGTTTAAAGTCTTAAAAAGACATCCCAATTTTTACTTTTTCCAGTTTCAACTTATTTTGGCCAAAACACTCACACACACACACACACAAATGATTTTCAGCTTGGAAGACTCGTTTTTACGAGGCGCGTCAGGTGCACACTAACGTCCTTCCCGACGCGTAACATGACCTCCGAACCTAAATCTCTGATCTCGGGCTTTTTTCAAAGTTTTGCCCTTCAAAATTAAAATGGCGTGGCGACTCCGTTTTTTCCGGTTTTATTTGGTTTTTCAAAGAAACGCGAAAATCGAATTTTTCCCGCGAAAAAGGCAACACATCGTTACAATGGGCTCTGGTGGTGGTACCGTATGAAGTTGGTGGTGGCATCATGGAGTAGTCGGGGCGACCAAGATTAGGATTGGGGTCTTCCTCTTCTTCCACGGTGAAGGTGCCATCAGGATTGAGACTGGCGGCCAAACCATGGCTTTTGATGGCTTCCATAAGGCTATTAATCTGTGCTTCCTGTCGCAATCTCATCTGTTCGGCTAACTGATTCCACTGCTGTTCTGTCTGAGGAGTCCCGGGAGGCGGAGTGACGTTGTCCCCATCATTACCAGCTGATGCAGACATTCTGAAACCCGGAGTCGGAACAAACGGTGAAGCTGACGATGCGCTTGACTTTTCCCCACTAATCAAACGGTGACCCGGTGCCCGAAACCAAGCTTTGTGAGGAGCTATGGGGGGAAAGACACGAGGGTTCAGATGTTTGGGAATGAAGGAGGGTAGGTGTTTGGGCTTTGGGCTCATGCAACATGCAGTTATTTGTTCTTGTTTACTTAAAACATGTTTTATTAACCTAATCGGTTGGAAAAGATTGCTCTTCTTTTTTGCAAACTACTCTGGATCCTGGATCAGTGGGCCCCGTCACTACGTCTATAAGCCCCTCGTATTCCACCTGTATTTCGACTTCCCAGGGCGGACAGCCCCGGGCGAGGGTCCTATAGGGCAAGCGGGTCCCACCGACCGAAAATGAAAACGATCCTAAAGTCTGGCGGGTAATCGAGTCTTAATGAGCATTCGATGTAAATTACGGACAAAGCTGACGTCAAAGTCAAGATCATGTCCGAGGGCTCGACAAAAAGTCGGCATGATTTGGACTAAGAAATGTCCGCAATTGATTTTGACCCGTCGTCATTTAGGCCATAATTAGGCATGGAATGATCGTTAATTCTTGATGACTCAGTGTCATGCTGGGAGTCTGTGTATAATTTGTGCCAGTCAGAGTCAAAGTCAAGGCGCCAGTCAATATCTGGTCAAAGCCCGTGATGAAAAACCGGCAGGACTTCGACTGATTAGGGTCCCGAAAGATATTGACTTGGTAGGCCGACTAAGGCTTGAAAGGAAAGGTCTATACACGTACAGGGCATGACACGTACAGCACTAAAAACCAACCGGGTCTCGGACAAAGTGTGTCACGGACAAGTGCATGGTCGACACGAGGCTCCATGGGATGTTTGGGTAGTCCCGTGCTCGCACCGAGAGGCGTAATAAGGCCAAACGGGCTGCTACTGGGATTTCCCCGGGTTAAGGACGTAGTGTGCAGTGTAAGGCCAAGTGCGCGTAGTGTGCAAGCAGTCTATCTTCTTTTTCTGAGTAAAATAGGAATTTTCATCATGTGTCTTAAAAAGTATGATGCATGTTTTTTTTTTGAAAGTTTTCTTTTTTTGAAAAATTCTTTTTTTTTTTGAAATTCTTTTTTTTTTTGAAATTTTTTTTGAAATTTTTTTTTTGAAAGTAAATGCACACATAAGCACACAATTCAAAATTCAAGGCAACGGGTCCGATAGTCAAAATTTTGACTTTTCCGAGGCGGCCAAAACAACACGAAATGTGCAAAACAAACACACACACAGTACAAATGCCGGGACGGAAGCTTGACCCACAAAAGTTTTTCTTTTTTTTTTTGAAAAGATAAAACTCATTTTTTCCCAGCGGAGTCGCCACTGTAACGATGTTGCCATTTTTCGAAAGATTCGTTATTTTTCTTTTCTTTGAAAATCAATCAAAAAACACGGAGTCGCCACGCCATTTTTCTTTTAAGGGCCAAAACATTGAAAAATGCCCGAGATTAGAGATTTGGGTTCGGAGGTCACGTTACACGCCGGGAAGAACGTTAGTGTTCACCCGGAATGCCTCGTAAAAACTAGTCTTCCAAGCTTAAAAACCATTTGTGTGTGTGTGTGTGTGTGTGTGTGTGTGTGTTCCTTTGGCCAAAATAAATTCAAAATGAGAAAAATAAAAATTGGGAATTCTTTATAAGACATTAAACAAGTCCCATGATTTTTGGTATGATTTTTGGGTTGAGTTTTGGTACTCAAAAGATTTTTTGAAGTTGAAAACCAATTCTGCCAGAATGAAAAAGGCAGTGGACACTTGATTTTAAAATGGATTTAAGAGCTTTAAAACTTCAAAATATGGGGAAAGTCTGAGAATAAAAGTTATTCAAAACACCTTAAATAAGGTTTCTGTTAAATAACTTTTCCATTTGGAGATGATTTAGTGGACCAAAACTTTCTGGAAATCTCAGATATGAAATCTGGATTTCCAGAGACTGATGAACTGACCTTTAAAAGATAATTTGAAAAAGGGAGTTTTACTCACGTAAAAAATAAATTAAAAATATTTTTGGAAATCTATAGATGTTGGCTACAAAAGGTATTTTGTAGTCAACACCAAATTCCAAGTTCTTCTGTGTCCAAAAAATTAGACCATGGACAGAGGTCTTAGAGAAAGGCTACTGGACAGCAACTTTCTCTTGAAGAAAAACATGATTTTAAAGGGGGTTTTGCATCCATGCTTGTCCCCATTTCCTTAGGCTTTGATTAGTAGTCACTAGAAATTTTAGTGGTGATATACTATATCAAGTCATCCTTAGGGTACATTAGGACTTTAAGCATTTCATTTGCTTGGGAAGGGGAGATTTAGCTTTGAAATCAAGATTTTATGTATGAAAATATTTTTTAGGGTTTTGAAAATATGTTTGTAAGAAGTGAAAACAATTTTGAAAGAAATGTTGATCCTTGTAGAGGATCATCCATGGAGATGAACTTCCATGGTGATCCTCTTGGATCTAGGGCAAGAAATGAGCAAGTTACATCTTCAAAGTATGAGATGCATGCATGGATGAGAGATTTAGGGTAGGGAGAAGGAGGTTACACCTATCTTCCTTTGTGTTTTGTGTTTGAAGCTTTGAGTTTTGAGAGTGATTTAGTGTGGTTTGATTTGGGAAAATGATTGAGAAAAAGGTGGCAATTCAAGGGAATTCCCACTGTTTTCTACAAGATTTTCGCCAAGGTGCTTGCTGTGAGTTGTTGTTCTTTTTTTTTTCTGAGACTGAAGGGATCAATTTATAGCCCTCTGAAATTGACAAACTCATCCGCGCAGACTTGATTGACAGTGTGCACTGTTCATTAATTACAGCTGCAGGCTTTGGACACAAGGAATATTTTCAAAATATTCAAACTGGTTGCTGTTTTTCAGCTTACCAGTTTCGGATTTTTGCAATTTCTTTTCTTTTTAAGATGCTTTTCTTGGTTTAAACTTAAATATCAATCCCTACTTTACCCTTGCTTTGTTAGAAAAGTTAGGAATTGTTAGAAATGTTAGAAATGTTAAGACTTTCGTTAATTTTCTAACGAAAATGCTAACAACTCAAATTGGAGCACTTACACACGGCTATCCCAGTTACTCAGTCTCTGCACTATCCTATGGGATTCACTCCCCCTCCTCATTTTGGGCCATCTCAGACCATTTCCAGGCCTCAGAATCAATCCAATGATCTCTTTAACCTATGCCCTGCCACGGCAGATCTCCCACCTCCAACCTTGCCAACAGGACCCCTTGAGGTTCCTTATTCCTTTCCTTACCCCGATAACTATGAACCTAATCCCTATGCCTCCGGTCAGCCTCACGGAAACACGGGACCAGGTCAATTTTACACTTACTTCCCTTCGAAAGATCCCCAAGCCATGGTACCATCTACCAATGTGCCACCCACTGTCCTGCCACCCAAATCTGATAAGCCTGCTTCAGAATCGAACAATCCAAAACCGTCACCTGACCCCAACATGACTTGGCTTATGGAACAAGTTAAGTCCATGCAAGAGAAGTTCGGGGAACTGAGCACCAAGAAGGTAGCATACCAGATCACTGATCCCAGCAAAATTGTCCCTCTTCCTCCAAAATTTCAAATGCCCGAGATTGAAAAGTTCAACGACACAGATTGCCTTCGGACTCACATTGAAAGCTACCTTCTTGCCATGAGGGCTAAGGATTGCATGTATCAGCAAATGGCCGATCACTTCCAACTATCGTTAAAGGGTTCAGCTCTTAGGTGGTTCCTGCATGTGAAGCCAGAGGCCCGAGCCACATGGGACCAGATCAAGGAAGCGTTCATGGAAAAGTACAAGGCTAACTTGAATTGGGAAACCAGAAGGAATGACCTACAAGGCACTCTGCAGTGCCCAGATGAGCCAGTAAGTGAGTTCTACAAGAGGTGGAATTGGAAACTTAGTGAAATGATGACTCTGTTGAATGAAGAGGAACATATGGATATTTTCCAGTCCTGCCTGAAGCCTCAGTTAAAGGTCCATATTGGCAATTATTATTATCCGGATCTTCGGGCAATGGTAAATGCCGGCACCAAGTTTGAAAATGCCTTCAACATGGCTCCGGTCATAGGAACAGGCAACTCTTACCGGTACAAAGCACCAGTTTCAAATGCCACAGCCGTCACTGTAAAGGGAAAAGAGACAGTTGGCACGGTTAATTATATCCAGAATGAGAAAGTTGGACAAGGTTCAGGTCAAGCCGCTGTGAAGCCAAGGCCTCGCTTCTACACTGCCAAAGATTTTGGAATGGCATTAGAGAAAGTATTCGATGGTTTGGTGGCCGAAGGACTCATTAGATGACTGCCGCTTTCACAAATATCATGGGCATAACACCAATGATTGTACTTACCTGAAATTCCTGATCTCTCACCTGATTGAAGAAGGTAAGCTTGAACCACCTCGGGGTCCCAATGTAGTCAAGAATCCTCTTCCTGCCAACAATTGAGTCAACATGATTGAGTTTGGAGAGACGAATGCAGCTGGTTTTGGGAATCCAAAGATCATAGACATCCTGGAATTCAATGTTCCTTATGCTGAATTGCAAGGAGAATGGAAAGATCTGATTGATTCATCCGCCATGGAAGGACAATTTGGGCCTATAATAGGAACCGACTTCGTTAATGTTGTCAAAGCCAGACCTCTCTTTTGTGATTTCGAACCAGTGACCATAGTCAAGATTACAGAAGGAAGACTCACTTACGAAGATTGTGAGGCAGAAGTAAGCCAAGCTATGATGATGGAAGTCTCTCCGAAACCCTTCATCACTCACCGTAAACATAATGTGTTCGTGATGGCTCTTACTGTTCATGAAGATCAGTCCCAACCCCCTATTTGGGAGAATGTGGAAAGAAGAGTGGACGAGCCAGAAGACTTTGATGATGAAGAAAGCTATCTCTCGGATGCCGAAAGTACAACTGGTCCCATTACCCCAGAGGTGCAAATGGATGTGGTCAGATTCGGAGAAGAGATTGCACCAGATTAGCCTAACATCCCCCATGGGAATGATGTCAGCAAAGGCAGTGAAGGTTCGCAGGATGCACAGCAGGATGGGAACGCTGACAAGACTGCTACTCCTCAGGGCAACGGCAGGAAAGAGTAAACCCCAGTCCAACCCGTGTCAAACACTTCGAGTCAATAAGTAGTGTAGGGTCCGGAGTCATTAGGGTCAAGAGTCATGTGATTCAGGAATCTTTGAATTCCAGTCCTCTGAGTCATCCGAAGGCCTCACGCCTGAGGATTATGAATATGTAGCCAATGTCATCTTTCCTTTCGCTTTGAATGAAATGACAGATCTTTATGAGTATCCCCTTATTGCCAACTTAACAAATGATAAATTAACTAATAACTTAATAACAGTTAATAATGAATCATTTGAACAAGATGCAAACACACTAAATGAACAATACATTAAAGAAATCTTTAAGCAGGTTACAGACAAAGAGGAAAACTGGGCCCAAGCTGCCGAGGAGGCTTTTACAAGTGTTAACTTGGGTACAGTCGAGGAACCTAAAGAGACACAGATTGGAAACTTCTTCCAGGGGGTTGAACGGGACAGACTGGTCAATCTGCTCAGAGAATACATGGATGTTTTTGCATGGTCATATAAGGATATGCCGGGGCTAGACAGTTCGATTGTGGAGTACAGAGTCCCTCTAGCTCTAGATGCCAAGCGAGTAAAGCAGAAACTGATAAAGATCAAGCCAGAATGGTCTCTACAGGTCAAAGAAGAAATTGAGAAGCTACTGCGGGTAGGATTCATTCGAGTCATTGAATATTCGACATGGTTGTCCAACATCGTGACTGTGACTAAGGCCAATGGGAAAGTGCGCTGCTGTGTAGATTTCCGTGATCTGAACAAAGCCAACCCCAAAGACGACTATCCCTTGCCAAACATAGACATTCTGCTGGGTGCCACTGCTAACTACGAAGTCAAATCCTTCGTTGATGGCTTTGCCGGCTACAACCAGATCAAGATGGCCGAGGAGGACCAATAAAAGATCGCCTTCACCACGTCGTGGGGAACGTACTGCTATACAGTGATGCCTTTTGGGCTTAAGAATGTCGGGGCTACATATCAGAGGGCAGTGACCGCACTCTTTCACAACATGATCCACAAGGAGATTGAAGTCTATGTCGATGACATGATAGTCCATTCCAAAGGTAAGGATGGACAGCACTTTGTCGACCTGCGAAAGTTCTTTGAGAGGTTGAGACAACATTCCATGAGACTGAACCCTGCCAAATGCACCTTTGGAGTGACAAGGGGAAAAGTGCTTGGGTATATGGTCACAGAGCGAGGTATTGAAGTCGATCCCCGAAAGATCAAGGCCATTATGGACATGAGGCCACCTCGAACCCAGACAGAAGTCAAAAGCTTTATGGGCAAACTACAGTACATCAGCCGTTTTGTCAACCAGCTGACCACCATGTGCGAGCCCATCTTCAAGCTCATGAAGAAGAATGCAGACACAGAATGGACCGAAGAATGCCAGGATGCCTTTGACCAAATCAAGGCGTACCTAGTACATCCTCCGGTGCTATGTCCCCCACATAGACAGAAACCTCTTCTGCTCTATCTCACTGTCACTGATACGACAGTTGGGGCTATTCTTGCTCAGGAGAAGAAGGACTCTCGGGTAGAGAATGCCATTTACTTTGTCAGCCAAAAGCTGCAGGGAAGTGAGCTCAATTACTCAGCATGCGAAAAGACTTGTGCAGGACTAGTCTGGGTAGTCGGTAAGCTGAAGCATTACATGCAAGCCCACTCTGTGAACTTGGTCTCGAAAATGGACCCCATCAAGTACATCTTTGACAAGCCTTCCCTTTCGATACGTCTAGCAAAGTGGTCGTTCTTCTTAGCTGAGTATGACATCAACTATGCGAGAAAGGCAATCAAGGGTCAATCGCTGTCAGACCACCTGGCAAACTTCCCTTGTAATGAGGACCGTGGGCCTGAACCCCAATTCCCAGATGAAGGGATCTTCGTAGTTGAGCCTGAGAACCGATGGCAGCTTTTCTTTGATGGAGCTGCTAACAAAAGAGGAAATGGCGTAGGAATGCTACTGGTCGATCCGAAAGATGAGCACACGCCAATAGCCATCAAGTTGAACTTCCCTGCCACGAACAATGTCGCCGAGTATGAAGCATGCATTGCTTGTTTAGAAGCTGCCTTAGAAAGGAACGTCAAGGAGCTTGAGGTCTATGGAGACTCAGCCCTGATCATCAACCATGTCTCCAACAAATGGAATACTGTGGATCCTAACCTTCAGAGGTATCATGCCTACATGGAAGAGTTGACTGAGCAGTTCAGAGAAGTGACTTACCATTACCTGCCGAGGGATAAGAACAGGTTCGCAGATGCCTTAGCTACTCTAGCCACATTGGTAGAGATCCCCGAGGGAAAGGCAATAAAACCATTCAGAGTGGGTAGAAGAGAAGCCCCAGATTTTTGTTGTGAAATAGACTTGGGACCCGAGCCTGTCAAAGAACCCTGGTATAGTCAGATTTACCAGTTCCTCCAGGATGGGGAATCAGCTTTTAGAGATGAAGAAGGTAGACCAAAGGAAGGCATCAAAGCCAATAGCTTGCAAGCCCTAAAGCAGTTGGCCTCCCACTATGTCTTCCTAGGGGGCGACCTGTACAAGAAACGGTACCAAGGACCACTCCTCCTATGTGTCACCCAAGAAAGGGCCAGAGAGTTAATGACCGAAGTCCACAATGGTCCTTGCGGTCCTCATATGAATTCCAGAGCATTGATGCAAGTGATCCTCAGAATGGGCTACTACTGGATTTCCATGGAAACAGACTGTGTCCAGCATGTCCGAGCGTGCGACAAATGCCAATGGTTTACCAACCTCAACCATCTTCCGCCTCATGACGACTCCTTGGCCGTTTGTAACTTGGGGTATTGACGTGATAGGGAAGATAGCCCCGACAGGAAGCAATGGGCATGAATTTGTACTAGTGGCAGTAGACTACTTTACAAAGTGGGTAGAGGCCAAGTCCTACAAGGTCCTCACTTCCAAGAAGGTGGCCCAGTTCGTCAAAGAAAACATTATGTGCTGCTATGGGGTGCCCAATGAGGTCATTTCAGATAACGGATCGCACTTCAAAGGGGACTGCGATAGATTGCTGTTAGAATTCAGGATCACTCGCCACAAATCGTCCCCGTACAGACCTCTGACCAACGGAGCCGTAGAAGCTGCCAATAAGACGCTCGAGCGGATTATCCAGAAAATGGCCACCCGTGGTCGTGACTGGCCCGAGAAGCTACATCTAGCACTCTGGGGCTACAGAACATCCGTCAGAACAGCCACGGGAGAAACTCCCTTTACGCTAACTTACGGGATGGAAGCAGTGTTGCCAGTGGAGTTGGAAATCCCGTCACTAAGGGTCCTCCTAGAAAATAGTCTTAATGAAGTAGAGTGGCTGTGCAGCCGACACGATGAATTGGCCCTGCTTGATGAAAGAAGGCTAAAAGCCATGGAGCACACCCGAGCCTACCAGAGGCGAATGGCCAGGGCATTCGACAAAAAAATCAAGGCCAGGGACATCAAAGAGGGTGACCTAGTGCTGAAAGTGAAGCCCCCCACCAGAGACAACCCCCTGGGAAAGTGGGAACCCGTTTGGATCGGCCCGTATGTGGTGCAGAAGATACTATTGGGAGGAGCAATGAAGCTTGCGGACCTGGACGGCAATCCATTTGTCCACCCAGTCAATGGTGATAAGCTTCGCAGGTATTATGTCTAATAAAAAAAAAGAAAAAGAAAAAAATACATATATATAAAAAAAAGAAGAAAAAGAAAAATTTTAGTGCAAAAAGAGTAATGCCCAGCTAGGCTGAAAACCCAAAAAGGGCGGTCTAGGCAGAAAACAGGGTTGCACATAAAAAAAAAAGAGGAAAAAATTTTAGTGCAAAAAGAGTAATGTCCAGCTAGGCTGAAAACCCAAAAAGGGCGGTCTAGGCAAAAGACAGGGTTGCACATAAAAAACAAAAAAGAAAAAAACCAAAAACAAAAATCCCGATAGTTCACCAGAATGAACTACGAAGACCTGAGCCCCTTAGTCTTTCGTGTAAAAGGGAAACGTAGGCATCCAGCAATGGTTCGGTCTAAACAATAAATAAGACATCTAAGTTTCCATGAAATGTGTCTTGAATAAATTCTAAGATAATATCTTTGTTAATTACAAGTTAAAAACTCTTTGATGAGTTCAAGCACGGTCTACTCTTGACTCTACTAACCTGCTACAAAGATCTAAAATACAATAAAAGACCTAATAAACTATTGCGTTTGCAAAATGGCAATAAGGGAATCCTAGGAATAGGCCTATTAGTTGTCATTCACTGAGTCCTCCTTGGTCTTCTTCCCTTTACCTCGACCTCGTCGAGTGTTCTTCCTTTTCTTCTCAATGATGTCGGTCTCCCTCATCCCAATCTCATGTATCATCACTGGAGCCTCCACCAAACTCGTGTCAATAAGTGCCTTCTCAACCCGGGCACGAGCACGTACCTCCTCCCTCTGAGCCTCAGTCAGGGGAGCGACTTCCGATAGCCTCTCATATCGAGCCTCCATATCCCTGATAAGGTCGCCCGACTGGTTATAAAAGCTAGCCTTGGCCTCAGTCTCCCTCAGAGTCCTGCTTGAGTCACAGTCAGCCCCCAATAAAGCCTGATGTCTCTCTCCCAAAATGACCTGAGTTGCTCCCATCTCCCTCTCATACCAGTCCAAGTAGGTCGTGGTCAAGATGGTACTCTTCCTGCTCTTGAGAATAGCCCTGGGAGGAAAAGCAGTGTATGTCCATGCCCTCGAGAAAAATGAGAAGCTGGCTGGATCCCACATGTCAAGAGGTACTATCTCCACGGTACTGATATCCTTCCAATCATTCAGAGGCTCCTGCAAGATTCCAAATTACCTGGATACTAAGCAGGGTATGTAGAAAGATGACAGAGACAGTCCCGGAACCCTCACTATGTAGGACTCCTGAAACGTCCTCCGAGTCTGCAACCTCCAGTGAGACACCCACCAGTGAATGTCAGAGGTAGATAACCAAGCCATCATCAGCTCCCAGCCACCCTGATCCTGCTGCCTAGGTGCACCCCTCCGAGAGATAACCCAAGGGCACTGAGTAGGTGAAGCCCATGGCAAAGCCCCAAGCCTCTCCTGTAACCATAAAGTCAGCACAGTTGGACTCCCAGACCTCATGAAATGGTCCCCCCTATCCATCCTGTCAATACCATGCAGAGTCTCACCCAAAACCAGTGGGACGATGTCCTTCCCAGCTCTGCAGTCTCTAACCATGTCCAAAAGACCACCATGACAGACCCCTACGGACTCAGCAGTGAAAAGAAACGAGAACACGTAGAGGATAAAGGCATCCATAGCCACCGGGGTCGTAGCCATATCCGGAGACCCAAACCTACCCGGGATATCAGAAAGGTCAATCCTATCAGGGGCTACCATCATCCCCTCGGCCTCTTCCAGAGAAATATGCAGAAAAGATGCCAGCTTTATAGTCACCAGCACGTCTCTGGTCAGAGGAATCGATATGGCCTCAATTTCTAGACCCCCAATCAATGCCCAAAAGTCTTCGTAGGTTGGGACGAGTTCATTGTAAGAAAAACAGTAAACGTGTCTCCGAACATCCCAAAACCTCGCTGCGGCTCTCAAAACGTCCCAATCGGGCGGGAGATCCTTCAAATGCCATAAAGACTTGATCTTGAAGGTGGTGTCGAATAGCCCCTTGTTGGATTGATAGTTATGCCTTATCCAAGATTGAAGATCGGACAGAAAACGGTCTCTTTTCCCCTTTTGCAATCTGACGGGTTTCTCCATGGAAAATGATCAAAGTTGATGATTTTTGGTCAAAAATATGCTCTGGGATCAGTTGGGACAAGTCTAGGGTGAAAATGAAATGAAAAGGCCAAGCCTTGATTTTATTTTGAAAAAAAACCAGTTCAGACAGAACTTCCAGCCGCACGGCTTCTTTTGCCTCAAGACCTGGCCGGACGGCGTCTTTTGCTTGCCGCAGAAAAAAATCGTTGCCCAAGTAGAATTCTCACCCCACTTTCTCAACAAAACCTGCATAAAAACATGTCCAAATACCATTCATGCAATCATATATCATCACAAACCATTTTGGCCCAGTTTCAGCCCCGTTTCCAAGCAAAAAAGCTACCCCGAGGCTCAAGTAATATGTAAATTCATAAAGCATAAATAAGAAAAGCAAATAAAATACCATTACATTGTTTTCGCCTCCTTGGCACCCAAATAAAACGAAAAATAAACAAAGTGTGCATAAAATTGTTCATTGTTTGTTTCCTTCCTCTCATAGATCAACCTAAGGAATCCTAAGCCTCCGACTCCTCGTCGTCGCTGCTCAGCTCGTAGAAGCTAGGATCCTTCATCAAGTCTTCACAATCACTCACGTCAGAAAGATTGACATTCACGTGCTCGTACTCCGCCAGCTGCTCCAGAATGCTCGTGTTGGGCCCCTGTCCCTGAGGCATAGCGCTGGTGGAGGAGGTCGGATATCCTGAGGCCGATGAGGTAGAGGCTGTGCTCCCAACATGCCTCCTCTTGCGCACGGGCTCCTGCACATTTGCCCCAGCCCTGGAAGCACAAGCCAACTTCCTCAGAAGGGACCAGCACACATCCTTCCAACCCCTGTTCTGCCGTACCAAACCACCATAGGAACGAGCAGGAACCTGCGAGAAAAGAGAAGAAAAACTCAGAAAATCTCAGAAAAGGTCAAAATCGCAGAAAGCAAAGAAATCCGAAAGGGAAGAGACCCTAGAGGTACTTACAGTGCTGTCAGGCGGAAAAGTATATTGGGGCTCCCTCGCGTCAGGAACATGTATCATGAACCTCCTCGGTACCCTGCTGACCACGTAGGAGTGATGAGCAGGAGGCATAGGTGGGTCAGTCGGCTCAGCTTCCCCGTATCCCTGAGTGACAGCCATCTTTACTAGCTTCTGCGGCGTCCTCAACCGCTGCTCCACAAAAGTGGCGTACGGGGTAGCCAAGTCAAAATACTCCTCAGCCGCCACGCCAGCCTGATACCTCGCTATCTCATCCTCTGACCAGTTCCTAGGCTGCAGCATACGCGATGGAGGATCGTGAGGAGTGATGGCATCCAAAGGAGGGACATGGCCATGCTTCCTAGAGAAGCGGTCCCCCAATTAAATGACATCACAAGTCAGCCCCGTCAACCACCTCCTCTGCCTAGTTACCTCCAAGGCATCCCCTAGCAAAACCTCAGGGTACCTCCCCCAAGGATAGAAATCCTCCCCCTCATGTCCATCCCTGTTGATGACCGATCTCACCATCTTGTAATCAAAAGTGATCCGGGTCTTCCTGGTGAACTTATCTCTAGCCTCTCCCCTCCAGCGAATCATAGCCGGGAAGATCTCCAGATCACTCTGCTGGTTCCAAGGAAAGAACCCGATCACCTCACAAAACCAGACCTGCATGTTCAAAATAAAGGGTCATTTCTCTCATAAAAAATCTCAAGACAAAGATGTAAAAGAGAGAAAAGAAAGTGAGAATACCTCCAGAGCAAAAGCAAAGCAATCCATCGAAGCAGCCTTGTTTCGGCTGTACATGTCCAAAGAGAAGTAGAGCTCAGCCAATCCGGTCTCAACCCAAGAGACCATCCCAACCTCATCCAGATTCTCCAAAGAGTCAAGAAGGCAAAGCATTGCCAATGTCCCAGAGTTCGCAAAAATGGTGACTGACAGCATCAACCACAGAAAAGCTCTCACAAGCTGGTGGGCAGTCACCTCATTGGCGGCAAACCCCTGCATGCACTCTAGGACTGCCACCTCCACATACCTCGTCTCCATCCCGAGCCCCTTAGGACGAAGGTCAAAACCAACCAGAGCTCTAAACTCTTCCACAGTAATGTGATCTCTCTAAGTCACAGGCCTCCCAGTGAACTGCAAACCCGTGATAGCAGTAAAGTTGGCCGGAGTCACCGTGATCTCCCCCCAGCTGAGATGAAAGCTGTGGGTGGTGTCCCACCAGAACTCTGAAAGGGCCTGGACCAGCGCCTTACTCTTAGAGGTCACATGGATACCTCTACCAATAACGTCAATAAACAAATCAAGGTCGGTAGCCATCACAAGCTGCTTGGGGTTCACCCCATCCTTCTCAAAGTTGGGCATCCTGTCCCACAACTTCACATCAACCTCAGAAGGTCCCCTCGACTTGTTCTCCTGTAGGAAAATACAACAAAAAACGTGTCAGTCCTTCATTTCATCTCAAAAGCATGCATATATTCAAAAGTGCACTCATTTTCAAAGAAAAGCATTCATAAGAGATTTCTAGCATCCTTTGCCTAGAAAACGTGTCCTTCATCATTTGAAACACGTCATGTCGAGCACATTGCTCTCTCAAGAAAAAAAATTCCAATTTTCACAAAATTCTTTGCACATAAGCATTAATTTTTCAAAATGACATGCATGAATCATTTTCATCATCCAAAATCTCGTTTTCCCATTCATGATCAGAAATTGACCTAGTTCTAGCACATGCAAGAACTCCATCGCATTTTAGACATTATTTTTCTTACTTTATTTTCAAAAATGGGTCATTCTCATTATTTTTCAAATAAATTGCACATGCATGTTCATTTATCTCCTTAGCCTCATAGGTTAATTATCAAACTCCCAAAGTCATCAACAAAAACCATAGGAAAATTTGAAAAATTCCTAAAAATCGGGTCAAGCCCTAAATCAATCAAAATTCTAACCAAAATTGACAAAATAAAGCAAATCAAGAATGCTTACCCCAATAGATTGAGGTTTCGTAGATTTGTACTCCCCCCTACCGGGATAAAGTTCAGATGGAGGCGTGTTGAAGTCATACTTCCTTTCCGTTCGAATGAGCTCCCTCCTCCTCCTCCTAGCGGCTTCCGATAGATTTCTTCGCGCTTGCCTAGGTGCAACGTTCCCTTCCGGATCCATCTCGAGTAGTAGAAGCAAGAGAATTGAATAAATTTGAAAAATTCTCTCTCTACTCTCTCCCTCTTCCTCGGCGGTAATGGCGCCCAATGCCCATTTCAATTCTGTTAAATAATCTGGTGAAATTAAATTTCTAGCTGGACGGCTTCTTTTTCCCTCATCTCTCGCCGGGCGGCCTCATTCGCTCTGAGCTGAATTTACACTTTTGCCCCTGGACTTTCCACTTAGGCATACAATCCCCGTTATCTCTTAACCAGAATAACGCTGTTTCCAAAGGATATCCATTATCTCCAAGAAGAATAAACTTTCCTCCCGAGTCGCCTTCGTTACATCCGTTATAACGGAATAACGGTAGGTGACACCCTCCGAATTGTTAAAACCCTAAACTTTAGCTACCTCATCTCATAGATAGTGAAGTACGCTCAAGCTCTCCAAACTTTAGCTACCTCTATCTCATAGATAGTGAAGTACGCTCAAGTTCTTCCAACTTTAGCTCCCTCTATCTCATAGATAGTGAAGTACGCTCAAGTTCTCCAACTTAAGCTACCTCTATCTCATTGATAGTGAAGTACGCTCAAGTTCTCCAAACTTAAGCTACCTCTATCTCATAGATAGTGAAGTACGCTCAAGTTCTCCAACTTAAGCTACCTCTATCTCATAGATAGTGAAGCACGCTCAAGTTCTCCAACTTAAGCTACCTCTATCTCATAGATAGTGAAGCACGCTCAAGTTCTCCAAACTTTAGCTACCTCTATATCATAGATAGTGAAGTACGCTCAAGTTCTCCAAACTTAAGCTACCTCTATCTCATAGATAGTGAAGTATGCTCAAGTTCTCTAAATTTAGCTACCTCTATCCCATAGATAGTGAAGTACGCTCAAGTTTTCCAAACTTTAGCTACCTCTATCTCATAGATAGTGGAGCACGCTCAAGTTTTCCCAACTTTAGCTACCTCTATCTCCTCGATAGCGACGTAAGATTTAGTTTCATCAGGTGACAACCTCCATTAATTGTCAATCAGGTGACAACCTCCATTAATTGTCAAATCAGGTGACAACCTCCATTAATTGTCAATCAGGTGACAACCTCCATTAATTGTCAAATCAGGTGACAACCTCCATTAATTGTTAATCAGGTGACAACCTCCATTAATTGTCAAATCAGGTGACAACCTCCATTAATTGTCAAATCAGGTGACAACCTCCATTAATTGTCAACCAGGTGACAACCTCCATTAATTTTCAAATTAGGTGACCCCTCCATTAATCGTTAAAATCTCAAGGATCCTAGACATGTTCCTAACTATATAGTGAGACTTGAACTAAGACCAAGGCTTGATTCCTCTGGGATACGTAGGTAGCCTTTCATAAAGGTCCAGCCATCTGACTACCTTGGTCACCCTTTTCATTCATCACTCCTCAGTGGTGCATGAGCCTTTCATAAAGGTCCAGCCATCTGACCACAATGGTCACCCTTTTCCTTTATCACTCCTCAGTAGTGCATGAGCCTTTCATAAAGGTCCATCCATCCGACCGCAATGGTCACTTCCTTCATCTGGCATATCCCCAGTAGGATCAGCCATTTGACCTCCTAGGTCACTTTCTTTCCATCTTCCTAGCAAGGGACCAGTTTCTCTTCGCCATTCCCCAGTGGATCCCAAACTACGACCTGGCTTGATTCCTCCGGGATACGTAGGTAGCCTACTTTAGGTTCAGCCAATTTTTCCCCAGCGGATATTTTCCGAACTACAATTATGGCTTGATTCCTCCGGGATACGTAGGTAGCCTTCCAAAGGTTCAGCCACTCGACCACCTTGGTCACCCAATCCGTCTCGGCAGTTCACCAGATTGGATCCTTTTCTATCGACAACCCCACTCGCCTTGCAAGTGACGTTGCCGAGGGGCTTCTGTAAGTACCCAAATCTGGCTCATGCCTTCCAGTTAAGTTTCCCGGCAATTCCCAGGACTTTCTTAAAGTTCAGGGGCAATTTGGGAACTTTCCCAAACCTTCCGAGGGGCAAAGGACTTGTTAGGAATTAAAATTCCATGTAGTCCCTCGCTGGAAAAGACCTTCTAGAAGGCCACCTTGCATGGTTCTAGAAACAGGTTGAGTCACTAATGGATAAGACCACACGGCTTCATTAGCTGGGGTTACAGCCGCACGGCTTCATTAGCCATCACCAGACTGCCTATAAATAGAGGCCTCCTCTACCCATTTTGATATACAGTTTTTGGCACTGTTACTCTGCCAAAATACCAACACGAATTTCCAGAGAGCTAAAACTACCCAAAATCACCTCCCTCCTCTCCAAAACCCCTCCAAAGTTGATCCTTCCTTAGGCAATCTTCAAGGAGATAGAGGAACACCACCATTGGTAACCTCTCCTCCTCCTCTCTTTAAAATATACTTATCATATTTGCTATATTGATCTTTGCTATTTATATTGTCATTTTCTTGCTTTATATTGGATCTATTGCTATAAAAATCATTTCTTTAGTCATGTAGATCATAATACCCCCATCCCCCTTATCACATGGGATTCATGGAGGATCCATCCCAAGGATGAACAATAAGACCTCAAATGGCTTGTTCTAGGGTGGATCTCTCACATGATGATGTGAAAATAGCATTCTTTTCATATAAAAATGTCATCTTTTACATTAAAAATGCCATCTTTATTCATGAATGTCATCCCCCTTCCCATAGACCTTGCTTCCAAGGATTGTCCACCTAAAAGTTTCATAAAGGACATAGGAAAGCCATAAAGGTCCTCCCTTTATATTCCTAGTCTTAACTTGCATCATGTTCATTACATATGTTAGCATAAAAATGTCATCTTTACTTTAAAATGCATTCCCCATGTCCCCCATGGTTGGATCACTCTCCAAGGATTGCCTAGTGACCTTCATAAGGCACAAAAAGGCATAGGATGAGTATAAAGATCCAATCTTTATACCCCTCCCTTAGTCCCCTTTGGTACTTGGAGCATCTCTTGGAGTGTAATGGTGTAAAGGTCCTATCTTTACATCATTTCCTCCACATAAAGATGTCATGGCCAGAAATCCCTTTAGAAAAGGATGAACTTGAGCCCCTACATCTCTGATCATCACTTGAGACAAGCATAAGTGTCCCGACTAAGCTCAAATCATCTCAAGATGTAGGATTGATGGGCAAAGGTCATTCCTTTCTAAAGAGTCTCATCCTTGGACTATAAAAAGGTGTCCCTATCTTGATCACATACGACCCAAGGTCTCATAATGATGATCATAAGTCCAAGATGAGAACGGGATCAATGTCCCGAACATATCAAAATCCAAGGAATCCCGAGCGATAACCAACTCATGGTTTATATGTCCGGAAGACTACTTGGCACATTCCCTCCCTTACAAAAACACTTCCCACACACGAAAACACAAAGGCAAGCATGAAAATCGGATCTTGTAAGACTTGCTTCGGCAAGGCTCTTTGGGTAAACGTCGATCCGTTCTTCCAAAGGGATAACTTAACCTCTGGACCCTAATCCTTTTTTTCAAAGTTTTGAGAAATCAAAATGGCGTGGCGACTCAGTTTTTCAATTTAAACCGGATGTTTCCAAACCGATGTGAGGCGGTGATCCCCTTACACGAGAAAGCGGTTCCAAACACAAAAAATAAAATAGAGAGCCACGATCTTGGGCACCACATTCACAGGTAGGTGGTTAGTTCAATTAGTTTTATGATTATTGTGTGTGTTATTGAAATTTGTTGTTATGCTTATTAGATGAGTTGTGATGGGACCTTATTTTTTTTTTATGAAAAAAATATAAGATAAACTCAATTGGAAATGATATGCATTGTTATTGAGAATTTACCGGAAGGTAGAAAGCTACATAGCATTGGAGCAAATGTTTGAACAATTCTATTCCGAGAATGGTTACAAACTTCTAGTCCGGATTGAATGATATTATAACTCTAAAGATGGCAATTTTTTTTATGTATCCACCAGAAATATTGTTAATAGGGTTTAACGATTTTTATTGTATTAAGATCATTGTGTTGAAATGGTATTGAATAGGTTGAATTATATTGGCGCAATTTCTTGGGTTGAAATGGTCTTGAATAGGTTGAATTACATTGGTGCAATTTCTTGGGTTGAAATGGTCTTGAATAGGTTGAATTACATTGGTGCAATTTCTTGGGTTGAAATGGTCTTGAATAGGTTGAATTATATTGGTGCAATTTCTTGGGTTGAAATGGATGAGTTGCATTAGGTGTATATGGTGTTACTAGCTTAGTATGAAAGGCTTGAGGTATAAATTGTTGTATGTTAATGTGGACCATTTTCATTTGGTTTTGGAATAAATTGGATGAAGGTTTTAGAGAAGTATATGTGAGTGATGGTATATGGGTTTGGATTGAAATAGAAATATTGAATGGAATTTTGGTAATATGGTTCTTTGAGTATAGAATGTAGGGAAATGGTTTGGTATGAGTTGTAATGAGGTTGGGAATATGAGTTGTTTCTTAAGGAGCCAAGAGAAGGAGTATATGAAAATTTGGTTTTGGTCTTGCTGATGTTTCAGCTGCTGTACTGATTTTCTGAAGAGGGCACGACTCGTGCCCTCCAAAACGATTCGTCCCCTTCCTCCAGTCGTGGCAATGATTCATGCATTTATATGCACTCGTACTGCTTGTATCAGGCACGACTCGTGCTGTAGGGCACGAGTCGTGCCCTGCCCTGTTTCCTCTGTATCAGTTTTCAATCCAATTAAAGCCTAACTACCTAGTACATCTTTAACCCCTTTTTTGCTATAATCCTACTACAACATATGAAATATTCAATGAGGTTTCAAATTTTCAAATATGATATTGGGAAGGTTCTTAAATATTGTCTTGAATATGGTTGGGAAGCAAGATGGGAAACTTAACCAAAGTTGAATAAACTTGGTGAAATGACTTTATAATTTTTGTTGAAGTTAAGAAATGTTATATATGAACATGTAAGGCTTATTTGTGTTACATTGTGCAAATAATTGGTTGCATATTCATGGTGTTGTGGTTCAATACTGTTTGAAATGCAAGTTGCTCTATTGTGGTGGTTTTAACATGTGTAATATTACCATGTTGTGTATTGCTATTCCTATGGTGGATTTATATTCAAGTAACTGTTTATGTGCTTGAACGTTTATATCAGCTGATGTTTAGGGGTATAATGGGATATGATCAATTATGGAAAATATTCTATAAGGTGATCGAATTACATTATAACTGTGACTGTCCTCTTCTGTGGCCACAGATTGGGGTGATAGCTTCTGTATTGAGCCAAAAGTCTTTACAGATAGCTAGTATCTTAAATGGTTCTCTTAAAAATGTGTCTTATAAGAGGTGAATATGCTTAAGCAGTTCACAAAAGAGAGGAGTTTTTACTCCCACGTTGTATGACATATTGTTCAGACGGAAAAGGTAAACTGAGGTAACGTAATGTGTTTACCGCTTTTCACAAGGTGTTATGTATACACTTGTTATGTGATGCGTCTTCTGTGGCATCTTGTTGCATCATAATAACTTGCTGAGATTTATTCTCACCCCTTCTCCCTTTACTATTTTAGATCGCGCTGAGACAGGTGACCCAAACCAGTGAGGCCGGGGAAAGAAGTTTGAACTATTGCCTTTTGGGTTTTGTCAGGGTATGTTGTATGGTGGGTTTATGTTTGGGAGTATCAATTGAATATTTCTCTTTCGGGAAAACTTGTACTTAGTATTTGAACTTACCCGGGATCGCGGCGCGGGGCAAGCGCGGCGAGGCGATTGTCTTTCACGGATGTTTGGGACCTCACTTTTGGGAAGGAGAGGAGTCGCCACGTGGTTTTGTATTTTGAGCCCAAACTTTGAAAAACGGCTTAGTGAAAAAGGTGTCATTTTTATTGGTAGAAAAGACTTGGAAAAGGCTTTGAAAAGGGGTGTCATTTTTATTGGTAGCAAAAACGTGGAAAAGGCATTGAAAAGGGGTGTCGTTTTTATTGGTAGCAAAAACGTGACAAAAAGGCTTTTTAGTACCAAAGATTATTAGGTTCGGAGGTCACGTTACGTTTCGGGAAGAGTATTTTGAGATCACCCGAAATGCCTCGTATGACGAGTCTTTCTACCTTTCTCGAAATTGTGTGCGTGTGTGTGTGTGTTTGCATTTTGAAAATGGAGGCTTGAATGACAAGCTTAATCTTGGTTTGAATGTCAAACGTTGATTTTATGATTCTTTAGGAAAAGGCGAGCGTTTGAATGACAAACATCGATTTTGGAGTTTGTTAGGAAAAGAGGTGCGAGTGACGCGTTTTGAATCTTTAACTTAAGTGTCAAATGTTGACTTTTAAGAAAAGAGCGTTTGAATGTCAAACGTCGGGTTTTGAGTTTAAAAGATGATCGTTTGGATGCCAAACGTCACTTTGCGCATTTTGAAAGAGAGTTCGAATGACGAACTCCAGTTTTGAACAGGGCATTACATTGTTAGCGATTTTACGAGAAAAAAGCATTAAATGATATGCGATCAACGAATCGTTTTGCGACTCAAACTTTTGATATGTAAATACTATCACGAGCCAAATGACTCGGACTTGTAAATGACAGTATTTAAAATGCGGTATCAACGGAATCAAACAACCCGGATTTTAAAGGTGCGATCAACGATCCAAACGGCTCGGACTTGTAAAGTTGCGTAATGTAAATGACATTCAATGGATCAAACGATCCGGACTTGTAAATGACTATCATGAACCAAACGGTTCGGACTATGAAATTGCGTAAAGTAAATGACATTCAACGGATCAAACGATCCGGACCTTTAAATGACATAAAAAGTAAAGGAACGGGGCCAGAACGCCGTTTTAACCCGAGATTACTTCTCTTACGGGAGAGAAGAGGATCTTGGACTAAAACATATTGGACCTCGTCGACGGTGACGTCTACATTTCAATGACTTTCGACCGAAACGGTTGTAGTAACTGGCGCGTAAACCGAGATGGAACAAGAGTTTAGGGAGAGAGAGTGTTACCTATGGCTAGGGGTTAACTCTTTTGGCTCGGTTGACGTATACGGGATATGGTTTAGTGTTTGGAATGGTGTTTCAAGGTTGTTTGGTTTGTGTTTGGTTGAAATACGAAGTTTTCATGCAAATCGAGACAAAATGGGGCTCGGGAGAGGGTGAAATGTGTTTGGGCCGTGGCTAATGGTGAAAATGGATTAAATTTTTCCTCTTCAAATGTTTTGACAACCCTCTGTATTTATAGGGTGAAAATGCAAAAGAGTCTGGATGGACTTATACTGAATTTGGGGGGGGGTTTGTGGTATTTTGGAAAATTGGAGGACTTGCTGGCAATTCTGTTTTGCCTGTAAAACAGTCCGGACGGACTGTGACAACATCTCAGGGGTATTTTGATCTTTTCACTCTGAAATCTGATTGATGTTGACCGGAGGGCTGTGGCATGTGTGCCACGTGCCCCTGTGACTCACCAGGGCATGGGTTTTCGTGCTATTATTCCCGGTTTTGTCCGTTTTTTAAATAAATGTCCGGAAAATATCCGAAACGCCCCCGAAAAGTGTCGGAAAGTGCATTTTTTAGGAGAAACTGTACTTTTACGTGTGACAACATGTGTTGAGTATGCTTTGACGTTGGGATGCACGGGACAGTCCCAGGACGTCCTGTTGGCTTGAGAACGGGGAGTTTAACGGGTTCCGGTTAACCTAGAGCGGGCCAGTTAACGGATTCCGGTTAGCTTTTAACGGATTTTGACGATCCGGATTCGGGTACTTACAGTTAGCCCCTCAGCGACGTCACTTTCGAAGGAAGTGGGGTCGTTGAAAAAAGATAAGGATCCAAATCGAGGGATGCCTTATTTGATGAGACCTGAGAGGTCAGCTGGCTGGACCCTTAGCGGAAGGATTCCTACGTATCCCGAGCGGGAATCAAGCCGATCGTAGTTCGTAGGTGCAAGGGTCGCGCGTGGGGTCCTTGACCTAAGCGAGACTGCTATGAGGCATCTAAACCTGAGTGGAGACTATTATGAGGCGTCTGAACCTAAGTGAGACTGTTGTGAGGTATCTGAACCTGAGGTTAATGAAACTTTCGAGGGCGTGTGGGGCTCAGACCGAGATTACTTGAAACTTTCGAGGGCGTGTGGCGCCTCAGACCGAGATTACTGAAACATTCGAGGGCGTGTAGCGCCTCAGACCGAGATTACTGAATCATTCGAGGGCGTGTGGCACCTCAGACCGAGATTACTGAAACTTTCAAGGGCGTGTGGCACCTCAGACCGAGATTACTTGAAACTTTCGAGGGCGTGTGGCGCCTCAGACCGAGATTACTGAAACATTCTAGGGCATGTGGCGCCTCAGACCGAGATTACGAGGACGTGTTTGTCCTGAGATGAAGGCGTTCGTGCCTTGGGATTGATTTTGGGAGGCGTTCGTGCCTTGGGGGCTGGACTTATGATGACGACCAGGTTTTATCTGCTGGGGATATGGTGGAAATGACGGGAATGGCTGCGTCAAATGGATGTCATAACAACATGGAAGGATTGACGTTCTAACGACGGGGTTAGGAATGGGATGTGATCTCGGGAGAGACTGACACATTGTTGGGGAAAAGTGCCTAGAGTTCTAACAGAATTAGTTAGGAATTGGGGGGATTGATTGATGTTTCTTCTTAGAAGGAGGGTCTTAGGATCCTGCTGGGGAGGAATGTTCGGGCTTACGACGATGGCCAAAGAGGGATTGTTGTGTGGACTTACCTTGATGGCCGCTGAATTGGGATGGTCGGGCTTACGATGATTGCCGGGGAAGTGAATGTTCACTTGCTGGAGTGAAAAGGTATTCGGACTTACGAAGATGGCCGAAGAGGGATTGTTGTACGGGCTTACCTTGATGGCCGTTGAATTGGGATGGTCGGGCTTACGATGATTGCCGGAGTGATGAACGTTGGTGAAAACCAATGGGAATTTCGACATCTGGAGACAGAATTGTGATTTAACGTCCGAAGACGGTTTGAGATTTAACGTCTGGAGACGAAACGTTAGTGAAAACGAACTGAAAATTTAACGTCTGGAGACGGAATTGTGATTTAATGTCCGAAGACGGTTTGAGATTTAACGTCTGGAGACGAAACGTTAGTGAAAACTAACAGAAAATTTAACGTCTGGAGACGGAATTGTTAGAAATGTTTAACTAGGATTTAACCTCGGGGAGGGGGTGTTAGAAAGGTCTAACTTGGGGAAATTTTACACTTTTGGGGGCCAAAAGGGGTAAAATTGAAGTTGTGAGAAGCTGAGGGGCCAAAGTGGCAAGGAATCTTTTATCCGCAAAAAGAGTCCTGGCTGATCGAGACGAATTTGACCAAGTTCAAATCAGCAACAGGCCGACGCAAACCAGTAACATTCCACCATATTTTCAAGCGAGAGAAGAGAGAAAAGAGAGAAAAAATCCTCCACATTTCGCGAGGTTTGTCCGAATCTTTGAGGAAAAATCATCATGGATGCCGGTTTGGAACCAAGGGCTCGTCATAGGAGGACCGACAATGAGAGAGCGAGGTTGGTGAGGACCATTCGGACCACCGCTCTTCCCATGAATCCAACCGAGTTTTATCCGGCTCGGGACACTCATAAATCCAAGGGGGGGGGATCGAAAGACAGGTAAACATCATCTAAATTCCGTTAATTTTTAGAATGTGCATTCTTTAAATTTTAGGAATTTGATTAGAAATGAGTTAGGGTTCTTGGTGCCCGAATTGGGGCTTTTGACTTTGCTATGTGCTTTTGTCAAAATTGACTAGAGTTTAGTTCAATTGACGATATGGGTAGATAACATAAAAATTTTGGTTGCAAAATTCCATGTCTAGGGGTGTTTTTCGAAATTAAAGTAAGTTTAATTTTGGACGAAGTAATTTTTCAAAATGTTCGAAATGTTTTGAAAGTTCCGACTTCGACGGATTTTTCGAGATGTTTTGAAAGTTCCGATTTCGACGGATTTTTCGAAATGTTTTGAAAGTTCCGGGTTCGACGGTTTTTTGAAATGTTATGAAAGTTCCGGGTTCGACGGATTTTTCGAAATGTTTTGAAAGTTCCGAATTCGACCGAGTTTTCGAAATGTTTTGAAAGTTCCGGGTTCAACGGATTTTTCGAAATGTTTTGAAAGTTCCGGGTTCGACAAATTTTTCGATATGTTTGAACTTTTTTAGGATTTTGGACCGTTAATATTCCAACTGGGATGGACATATATTAGGAAAATGAACCGTTAATGAACGGGTTTTTGAAACTAAACCGTTAATACTCCAACCGGGATGGAAATATTTTAGGAAAATGAACCATTTCTGTGTTTCATTATTTTGATATGCGTTTGTGTACTCTGTAGATGTTTCTTTTGTAGTAACGCATTTTTTCCGTGTTCACCTGCAGGGGCGAGGGCCGATTAACGTTCGCAACTTGAAGAGTAGGGGAGCCTTTGAGGCGGTTCGAGCGTTGTGGGAGATGCTCCCAGACGAGGCTCGGGACGGAGAGAGGAGTCCACATCAGTTTGTGCTTGAATCCGGCTTGGTTGGATTTATCAGCGCAGTAGCCGTGGTGGCTTCGACGCAGAGGGCGAAGGTCTTGCATGTCGCTCTGAGCGAGTACTGGTGGGACACGACCCATACGTTCCACTTCAGGTGGGAGGAGGCGACCGTGACTCCCACTGATTTCGCAGAGATTACGGGGTTGCCATTCTGGGGCAACACACTTGTGTGGGAGGATGGCTACACCCCGAGCAGTTGTCGGAGCTGCTGGGTTTTGATATTACCGATGCTAGGGGCTTGGGTATTCGGTACGGGCTGATGGAGGCTCATCTGAGGAGGGGTATTGAGGATTACTTGGCGGGGTCACCGAGGATGACAGCAGAGCATCTGGCTCGAGGGTTCTTATGGTTTGCTTTGTCAGCTACTCTGTTTCCCACTGCTGGCACATCATGTCACTTTCCTCTGCTCGATTCGCTGGCTGATCTGGACGCCGTGAGAGGGTTCGCCTGGGGGGAGGCTAGTCTGGCCGAGCTCTACCATACTTTGGATAGGTTCTCGCGGGGAGAGGAGAACACTTTATGCTGCTTTGTGTTCGCCTTGGATATAAGTTCCCTTCTTTTTCTCTTCCTTGTCTCATTTGTACTCGTATGTATCTGCTTTGTAGCTGACATAACTTTCTCTGTGTTTGACAGGTGTGGTTCTTGAAGGTGTTCCACCCGCAGAGGCGGGAGACCAGGGAGGAGTATGCGTCCTTGTTCCCTGCCATGTTGATTTGGCAGAAGGCGGCGAAGAAGCCGGCAACGTCGAGGGAGGGTACTTGGCTGACATATGAGGAGGTGTCTCTGGCCATGAGCCGAGAGTTTTCTGGGAGGATCCAACTTACTTGGTGGAGCCGGATTGAGGCTTTTGTGGTCCAGGCTGCTAGGGAGGTCACACGTCGGCGGAAGCTGCTGGTGGGGCTTCATTGCGATACGATGTATTTGGGAGAGAGGGTGACCCATCAGCATGGTCCGAGGTCCCTTCCTTTAGTTCCGATGGACCCGCCTCCACACATTCAGTATCCTTTGCTGATACCGATGGAGGATTTGTAGCGGTACAAATAGGGCGTGTTCTTCGCTGAGTTCATTATAGAGGGCGCCGACTATGACATATTCGTAAGGATGAGGCTGAGGAGCCCACAAGTGCAGTACAGGGAGGACGAGGGCCCTGCATATCCCCGGGACTACCCGTTCCCTCGCGCTCGGCTGGCGTATGAGGGGCCTGATGGTTCTCGCATGCGACTGATGATCCCTATTCCGGAGGAGACGTGGCCTCGGTATAGAGTGGACCTCAATGCTTCGGTGAGTGTTTTGATTTGATTTTCTGTACTTGATAGTAGCATTCTGCAAATGTTGCATCTGTGCTGTCTGTTTATCTTTTGACAGCTTTCCTGATTCGCAGGTGTCTGGCCGTACTTACAACCAGGCCGTGAGGCGTATGGACGGGATAGCCAACTACGCCAGGAGACTCGTGGAGTTCCTGCGGTGTAGTTCCCGGAGGAGCGCGGATGTGCATGAGCCGATGCCGTCTAGGCCGTCTGCAGCAAGAGACTCGTCTGCCTCCGCTACTGGCGGGGCAGACTTCACGCAGGGGTTTGGCCAGTTCTCTGGTGAGACGGCGGGGTTCGGAGCTCGTCACTCTTCGTACTCGGGGCACGAACGAGGAGATTCCTCGGGGACACATGTGCGGAGGCGGCCTTTTTAATATTCCCGCCTTGAGGAATTTGGAGATTACCTGTCTTCAGTTGATCTGGCTGCTGCGGGGCAGTATTTCGAGTGCTAAAATAACGAGCAAGACTCTGAGTAGTCCTCTTTTGATTTATTTTTAGACAAAAGTGTGTATTGCCTAAACAATTTGATTTGTACTTGAAAGCGCCTTTGAGGCGAAACCTTGTATTTTGCATATTTATATAGTGATTACCTTCCTTTATTTTTTGGAAAATAAGCAAGCAGGTTGATAAAAAAATAAATAATAATGAGACATGCATAAAATTCGAACTGGTCAAAATTTATATCTATATGCACTGTTATTTAATTAATTGCACTGTTGCACGAGCCCGGGGCGGATGTGGTGTTGGCAGTGGTTGATTTAAACTATGGATGCACGTAGTTTAAACAAGGCTTGAACAGGATGTGGCTTGGAAATGTTCCTAAATTGAGGTAGCTGACTGCAGAGTTGACCAAGTCAACTTGAAAAACAGTTCGGTCGGACTGGGTTTCAATTTCCATATTGTTTTAAATAGCAGTCCAGTTTCTGCAATTGTGAAAACATCACGTTTGCTTTTGATCAAACACTGAATTTCTCTCTTAAATTCTTGAAGGTTTCCTTTGTTCTTTCCGTGGCTCTATTTCCTAGGTTATCGTCTCAGATGCAAGAACGATACTTGGATAATTTCCAGTCGTGGGTACGGCACCACACGAGGCAAAGCAAGGGTTTTTTTGAGGGTTGTTATGGGATGAAATCGGTTTGGGCTTTGAAGGAGCTCATGCCGGATTGGGATCTCTTGAGAGCCGTGGCTCGCATCTGGGACATGAGGAGGCGCACGTGTACAACTTTTCGTACAACGAGATTATGCCCACATTTGAAGATTTCCGGGCCATACTGGGAGGACCTGAGATGGAACAACTAGTTCTTCCTTTGACGGGCGACCTGACCACCGTTGAGAAGTTAGTGTCTTTGCTTGGTATCTCATCTGAAGAAGCATACGGGATGCTAATACCGAACACGGATTATGTTGACATTTCGAGGCTGCCCGATAAATTTGCTTGTGTTGAGGGGAGCATTTTTGCGTGGGATGCTTTTGCTCTGTGCGCAATTGCTTCTTTATTTACGTTCATGTCCCTGGGTGTGTGCCATCACAGTGTACTGGACCTGGTGAGGCAGTGCCGGAATGGGGGAGACATCGTGCCTTTGATCCTGGGCGAGACGTTCCTTGGCATAGGTCGGATGGCGACCGACAGCCGATACATGTGGGGAGGGAGTCCCGCTATGCTCACTCTGTGGTTGAGGGAGCGATTGCAGATGGTGCCCGAGGTTCCAGTGTCATGTGACCCCTGGTCCTTTTCTCGACGTCCTTTGGTGATAGGGGGCGATCAGGCTGAGCTGGAGCTCTGGATGGCCAGACTCCGCACGCATCACTTGCGATGGTGGGTTCCTCATTGGAAGCTTCAAATTTGTCGGACCGCTCAGGAGGGTCTTCTGGTTGTCAGAGTACCGGGGTTATCCCAGACGTCTTTCTACATTCCATCATTAGTGTTGCGACAGTACGGCTAGAGCAGGTGCTGTTGATGGGTTTGGGTCATGCTGCTACCTTCGAGGTAGGATCTCTTTCGATGGAGGATCCTTCGACATTGTTGCTTCTCACGCGACTGTGGAAACATACGTCCTTTCCTGCCAAGATTCTCTTTCACCGGAGAAGGGGCATTGTTCTGTCTACGCAGTATCTGAACAAGTATGAGGAGTGTATGGGGGAGACACAGATGGCCATTTTGTGGAGAAGGAGTGAGCTGTTGGGCCCTGATTACCCTGACGGCTCGACTTTGAGGAGGGCCGAAGCAACGGCTAACCCTCAGGATCGTACTGGGGACGACATGGCTGATTATGAGACCAATGCTAGTCGGGCGGCCGATCAAAGCATGGATATGATGACTCGGAGAGAGGCAGCTCACGATAGAGCTAGGGAAAGGGCTGCGTTGGCAGCTGCAGACTTGATGGAGGCGTCGGGAAGGGTCCCAGAGCCAGGTAGAAGGACTACGAGAATATTCCCTGTGAAGGTGAAGAATACTCGCCGCGGAAAAGGGAAGGGGAAGAAGGATGAAGGACCAAGTATGGGGGACTAGGTTGACCTTGCTGTCCGGAGTATCCACCCACTGTCATTGCAGACACATTAATTGATTAATGTATTATTGTTGTTTTGCTAGCGTGTAGCGAGTCAAGAGTTGACCGTGCTTGAACTCATCAAAGATTGTTTTAACCGTAATTAATCTGTAGGTTAATTTAAAGAGTTTGTCGAAACACAAGCAATTGATGCTTATTTGTTTTTTTTTTGTTTTTTTGAGACCGAACCAATGATGGCTACCTACGTTCACCTTTTACAATTGGACTAAGGGGCTCAGGTCACCGTAGTTCGACACTTTAGGTGATATTTGAGAAAACAAAGAAAAAAGAAGTGCGACCCTATTTTTTACCTGGATCATTATCGGGAATGTATCTAGTTGGGTATTACTCTTTTAGCACTTTAATTTTACTGAGGGGTGGTGTATGGGGAAGGAGAGTTGACTCATGCTCTTCCTCAAACGAAGTATCTGCGTAGCTTGCTTCCATTTACGGGGTTAACGAAAGGGTTCCCATCCAAATCTGCTAACTTCATGGCTCCTCCTGAGAAGATTCTTTATACCACGAACGGGCCTATCCAGGTAGGCTCCCACTTTCCGAGGGGATTGGTCTGCGTAGGAGGCTTTTCCTTTAGCACCAAGTCGCCTTCTCTGATGTCTCGAATCTTGACTTTCTTATCAAATGCTCGGGCCATCCTGCTTTGGTAGGCACGAGTGTGTTCCATGGCTTTCAGTCTGCGCTCATCGAGTAGAGCAAGTTCGTCGTGACGGCTCTGAAGCCATTCGACTTCATTGATTCTGTTTTCCAAGGGAGGGATGGAATTTCCAATTCCACGGGTAACATTGCTTCCATTCCGTATGTAAGTGTGAAAGGAGTCTCCCCTATGGCGGTTCTGACTGATGTTCTGTATCCCCAGAGCGCTAGATGTAGCTTCTCGGGCCAATCCCGACCTCTGACGGTCATCTTTCTGATTATCATTGCGAGAGTCTTGTTTGCTGCCTCTACTGCACCATTAGTTTGTGGTATGTAGGGAGAAGACTTGTGGCGTGTAACTCTGAACTCGGTCAACAGTTGGTCACAATCTCCTTCAAAGTGGGTTCTGTTGTCGGATATGATCTCGTTGGGCATCCGTATCTACACATGATGTTCTCTTTGATGAACTTGGCCACCTTCTTAGAATTTAGTACCTTGTATGATCTGGCTTCTACCCATTTGGTGAAGTAGTCGACTGCGACTAATATGAACTCGTGACCATTGCTCCCTGGCGGAGTGATTTTGCCGATGATGTCGATTCCCCATGTGGTGAAAGGCCATGGCGTAGTCATGCAATAGAGTTCATGAGGAGGGATGTGATTGAGGTTGGAGAACCGTTAACATTTGTCGCAGCTTCTGACGAACTGGATGCAGTTTGTTTCCATTGATACCCAATAGTAACCCATACGGAGGATGATCTGTGTCAATGCTCTGGCGTTCATGTGCGGACCGCAGGTTCCGTTGTGAACTTCGTTCATTAGCTCGCTGGCTTTTTCCTTGTTTACACACCGTAGGAGTGGTCCTTGGTGGCGTTTCTTGTACAACATACCCCCCAGAATGAAAAAATGGGATGCCAGGCATTTTAGTGCCATCATGTTTTTGGCTTTGATCCCTTCTTTGTATTTTCCATCTTCATTTGTGAAGGAAGCTTCTCCATTTTGGAGGTATTGGTAGATTTGATTGTACCAGGGTTTGTCGATCGATTCATGTTCAACTTCGATCTCACAGCAATAAGCGGGTGTTTCCCGTCTGCCTATTATGAGGGGTTTTACTAATTTCCCTTCGGGAATTTCGACAAGAGATGCTAGGGTTGCCAGGGAATCTGCGAAGCGGTTCCTGTCTCTTGGCAAGTAATGGAAAGAGATGACCTTGAACTGAGCAATGAGCTCCTCCATGTACGTGTGG